>JAJAGP010000006.1:1638684-2063739 GCA_025084515.1 Ancistrus triradiatus | reverse complement strand
ATGTATCGTGAGATTTTAAGCCAAAACCTCCTTCCATCAGTGAGAGCATTGAAGATGGAACGTGGCTGGGACTTCCAGCATGACAATGATCCCAAACACACCGCTCGGTGCAACAAAGGAGTGGCTCCTTAAAAAGCATTTCAAGGTCCTGGAGTGGCCTAGCCAGTCTCCAGACCTCAGCCCCATAGAAAATTTGTGGAGGGAGTTGAAAGTCCGTGTTGTCCCAAAACATCACTGCTCTAGAGGAGATCTGCATGGAGGAATGGGCCAAAATACCAGCTACAGTGTGTGTAAACCTGGTGAGGACTTACAGGAAAACATTTGACCTCTGTCATTGCCAATAAAGGTTGTGTTACAAAGTATTGAGTTGAACTTTTGTTATTGACCAAATACTTATTTTCCACCATAATTTACAATTAAATTCTTTAAAAATCCTACAATGTGATATCCTGAGTTTTTTTTCTCATTTTGTCTCTCATAGTTGAAGTGTACCTATGATGAAAATTACAGAACTCTCTCATCTTTCTAAGTAGGAGAACTTGCACAATCAGTGGCTGACTAAATACTTTTTTGCCCCACTGTAACACCACCTACAGTCCTACAGCATGGACCTGTTATGGTATGCATCTGTTCCTACTTACTCTCTTTAATTATCCCTGATGATTTCACCCTGTAATCAAACAGACACTATTACTGTAGCAACTCCGGTGGCTCGGTGATAACAGTCAGCCCAGGTTCGAATCCCAAGTGGGCTTTGCAATTAACGTGAAGGTCAGGTGGTGCATTTACAGAAACCTACGATGGACTGCCACCCTGTGCATTATATGTACCTCTGCCAGTGTCCAGCAAATTCTGGGTTAGGATCCAGAGCCTCTCCTTTATTTTGTCTGATTGGCTGTTTTGTTTTTCAACTCCCACATTTCCCAAGTCAATGTGATTTGGGCTATCACAGGGTACAGGGTAGATGCCAGTCCAGCTGTTTTTGCTGTTGCAGTGCCAGGGGATGATCTCTGACTGGCCTTCATTCCCTCAGACTGAGTGAATCATACTAGTCCGCTGAGCCACCCGAGCACGGTTGATTGATTACTGTTTGATTATAATAAACATACCAAAGTGCGTACGGGCATACGGATGGAAAATAGTTCCAGGATGTTTTTTTTAACAGAAATGAGCTTATTTCAAATATGTGAGATGTTTATTGAGAGAATCAGATTGTAGAGTTGAAGTAGCTGGTTGTATTGAAATCTGTGATTCACTGTTTTTATATCATTTAAAAAAATGGGTCAAATAATACTTTTTTGTTCTTGTGATGTGAAAAGATTATAAATTGTTACTGGCTGATTGTGGTGTCATTTGTGTGTGTGTGTGTGTGTGTGTGTGAGAGGGTCAGCAGAGGGAGGCAGGTGGAAAAACACAGCAGTTCGTACGTGCCAAACACTCGCACTTCAGTCTGGAGCTGTTTATCTGAACGGAGGTGTGAAAAGAATCTGGATTCTCATTTTAGCTGAAGTATTTATATCAAATTCCACTTACCGAAGATCCAAATTCATCTTCTCAGGTTGTGGTAGAACATCTGAACCTGCCTGTTATGAAAATCTCTGTTAAAACCTTATTCGTAAAAAGGATGAGAAAATGATCTGGAGTTGGAAAGCTCTCATGACTGAAGTGAATCGTATTCGAGGCTCGGGATAGAAGCTCTTGTTTTGCTTCACACATCAGGTGTAAAATGCTGCACGCACACTCTGGATGTCCCACAGGAGCCACGGTCAGGACGAGGTCTCAGAGGGTTACAGAGGATTACACACTCGGTTTAGTGCTTACTAGAGAGAGGTCAAGCAGACTGTGAGATGCTCAGATAGATCAGCACAACCATCAGGTACAGTCCTGTATGAAGGTCTGGGCGGCCGTTGGGTGATGTTGACACGAAAAATTGGCCTATGTCAAACTAGATTTGGTGGTCTTAGAGCTGCATTGCTAATAATAAAGTGTACAGAAATGTCCTTTTTAAACTGATTCGCAGCTGAAGTTAAATTCACGCCTAGGGGTAAACAAAGGTCTGGATAATATGAGTGCTGGCAGACAATTAAAATATGTATTTATATTAATATGTAACTGAGTTAATTGCACCAGTTTTGTCATGCAAAATGTCTCGATTAATCACAATTTTGCTTGTTTGTATAACAAATTACGGAAGTTGGATAACAAGTTAAGGAACCCTTATCTTTGTGACTGATTCAAACTTCCAAATCCAAGTAATCTGGATTAGGGAACTTGTTCAGTGACCCAACAGTGGCAGCTTGGCAGGGGCAGGATTTGAGCCCTGAACCTTCTGGTCCATAGTCCTGCACATTAAGCATTAATGCACCACATTAGATTATAAGAAACACATTTAAAAGAATAAATTAATTTATTTTCAGTGTTAAATATAAACAAAACACAGCATGAATTACCGCAATACCTTTATAATGCAAAGTATTCCTTTCATTAGTTTTTTTTTATTAAAAACAACATGTCAAACCATGTAGTTACACTGGACTGTGTGTGGTTATATGATAAAATGTGCTGTTACATAGTAATAAGCAAAGGGTTTAAGGTTAAAGAGTAAACATCTTAGAGTGTTATAGTGGTTAAGGGACTATTTTAGACACAGCCCCTATGTTTAGATCCCTGCGATTAACTGTGCTTTAAAAAAAGGTCATCATTAACATATTATGACTAATGATGATTATGACTAATATGAATATACCTATAAGAAATGAACCTATTTTTGGAAGAACCAACAAAACAGAAGGTAATATGAATATTGTGGTAATGTTATATATTAATTTAGGCAATAATTAATGTATAAACGTAAGTAATAAAGATTTAATAAACATGTAAATTCATCGGGACTGTGGTGGCAAAGTGGGTAAGGTACTAGACTGGACTATGGACCAGAAGGTCCAGGGTTCAAATCCCACATCTGCCAAGCTGCCACTGTTGGGTCCTTGAGTAAGACCCTTAACCCAGAATTGCTTGGATTGTAAGACTGTATCGATTGAAAGTCGCTCTGGATAAGGGTGTCTGCTAAATGCTGTAAATGTAATCATTGCACTGATCATGCAGAATTAATGTGCCTGCTGATTTTTGAAGAATTACTTGTTGAAAGTGAAAGAATTACATTCACAGTAGTTCTGATCCTTTGGGGTTTAATTGTTTTACTATAATTGGTTTAGTTTCTATTGGGAAAAGTAATATCAGCCCTGTTGCTAGGTATTAAGGCTGCAATTAATATACTGTCTAATTATTGTGTGTAACTGTGTGCAACCTGTGCAGTGTTTACTCCAATCTGCTGGAATAAGGAGCTGTACTGAAGGTAAAACAGGACAGACACACACAGGTGCCAGCTTCACTTTTACCTCCAAAACACGGAGGTGTCAAACCCAATTCTCTCTCTCTCTCTCTCTCTCTCTCTCTCTCTCTCTCTCTCTCTCTCTCTCTCTCTCTCTCTCTCTCTCTCTCTCTCTCTCTCTCTCTCTCTCTCTCTCTCTCTCTCTCTCTCTCTCTCTCTCTCTCCGTCCCTAGTCTCTCTCTCTCTCTCTCTCTCTCTCTCTCTCTCTCTCTCTCTCTCTCTCTCTGAGGCTGAAGGCGATTCCTGTAAAAATGAGTTGCACAGCTGACCGGTGCTGCCAGATCCACAGATGAAGGCAGAGCTGAAGCTGAACGCGTCACAAGCGTGGGATTCATCCGACTCGACCTTTCTGACATCAGTTCAAAGATAGTTCACTGATCGGTCGTGTCACTGACTACGCTGAGAAACCATTTTAAGGGCAAAAGGTGGTTCGGGGTCATTTATAGGGTGGCAAAGGGTGGCATAGGATGGTGTTTAGTTATTTAGTAACTTAATTTGAAGGCTGACATCAAGGGTTTTTTTGTTTTTTGTTTTATTTTGTTTTGTTTTTTACCTGGTCAGCCTTTTGCAATGCTGCAGAACACAGGGCACTGGCATAAGTGTGCTCTAGACACTATGTCTGTCCATCCCTGGGCTGGCAGGGGTCACTGTTACAGTACCTGGGGTTGTTACAGTACCCCTCCCTCAGACATAATCAGTCTTGTCTATATGTGATACCCGGCCAGGTCGAAAAGGTCACTGCAGTGGAGGGTAGTATATTAGAACTCGTCGAGTTATCTGAAGATACCACACCATCTAAGCTGTTATCTTTAGAATACTAACTTATATTTTTTATTTCATAATATTCTGTATTGTATTTATTATATTTACTTTGTCATTATATTTTCTATTTATTATAGTCTCTACTTCATTTCTTATAGTTTTATATTTTATTGTATTCTCTATTATATTTTTCTATTTAATTGCATTCTATATTATATCTATTATTTGTTTTACTATTTTATTATATCTCTGTATTTTAGATTCTGTTTCATCTGTTCTATGTATTATAATCTCTATTTAATTTATTATATTTTTATATTGTATCATGTTCTATTTTATTTATTATTTTTGCTATCTTATTAGATTCTGTGTTTTATTTATTATATTTTCTATTTTATGTCATATATTTGTATATTTTATTATAGTTTCTATTTTATTTCTTACTTTTTAATATTTTATTCATTCATTCATTCATTTTCTTATCCACTGAATCCTAGTCAGGGTTTAATTTCTTATATTTTTCTGTTTAAGTATATTATTTCTTTTATTTATTCAATTTAGTTCTGTCTGTTTATCCTGTTTGTTCTTATAGATTTAATATGTATGAAATTCTATTTAATCCTTATACACTAAATGTAGGCAACTCAGGGAGGTTGGGAGGGTGGGTTTTAAATCTTGGTCCTAACATGGTTCTTCCCTCAACAGATTTATTGGGTTTTTCCTTGCCACTGTTGCCCTAGGCTTTCTCAAATGGAGCTGTGGGCTAGATGTTTGTAAAGCTGCTTTGAGAGACAATGCTTTATTTTAAAAAAGTGCTATATAAATAAACTTGATTTTAAATTACCCGATGCCGAGCCCAGTAGGTCAGTGGTTAAAGTATTGGACTGCTGGGCAGACGTTTGATCCAAACTACCACTATGGGCTCCAAAAAGAACTTATACCTAAGATCCTTACATATTTGATGTTCCACCAGCCACACACTGAGGTTCAGCTGAGCTAAAAGATCAAATAAACTTGAGTTAAACTGAGCGTGACTGATCAATCACGCCGCTTCCTCACAGCTTCAGTGTGAACGACCCCCCGACTCTGAGATCTGGAGACGCTCTGATCACCACTGAGTGGAAACATCACACCTCAAGTGAAACGAGCTAATGGAGGTTATTATGCATAATTAAAGCTCATTAAGGTCAACTATGCTGCTTAGCTATTGAAATACAGCCTCATAGCTCAGTGGTCATGTTGGCATTATGCTGTGACATTGTGTACTGTAACCTTAACACCTCAGAGACAAATCATTTCAACTGTGTGGCAAAGTTTCATTTTAGTGCTTATAAGCCTAAGTTACAGTCCTGCACACATGAATGCTATTGAGCTCAAATCACGGGTCTTTATGATTTAACTATGACTCTCTCAGTATGTAACCTTAGCCTGTCTACGGCCCCTTCAGCTCACTCATACCTCTGCACCCTGTGGTCTCTGGGGAAACATGGCAGAGCACAAAAAACACAGACCAAGACGGGGTTCAACATAAGAATAATATGTAAGGTTCATATCCCTGAATTCTATCATACTGGAAACAAGAAATGAATTAATGGTAATCAAGAAAGAAAGGAAAGAAATACACATTAAAGAAAGACAGAAAGAAAGAAAGAAAGAAAGAAAGAAAGACAGATAGAAAGAAAGAAAGAAAGAAAGAAGGAAAGAAATGGACAGAGAAAGAAAACACCTTTAAAAAGAAATGAATTCTTAATTTCTAATGGAAACTTAAAAATTAATCAATACCTTGAAAGAAATGAAAGAAGGAGGGAAGAAAATAAATAAAATTAACAATAAAAAGACAGAAAGAAAGAAAGAAAGAAAGAAAGAAAGAAAGAAAGAATACAAAGACTAAAGGAAACATAATGAAAGAAAATCCTTGATCATGAAAGAAAAAAAATACACATGAGGACGGAAAGAAAGAAATTAGTAACAGAAACTACAAAAATGAATCCATACCTTGAAAGAAAGAAAGAAAACAAAAAAGGAAGAAAGAAAAGAAGAAAAAAAATAAGTAAAATTATTATTATTATTATTATTATTAATAATAATAATAATAATAATAATATTATTATTATTAATGTTGTTATTATTACTATTGTTGTTATTAGTATTTTTGTTATTTTTATTATTTTTGTTATTATTATTATTGTTATTATTATTATTATTATTATTATTATTATTATTATTATTAATGTTATTATTATTGTTATTATTATTATTATTATTATTATTATTAATGTTATTATTATTGTCGTTATTGTTATTATTATTATCATTATTAATGTTACTATTATTATTGCTGTTGTTATTATTATTATTATTATTATTATTATTATTAATAATAATAATAATAATAATAATAAAGGCATAAAGAAAGGAAAAAAGAAAGAAAGAAAGAATTGTGCAGATTTCTTGTGTCACATTTCAAACACTCAGTAAACTGAACCCTATTATTATATAGTAAGAAAAAAAATGTTTAGCTATTTATGATGCAGCAATGTTTTATATTATTTCTGAACATTAATTATTTGTTTAATATGTATTTCTGCAAGATATGTAAAGTCAGCATAATTTATTTACCTAAAGCATTAAAATCAACAATAGTATTCAGCCTCTGTCATAGTACAGTACAGTATAGTTTTATTTAAGATTTTATTTAAGACCACCTCCAGTATACGGACTGATTAAGAAATCGGATTTCTGGACTGATTCTGTGCATGTAAACACTCCCATGGTCTGAATCCAGTCTCAGAGATGGCTGTTGTTTGGAACAGGAGTCAGAATTCACACCTCTGCTCCTGTGGCCTCCTCGAGCCCTTTCCCACACTGAGTCCTGCTGCATGGAGCCTGCAGAGGTGTCACCTCACACCTCAGGGCCCAGCATAAAAACCACCAGCCTCCACGGCCTGGCTTCATTCTCTTTCCAACCTTCCAGCACCCATGTCTCTCTACAAGCCTTCCAGCATGAACGCCTCCAGCCTGATCCACCATCCTCACACCCAATGGAGCAGCCCGAGCTCGGACTCCGAGCTCTACAGCATCTCCTCCCCTGAGACCATCTCTCCAGCTCCATCTACGGACCTCAGCTTTTCTCCGTGCTCCCAACCCAAGCTTGTAAAGCTTCACAAAAACAATCAAATGGCTCCCAAAGTGCCCAATTCTTCTCCAGGTCTTGGCAGAAGGACGAGGAGACCCAGGTTGAAGAATCCCAGTGAGCAGCGGCAGAATGCCAGCGAGAAGGAGAAGCTGAGGATGAGGGACTTGACCAAAGCTCTGCACCATCTCAGGACCTACCTGCCTCCATCAGTGGCTCCTGTCGGACAGACTCTGACCAAGATCGAGACCCTGCGCCTGACCATACGCTACATATCGTACCTGTCAGCTCAGCTGGGGCTCAGCGAGGAATATCTCTCCCAGAGGAAGCAGGTGAGCAACGAGGATTCCTGGAGACAATCCCCAGAGATCTTGGGCTACATCCAGTGCCGGTCCACAGAACAAGAATACAGCCATTATGCTGGACAGGACCAGAGCAGGAGCAGTATGGAGCACACAGAGCACAGAGTCGACCTAAACCAGTACAGCGTGCAGATCTCCGAGCCCGTGGTGGATCAGATCTACAGCTCAGAGACGAACGCCTTTGAGTCACAGCAGCGGTTCACACAGTCCTGCCAGGTGAGGACACGCCAATTATATCGCTAAAAGTATTTTCCACTTAAACCTGTATGATTATGTACAGAACACTAAACTATTCTATTCTATTCAAATTATGTTATATTCTATTCTAACTCGACAGCAATGTGTCCAATATTTCCATATATTTAATTAATTAAGTTCATTGAGCAATAAGAAAATAAATACTACAAAAACATAAGAAATAGTTAACGTAAGTCATTAATGTAAGTAAAGTAAGTAGATTAAATAAAGGAAGATAAATAAATAATCAATGGGTAAATAATTAGTTAAGTAAGTACAGAGTTGATGGAAGTCAAATAAAAAAGAAGTACATTTAGCAAATGCTTGATGTTAGTAAATAATTAAACAGGTACATAAACAGATAGATATGTAAGTAAATAAAAAAACAAATATATAGGTATATAAGCAGGTAGATAAAAAAAATTACACAAACATATTGAAGCAAGTAAGTAAGTAATCAGGTAAGCAATTGAAGTAAACTTAAAAATAAATAACTGAAAGTCAGCTATTCTTATAATAATGGAAATGTAATCAATTTTACTAGTTTGGGATTGGCCTCAGACCTTTGGACTCTACAGTACAACACTGATTACTGATTTGATATCGATTTAGCAATATAACTAACATTCCCTCTTCTCTCTTTCAGGTGTATGGCTATCAGCTTGTTCCTCAGGGCTTCTGGAGCTGAAACATGCATCACTGTCTACCACTAGAGGGCGCTGGTACAAACCTAGAGTCTTTCTACACAATCTGGCATGAGTGATGGACTGATGCTCCTACACTGTGTAATCAGTGAGCTAATTTTATGAAACATGCTTTACAAATGAATGTAGTTTTAGAGTCATATTACAATTTTTATAGTAATTTATAAATGTTTTCTACGCTTGTCTTTTGTAAATACAAAACTATATTTTATATGTATTTATAATAAAGCCCATATTTTAAATAAATCATTGTGTTTTTTTAATTGTGTACAAGAAAATATGACAAAAGCACTATACGTTCTAACACAGCAACCATAAGTAGATGGAGAATGCATACAAGAAAGTATATAGGTCTCCAGTTAAATAGGTAAAGAAATGATCAAATACAGTGTTTATATAAAAAGACATGTAAATAAGTAAGTATGTGGGCAGAACAGTGGATAGTGATTAAGTAAGACTGAATAAGCACATTACTACGTATTTAAGTAAGAAGATACACGAGTTAAAAGTGACTTATTGTGTGATAAATGAACTAAACAGGAGCTAGTAAGTAGGAGCTAGGTGGAAAGAGCCAGCAGCTACAGACAGTGGTTCCTGAGGGTATGGGTTCAAGCCCATGGTGGGGCTTGCAACATGAAGGTAAGGAGGGTATTAACAAAACCCTGCAATACTGGTGCTCTCTTCAGGGTTTACCCACTGATTCTGGGTTGGACTCCAACTCCATAACTTTGACCAGAATAAGCAGGAGTAAAACAGGATGGTTTTCTTTACTTTGTATGTACGTTATTTAAGTTTAGTAAGTAAATAAGTAAGTAAGAAAAAACGACATAATTAAAGGTCAAAACGGATAAGTGAAAAGTAAAAAAAAGCTTAAAGAGTGAATAAAGTGAGTAACATAGTGAATATATTAAAAACTATATCAATAATGGTCTGTCTGACATTAGTCAATAAATTAATACATACCTGTAGCGAGTTTCAGTAAGTGGATTTGAAATACCTTAATATAATCAGTAGAGGGAGCCAATACACTGCTTTAATTACCGTTTAACCCACTTTTTCTTGTTAGGGTTGTGGGGTGGTGGGTGACTGCATGTCACACACAACCGTGCCGGAAGTCGCCCAACTGGAAGCACAGGGCGAAAGGCAGGAACAAGCCTACATAGGGCGCCCATGGAAGCGCACTTATACACACTGGGACACTTTAGTGGGATGAAACTGGAGCCCCAAGAAGAAACCCACAAAGACACGGGCAGAACATGCAAACATCCTGCCTTTGTTCATTTGCTATTTGTTTATTCATCCATGCATTTTCAATAAGTGTTATATCCTGGTGAGGGTCACATTGTGGACATAGAGTCTTTGTTTATTTATTTAGCATTGCATCAGAACCAATGGCTGTTCACGACAGGAGCAAGGTTACATCGATACCAGACAAACACACAGGGTCAATTTAGAACAACCAATTAACCTAATGCATGTCTTTGGAACATGGGAGGAAACCAGAGTACCCAGAGTAAACCCACATGAACATGAGGAGAACATGCAAAATCTACACTGGTAAATACCAGTACCTGTAAATACCAGAATATACTTTGTACACTCGATCTCAACTCACTCACCACTAGTGTGTGTAATATAGAGTGTATACCTCGTGGCAGGTTTTGGGGATGTAGAGAATAAACCGGTGGAGGCTCATGCAGCATGGAGAGAACATACCAAACCCACACAGCCAGGCAGTAACCAGACTCTGGGTTGCTGGAACCGTGCTCCACTAAGCTACAATAACAGTCCACAGGATCTTTTAATATCTCGCACTCTTGAGCAATTCGAGTATTTCCACATACAGTATAATGAGTGTTGTTATACAAATTGCAGCAACACCTACTTTATTCGTTTTTTTATTACTGAATTACTAAACACAGCTGCTTGGCTAATCCTCGTGTTGGATCTGGATGTTGGCTAATTTGTCCCCAACAAATTATAATGATGTAATTATACACAGAATGATACACAAGGCTGTTTAGTTTGTAGATCTGCACGTCATTATGGTAACGCAGGTCTGGTTGGGATAACTTCATTTTCCTCTTGCTTTTAGTTTACAATTAAATACTGTGTACAAAGCACATATAAATATAAGCTAGACTATGCAGTTTTTATTCCAGCTACGATACGAAGCAGGATGTATTCTAGACTAAAATACCATTAGTTAATGAATTAATCAGTTAATCATTCCAACTTTGTTCTGCCAACAGTTCAGTATTTTTCCTGTAGAGACTCAGAGAGTTTTGGCTTTACTATTTCTAGTCCAAAACTTTTTATTAGTAGTAGTGTTGAAGTCAAGACCGAGACTTTTAGTAGTAGAGTCTGAGTCAAGAATGAGACCAGATTAAGATTTTTTTCATCATACAAGAATAAAGAGGAAAGTGGGAAAAAAAATAGTTGTAATTCATTTTGGATTCATTATACATTATATATTAATAAATGATATTATATTTCATCATACATTTTGCAAAATATAACATTAAATAATATATAGCCTAAAATTATTATTAATTATTCTTATTATGTTATAGTCATAGTCAAACTAAGGCAATGTAAGCAAATGATGCTGATGATTCCGTTTCCGTTCTTCTCTCGAACTTATTTAGTAAAGCGAGCACGTGAAAATGCAAACCTACAACAGTCTACTTTTCAAAATAAAACCTGTTCGTTGATTGGATCCTGAACGAGAAGAGCGGGAACTTGTTTTGCCCTGTTAGCCAATCAGAGTGCAGATTTTATTTAGGCACGTAGAGAAAGGACTGATTTATTCCGTTTGAATGGATTGTTCATATTCAATAATGGTAGAAAACCATTTCGGTTTATAATTAACCTTACCTCAGACATACACACTCGACAACAATTTCCGAGTCCCCCTTACCTCGAGACCGAGACAAGAGCAAGTCCAAACGAGGTCGAGAACGAGACGAGGCTTTGCACAAACAACCCTACACATGAACTTAATACTTAATGGAAACGCCTCACACACCACACATGTTGAATGTAAATACTACACAAACGTTTCACTTATGGTGTTGTGTTCCAGCTTCTTTTTGTGTACAGATACAGTGCACCATGTACATGTAAATGTATATGGTTACTTTATTATTCATTATGTGTAGTTTGTGTATACAGCGTTTTGCTTTCTAGCCTGACAACTTAAAGACAAAGTCAATTCAAGACAAGTCAGCTCAAGTATTTTTGCACAGGCACTCCTCGGACTGCGGTGGTTCGGTTTAGGATATTGCGAGTTTTAGGACGGAAATCCGGTAATACACACACATACACATTCAACAGAAACCAAGTTCTGAATTTAGAAATTCAACATGATACTCTCCTCCATAGTATTGCGTTCATTGTAATAATAAATAAATAACAATAGTACTAACCTTCCTAACTAAATTGTGCTTGATGTGTATTAGATCATCAAAGCTGGGTTGTGTATTGAGTCCCAGCTAAGAGAAGCTTATTTTAGCTAATGAGGCTTAACTGAATGTGAAAAAGTTCTTCACACTGCCCTGTCTAGCCACGAATCCGTCCCTCGCATGGCCCACCTCGACCCCTCAAACATCTCACACACCTCCAAGCCTCCTGAAGTGAAGGGCTCACATTTCAAATGCATAGAACAGGCTGGTGTGAATGACGGGATTTGGGGTAATTAGTTTGTTTAGGCGCTTGGAGCGCTGCATTTGATGTGCAAAGCCTAATCCCAATACACACAGCCACGCTCTTTTATCTTCAGAGGAAAATCCAGCATTTACAGTCGTGCTGACGTGTTAATTAACTCATAATCACGTGTGTTAAATAACGTTTGAAGGGATCTCCCAATTAGCACGGGTCCCTCACTGTGGTTTTTGCTGGGTGCCACAATTGGCATTATTAGGTCATGTTACAGCACCTCATGTTAAGGATTCTTTAATAAAATGTCCACTTAAAAGCTAATACCAGACATGATTACCAACACAGCATCATTTTCATCATTTTGTGAACATCGCAACTGCTCGGTAAGTTCCACAGCAAAACATCTTGAGGCAGCCTTAAAACTAATCATAAAGTTTGATCTATTTTCTCTTCAGATGTCCCTTTTATAGTTTCTTTATAAACTGCTTGCTAACAGAAAGCTCAAACACCTTTGTATGATTAGCATTTCTATTGCTACTAATATCTAAGATTTAAAATCTAAACACAAATTTAGATCATCTATTTTCCATCCGATCCTTGCTCAAATGAACTGTTTTACAGTTTATTGTAAGCTGCTTGTTATTAAAAACTCACCTGCGCTTTGGCACCATCAAGGCTAGTTTTCCCCTTGCTAAACAGATTAGCACAGCGATAGCACAAGGCTAGTCCCAGAACAGTAACTACCATACCTTTTTTCCATTATTTTGTCCCATTTTTGCTTTAAATAGCTCATTTATACAGTTTAACATCCTTTTTAAGTCTGCTAAGATAGTTTGTATGGCACCCACAGCCTTGACTGGGAAAAATGGGGGTAAACAGGATGCTATAAAGTTACTGTGGGATTTTTAATAGCAGGAACATAAGTATTACCTAACAAATGTTCTTGCAGTGTTACATTTCAATGTTGTGTGAGTAAATCTTTTTTTGGAGCACTGCAGTTATGTTATAATAGGAGCCCTATTCAAAACGTAATCCTTTATATGTAATTTGTGTGAGCTGTGAATATTTGGGGGATGAATTCCTTTAGTGTTTTGTGTGTGTGTGTGTGTTCTGAGAACTTGACCCTTACCAGCGAAGACCTGTCACATCCTGAGGTGACATTTCACACCGAAGACTGGGGTTTAGTGAGCTATGTGTATAGACAATGAGTGTGGCTTGGTTTAAAGCATATACAGTATACATAAATACAGTATATATAAAAGATTGAACAAATTCTGACATAACACAATGTTCTTTTGAGAAACAGCCAGTTTTTGGGAATTTATTTTGTGTATTAAATCTAAACTCTCCATAAAACTTTCCAATCTATAACAGTGTGACTATACAGAGTATCAGATTACACCGCATATCACTCTGATCCTGAATTTTACACATTTTACACAGTTTCTATGCACTTTTTGTTTGAGGGTTTGAGGGATTTGTTTGAGGGTGATTTTCAGAGGGGGTTGTTGGGGGTAAAAGTGTGCTCTGTGTGTTCTCTGATGATCCAGGAGTCAAATGTAACACTTTGGGTTGTGGGAATGGCCAATGATGAAACAGTCCACCAATTTAATCTGGGTTCCCAACACAACAACTCACACAGGGGTCACCTTCTTCAGAACTGCCATGTATTACGTGCTGTAGAATGCAGAGTGAGCTTACAAAGCACATTTATTTATTACTATGCAAATATTCAGCCAGTTTTCATGGGTCAAGCGTTTTGAGGTCTTCCTCTATGCATACAGAGTGCAGTGGAAATATCACGTAATATCAGACACTGGACACTTTATGTAGTTCATTAATGCTGAACCCTAATGCAAGTTTGAATAAAAAAAATCTTAGATTATTTTTTTATTTAAGTGCAAAATTGCCCAGGCTGCTGTGTTCCATAGGATAAATCCAATATGATCTATGTTTAAAGTTATAAATGCATGCCTTAAAATTATCCATAAAACTATGAATATATCTCTGTCAAAGATGTGATCCATGTTTTTGCTTCCAAAGGCAAAAAATATAATAATAAAAGTATTTATTTATTTAATGCTCCTCCTAAAGTTTTTTGGTACTCAATATATTACTAATATTACTAATTACTAATATATTAAAATCCATTTCTACTGTTTTTAAAATGCTTTTCATCGTAGACGCATATCTACCTATCCCTCCTGTCTTTCTGTCTGTCTGTCTATAATATATAGGGATCTGAAAATAACTGCGGTCTGTAGATGTGCCCCTCCCAAGTAAAAGTGACAGAGTGAGCTCCTTCAACAATGTTGTGACATATGAACAGAAAGCAGAACTGGAAACAATGCAAAAAACTGCTTTTCCCCTTTATTATAAGAGCATCTGGGCACACGACCCAGTCCAGAACCTTCTGCATTTGCATCTCTGCTTCATCACCCACGAACATATGATGAGGCTGAACAGACGGCGCTGAACGACATGTGCAAAACAATGCCCTAAGCAGCAGGCACTGAGTTGTATGATCAATGAAAAACTGGACAGCATACGGATATTCCAGCTTTACAACTTTGGACAAATCACAAGAAGCAATTAATTAAAAAGACAGTTGGAACAGTTGGAGGGAAAAGAGAAAGTGGAAGGCCAGCAACAAGATTGATGGATACTGTCAAAGGAATCATGAAGATTCTGGAGAAATAATAACCATGCGGTCGCCTGGAGTCAGGATAGACTTAACAGCAATTAATTATAATAAGGATAAACCAGACCCCATTATTCAACTGTTCTGCATTGTTAAAAGCAAAAACAAAGCAAAGAATTTGTTGTTTTGTTCCCCGGGGACAGAGCACCATTCCATCCTTGGGTTCCGTAACCGCATCACTTGACCTTCACATTGCAAGCACTGCCAAGCGTTCGAACCGAGTCTCTCAGGAGTTGCCATTTCAAAGATTTGGCTCTTACCTCAGAGCCTCAGCAGTTTCTATTTATTACTTTGTTATACAGTCTAACTAGAAACAGTGCTGTATTGTTTGGAATTGCAGGGTCACATGCAGGGTTCCTTGAATAACCAGTTGTTACTTTCATTTAAGACAAACTTTAGAAAATAATGGAAAAACAGTTCTAGATAACATAACTGGGTGGCACAGGGGTCAGCACTGTCGCCTCACAACTCAAGAGACCCAGGTTCAAGTCCTGGCCCGGGGAAGTTGCATGGGTACTCCATGGTACGTCCTGTCCAGCGTTGGTTCCCGAATTGTGTCTGGCCCCCACAAGCTTGGAAAGGACTACGCAGGTATTGAAAATGAATGTGCTTCTAACACACTAGGACATCACTGTGGTGACTCAAGACCCGGCGGTGCCTTCTGATTTGGTCGGGCGTCACATGCAGGCTTGATTGCACATGTCTGAAGTAGGGGAGGCAGTGACCCAGACCAGGACAAGCAGGATTAAACTGTGAAAAAAATTAAAGACTTAAAGGAGAAACCAAGCTGTGTTATATGTTCCAGATTTTTCTTTTTTAATTTAGAGAAAAATGTGAAAAAATGTGCAGTAAAATTGTGGTATTTCCATTTTTAATTAACTTTAGGAAATAACAAAATAATTTTGAAGCATGAATTATTTTTTCTGTTTATAGAAGGATTTTCAGAGCAGCAAAAATAAGTATTTTTAACAATATTAAAATTAACTACAATAAAAACACAATCAATATTAAAAACACAGACTAAATTAAAAGCTAAATATGCTAAAAAAAAAGCTAAATAAAAAATAATCCTACAGAAGTACAACTACGATTTTAGTAAAAATGTTTATATTTTTTAAGTACAAAATTCTACAGAATTTATACATCATATATCCGTGTTAATTTTTCAGACATGCTCGTGTAGTGTGAATTCGTTGTGAATTAGTTGTTAGATGTTTCTTGTAGACCTCACACTTCAGCCTTGAGCCTGGATGAGCTGGCCTTTCCCACAGACCCCCTGCCTGGGGCGTCACCTCTCCTCTCTGGCCTGAATACAGCTCGTGGAGGTGCCACCTCACACCTTGTGGAGGATATATACAGGATGGGCAGACTGGACCAGCATCCACAGTCTCTCAGAATCTCCTCAAGAGCAGCCATGGACGTCTCCAGCTCTCTCTTCCAGCTTCAGGATAACTCCGAGTTCCTGTTTGACTGTTTGAGCTTCTCCGCATCGGACGCCGGCTATTACAGCGCCTGCAGCAGCCTGTCGCCTGCTTCCTCCACCGATTCCTGCTGCTTCTCTCCTTTAGGACAGGACGCTTTTCCTAAGAGCTTCCCTCTGAAGGCCGACGACAATCAGGAGGACAAGAAGAAGGCCAAGGCGCCAAAGAGGACGGGGCGCCCAAGATCGAAATTCCCTGGAGTGAAGCGCCAGAACGCCAGCGAACGTGAGAAGCTCAGGATGAGGGACCTGACCAAAGCTCTGCACCATCTCAGGAACTATCTGCCTCCATCGGTGGCTCCAGCTGGACAGACCCTGACCAAGATTGAGACTCTGCGCCTGACCATCAACTACATCAACTACCTCTCGGCCCAGCTGGAGCTCGGACAAGAAGAGGCCTCTCAAATGAATCTTTCTCCACCTGTGCAAGATACGCCTGCATTACCAGTTAACCAAGTTGCTCCTCAGACGCAGAGCTTCTCCAGTCAGGAGTCCCTCAACATGCCGTACTATCAGGTATGTACCGATTCCCTCAGCCTTAATTCCATTAAGAAAAGACTCACTCAGATCATGTAAACTATTATCGCTCATGTTCAGTGGTACAGAAGAAGACTAATGTTTCCTTTTCTTTATTTAATCCACAGAGTCCTGATCATGTCAGCCTGCCTTCTTCCATGGCTTTGTCACAGAGTCAGGAATACTGGATTCCCCAGCAGCAGTGCTGCTTCTATGGACAATGCTAACTATGGACAGTGTTGCCACTGGAAGTCTTTTGTACAATGTTATGAATGAAAAGCTTGTAAATATTCCATATTTTATATCATTATTTATATTTTTGTATTTTATGAATATTTATTGACTGCAAATCTGCAAAATAAAATCTAAAAAAAGAAAAGCATTTATTGCTTATTTATTGATTTCATGTATTTACACAATTATTTATTTATAAGTTTATATTGCTGCTGGTAAGTATTTTTTAAAAGTGTTTTAATTAGGTAATGAGTTTATTTATGTATTTATTTATTTGTTTGAGATTTGAGATGTACTATTTTAAAAGAAGACTGTATATAGATATTTATATTATGCTCTATAATATATGGAATAACTATTTAATACAGTAGTTACTTTTTGGTACTTTAATATATTGCTATATTAAATAACTATTATTCAAATATAAAACACAACAAACTTAAAAAAAGGAAAATATAAAAATAATGAAAAAATAAGCAAAATACATAATATACATAATGATAAAATAATAACTAAAAAAAATTTGAAATAATAAAAGTGATGATACATTGGTTAAAAATCTTTTTTAAGTATATTATCAACCCAATATGTTCATCGAGGAAATTTAAAGAGTGAACCTACTGCATTTAAGAGGCACAATTAAGGAAAAATAAATATATTATAATTATTATAAACTAATAAAATCACACCTAACTCTTAAGATGTGTTAGATGCTTTCCCCAACACTTCCTGATCCTAATGACAGACAGGTGGGTGACTAATATCACATTGCCATTAACACCTTAAAGGAAGGGCTCCTGGTGAGATAAAAATAAGACAGGACAGGAGAGTAAACTCATTCACACCATGAAGCCCTTCAGATACTGCTTGTCAGTAAACATTTGAGCTCTGTGGGATTCCCTCTGAAATGTAAAGCTTAATATCTGATCAGCTTCACGAGGATGGAGAAAATACTAATGCGAGCTTTTTAATGGAGACACAAAGTTTCTTTAAAACTGGGTAGATATTTTTGTAGGACGTGCCCACACTGATGCAGCTGCTCCCTGACCATCACTTTGGAGGCATGGACTGTGGGATTGTGGGGTTGTCGATGGGTGCTTACAGACAGCGCACCTCAAAGGCGACAACAGCTGTTCACAGACACAACACTGACACGTCTCACTCCCAGTCCATCTGCGTCTCGTGCATTTCCTCTAGCACTGAACCTCGTCTGAGAATGACTATTGTGGGGAGAACCTTCTGACAGTGCTCCAAGGAGGGACACACCATGAACCATCAGCAGGGTATTTGGTGCAAAAGGCTCATCAATGCACAAATGAGCAACAAAGGTTATCCCCTCTAGTCTGAAATATTTACACATGATTTTTTATGGCTGGTGATGGGAGGAATGTGCCCCAGCTCACAGTGCATTGGAGTCAGAGTGCTATCCTGTGTCCATCATCACAAGACATAGAGGCACTGATATGTAAACGCACACGAGTTGAGTACGTAGAGCCGGCGATAGGGGTACAAGACAGGAATAATGCAAGATGCAGCAACAGACAAACCCTGAACAGGAGCCAGTGACAGGAACAAAACAACAGCTCAGTAGTGACGAGACCCGACAAGCCACCGAAGATCAGGGAGGGATTAAATAGAGAAAACAGCACCGGCTATAACTGAGCAGTCGGCTGTGGAAAGAGAAAAGGGTCTGAAGGGACTATGCATGATGATGACACCTACCTAAACATCGATGCAGACCAGGTGGTCATAATATTCTTACTCATCAGCAAAGATGCACTACTTTGTCATTTAATATTGTAACTTAAAATAACCTTACATTCAGCTACTGTATATAAAGTTATACATATTTATAACACTATATATCCGTCTTAAAATGTATATATATATATATATATATATATATACAATCAGCTCCAGAATGTTTGGCATGCTTAATTAAGAGAAAAGGTAAGAAAAAAAGCAAAATAAAGGGTTGAGCAATTCTTACAGCCAACCTACATATGATATTCTGTTATGAGCCAGGTTAACCACTTCCCTGTTGAAAAAGTGAAAGAAGAAGCTAACAGAAACATCTTGCTCTGCTGTGGATGGGCATTAAAATGCTATATAGACAAAAGTTTGTGGACACCCCAGAAATTACATCCAAAACATTTGTTCTTTGTTCTTCTAAGACAGCTTTCCACTAGATTTTGGTACATGGATGTGAGGTCTGATGTTAGACAATAAGCCCTGGCTTACTTTTGTCATTCCAGTACATTTTTAGATGTCCAATGGAGTTGAAGTCCAGGTTCTGTTCCCAATCAAAGTTGGCAAACCAGTCCTCTCTGGACTTTGTTTAAGGTCCATTCGATCATCGTCCGAACAACAACCGAGGTGCTAAGAATTATAATAGGAAACAAAATCTGTCTTATATATATCTAACTCATGTCTGAATGAAAGAAAACTAGGGAACCCTGCGACACCTGCTGACAGAAGAGAGAATCGCAGCCTTGAAAAACCTGAAAACATGGTACATGTATGTTCCGCTCTCGTTTTCAGTAGGCTAAGTCCTTTAAGTTTTATAAAATACAAAGATAAGAATTCCTGTATTGTATAGTACAGTACTGTACTATATGATTGCATATTGTGTTTTAATTAATATTATTGTTTAAAATAAAACACTAAGTGCAAAGTATCTAAACTACTAGGTGAAAAAACCTGTAGTATAGGAACCTGTAACGTCCTGTTTGTCTCGGGTATGACTTTGAGGAGAAATTCAAATAGCAAATCATCAGTACCAATGGTATAATAACTTGCACCCATACTACAGGATGGTACTGCTCAAGCTATCCTGATGTTACACTGCAAACCAGAAGAGGTAAAACAAGTGCAGGATGTGTTTCACCACATGAGCATCTGGAGCTACTCTCTAACAGCGGATGTGGATCTGGATCTCATGCACTGTGTGTCAGGCTGCGGTTAAACAGCAAATGCTGCACATTCTTTGCTCGCTGCTCGAAAACTGGCATACAAGCCTAAATAAAACAATGTTTTACAGAAACTGTTAAGTATGGTGGGGGATTTGCATTGTCGTGGCTGTTTTCCTCTTTAAAGACCTTTGGAATCTTGTTGGGATACAAGGTGTAGTGCACTCCATGATGAGCTTAAATAAAGAAATTAAAAACTGCAAGTCATTTACAAACAAAGTGTTCTACTTGACTTCATACCTCAGGTTTGGAAGGTCAAAATTTCACCTCTGTTGCCCACTATGGTATGAAAATCCAGTGTTTTCACTATTATCACTTAAGTCCTGAGCTGGGGCATTTCTAGACTACTTATTTACTGGGGCAGAATTTAGACTGGCAAAGCTGTACCCCTCTTCCTGCCAATCAGTCATAGGGGCACGACTCTGCATAGAAATAAGCCTGTTAACCACTAAATAGTTCATGAGATTTAACGCTAAAGTGGGCGTTACTCTGCCATGGATGAGAAATTAAAAACAATGAACATAATGTACGCTAACATAACTGAAACCTTTGCTTTAGAGGTCTAATGTGTACTTTTGGAAGGTTAAACGATAATATGTGGTCAAAACATGTAGCTATATAGCTTTCTTTTAAATATTTACAGAACAAAAGAAAGAAAACGAAAGGTTCTGGCTCCGACTGAACACGTTTGCTGCTCAAGCAGTTGGAATGCCAGGGAGTTATGGGATATGTAGTGCCTGTGGTGCGTTTGCGTGGCGTGCCCTGTAGTTCTGCTCAGCAATCTTGGGACAAAATCAACTTTTTACCGCGCTACAGTAAAGTGGGTCTGATGGCGCCCCTGTTCTGAGACCTTACAAAAACATTACTACACACCATTTGTTTTCCAGTAAGTTTCAAATATGTTTTTGTTAGGTTGTGGTAACTTCTTTTATTTCGAAGTAGTTTGTAGTCTGAGCAAGGGTGCCATACCCTTATGCTGATCCCATGCTTGAAAAAAACAAACTGTATTTACACATGATAACACAGACTTTGTGTACAAAGCGACCGAGGCTCGATGGTTTCACGCTGACTCAGAGATGAACCACTGCAGAACGTGCTCCTTGTTCTCCTTCAGCCACTTGATCTTGGCTGTTGTCTTCTCAATGGCTTGATGCAGAGCCTGAGTGGCAGAGCCAAACCCCACCTCGGCGTTGTCCTTCTGGAACTGTTTTAACTGCGGATCGTAGCGCAAAAAGATGCGGTTATATTAAAGCCACATTTAAACACGTCGAGCAGAACTGATGACGTTTAGCAGATCGGCAAAGCCTTAGAAGTAGCTGCTGTGCTGAAGTGTGTCCAAGTACTTTCAAAAGCACTGTTTTACACAGTATAAATAGAGTCATTAAACTACTTAAACAAACCCAGCCATGTTTATTAAACTAATATAAGAGTGAATGGCAAGAGTTTTAATCCTTAGAGAGCCAAGATCACATCAGCATGATCAAATCGTGTATTTTGACATAGAAAAATCTTAAAAAATCATTTAGCTGGCATGACTAATGTCTGTTAAGTGCTTGGACTGTGGAAGCCTAGTAGACAAGAAGGTCTAGGGTTCAAATCCCACCTCTGCCAAGTTGCTACTGTTGGGTCCTTGACCAAGACCCTTAACTCACAATTGCTGGGGATGTAAGACTCTGCTAAATGTTTTTGCTTGTAAATGGCTTGATTTTATCTTTCTCATTGCCCACGTAGAACTACATTCAGACTGCAGTTCCCCATCAACTTTTTATATAAGTTCATAGTGACGTTGATGTGAAATTTCCTGTTTCCCGAGCAGACCTTCATATTGCAAATCCAGCATTGGGTGTGACCCAAAAGGAAAATGTCTGTAGTGCCTGTATTTCCCACAAATAACCCAGATTTGCTTTGTTTCTCAGACCAATCCTTTTCAAGCGGTTCATACAGACCTGACTCAGCTCGAATGGCGTGCAGAACCTGCCAGTCACGTCAGTTATTAACCTGGAAAAGCTAAAGGATCCAGATCCGTACCTGCAGACCAACACAACTCACCTGTGAGTGAAGCATCGATAACTTACTCAGCATGTTTTGTTTTACAAACATCGTTATAGCATTCTCTTACACTTTGTACAGGTATTCCCACTGAGCCCTGACAAAGTCCCACGCCAGTGGCTGGCCAATCACATTGCCGGCAATCGATCCGATTGTGGAAGTCGCATCCTGCTTGCGGATTTTTTCCGGATCCAACGTGTACTGAAGGAACCTTGAAGGATTTCAAGAGAGATTAGAGAATCGTAATCACAATCAGTAGTCAGTAACTGGATACGTACAAAATCCACCATCGTTGTAAATGCATACGATAAAATGGTCTTGTCACTCAATGGCCACGAATATACTCTATAAACTATATAAGTACAAACCTATACATATCAGTTCTGTACATGATAGTATGGAGCAACAGTTTTGCTCTAAGCACCTCCCCAGAAGCGTCTGCACTGACTGGCGCAAAAGGGTCAAGGATACAAAGAACAATTTTAACTACTTCCTCATTTATTACAATTCATTTTTTAAGTGTTGGATTTTGACCTGTTTTTAGATTAAGTCACACCTTCCGTCTCAATTTCCAGCATTTCAGAGTAGTTACATTTTTATATTTAAATATAAATATATTTATTAGTAAAGCTTCATGCTAAGCTTTCCACTACAAAACTTAAAAATCTGGTCTTAATCTCAGTCGAAAGCCCAGCATACCTGTTAAGTAGCCATGGCTGCTTGGTGCAAGACAGAGCCCATCTCAGTTTTACCGCTTCAGCTGCGACAGTGGCCTTTTTAAACATCTTCCAGGCAAAATCCCATTCGTCTACACCTCCCCCTGCGATGGCATTGCAGTACACCGTCGACCTCAGGTTGGGATGAATCCTAACAGACACAGTAACGCTTTATTATTGCCAAAAAAGAGCAGCACCATCCAAGATCAAATGATGGCGTTGAAGTTACCTATTGTTTTCTGGATTCTGCATCCATCTCCTGAACCAGCTTTTGGTGAGATCAGTGCATCCCTGAAGGCTGGTGCTGCAAGCCAGTGACAGTGCGATGATCTGAGTGAATCTAGAGATGAAAACACAAAACAGGGTTTTAATTGTCAGAAACCCAAATGGGCAGAGCAAAAGAGCTTCTAGAAATGCTGGACAGCTTTACTGGTCAGTGTGACCCGCAGGAACAGTCGTCCAGTTGGCAGTAATGGATGCAAAGTGATCGAACAGAGGTTTGACCTGTTTTCGGAGGTAGGCCTGAAAAAGCAAGGAATAAACAAACATGTTGCATGAGTCCTGCTTTACAGAGCAAGGTGACTTAAGGGTTTATTTTGACTAAAGTCAGCTGACCTGCATCGGCCCATAAACTTCGTTCCGATCAAACACGCCGAATAATGACTGGAGACTTCTGAGGGCTGCTTCCCATGGAATGTACTCTCGCTCCATTAAGAGATATTTAGTCGTCCGTAGGGCCAGAGTAATGTTTATGATCGATGCCCTGAGGAAAATGTAAACAATTAAAAGACTTCATACACAGGTATTATGAGAAATGTTTGTTCTGGCAATATTAATCTCACCTTGCTAGGTTAAAAGCATCGTCCAGAATCTGGGCTCTGTTGACTACTGGGATCACCTAATGAAGAGAGGAGAAAATCAAAAGAAAACTGTTTACAATAGACAGCCTGTATCAGACGTTAAGCCAGCTAGACTTATTAAGCTGTAGTATTGTACTATATTAGAATTACCCATTTATAATACCCATAATATTGTTTAATCCATGTTTTGTTTGTTTGCACACATTTTTTTGTGTAAAGTTTTCAGTATATTTTAAAATGTACTGAAATGTATCTTTGTAAAATCTGTCTTATTTTAATTTAGAACAAATAGCACGCAGCACCCGGGTGGCACATTTAGCTTGCCACTACTGCCAGAGTTGGGCTTCACCTTCACTTCCCCTGCTCACTGTTATTTTCAGGATATCCAGCAATTTTGCACAAAGTTGTTGAATTTTAAGAGTTTTAACACCCACAGTCTTATGCTGTAAGGTTTAGTGTCTTTATCTCTGCAACATTCTTTCTATTTACATATTTACCATTTACAAAGAAGGGAATCTGGACAGAAGTGTCCAAATTTAATCATCCGGCGTCCTGGTAAATCCCAGTTTTAAAAAGAAAATGTGAACATGAAAATACACCATTAGGCTTACATTTTGACCTTGACATGAGCAGAAGGCTGAAAGGTTTGGATAACGTTCAGAATTAAGTAGAATTCAAATTCAGCTGATCCAGAGGAGAAGCCAGATTTACCACAAAGATGTCTTTACGCACTGGGTGTACGTGATCCTGCGTGTATGTACTGTATATCCTAAACTTCTTTAAGGTTCTTAAGTGAACCTCATGTTTATTTCATTTTTCTTATTGTAATAATAATGTTATATCTGCACAAAGAAGGTTTGCTTCCTTTATTAAGCTATAACGTTCATTTTTCTTTACCTTGTGGTTGGAGTTCAGTTGTGTGAGAAGTCGTTCCCAGTTCTCGACATCATAATTGACTCGGAAGTATCCCGAAACGTTTAGATTAGCCAGTACCCAGTCCCCTGTGCTGACCTTCATAGGTTTGTGCAGAGCTGTGAGAAACAACCAAGACGTGTTGCTATAAACATGAGCTAAATTAGATTTGTAGGTTAAGACGTTCATTACATACTGTATAAGTCATGTATACATAATAGAGACCTATTAGCAATAAAGAGAAGCTCCAGTTCTAGCAGTGTAATCTCTGAGGTACTCTGAGCTCTAAGGTAAATGTTCCATAAACATGCACTAGACAGCTCAACAAACTTGTAAACATAGCTTATTCTATATAATAAAAACGTATGCTTTACTTGTATAACTCTAAGCAACTTTAATAAATGTCTCATTTAAATGAGATTAAAGCAAGTATTTACATGGATTCATTTAGCTTCAGACATAGTGCCTCCTTGGTAAATGTGAAAATATTTCTATTTAAATGCCTATTTGGTTCATTTGCTTAATCCCACATAGAAAATATGAGATCACTCTAACCTTTTATTGAAGTCGATTTACTCTAAGTACAAAAACATTTAAGCCATATTTACACAAGGGTGCTAATAATCCCAAAGGTGCTTGATATCTCTTACATCCATCCATTTTACACCACGGAAAACAAGATTTCCAGGTAAAACACCACAATACTAGCAGTGGAAGATGGCTATGTACAAAAGATGCTGAAGTAAATATATAACATTTGTAGTGAAGCGAAAGCAGTACCTGATTTCTGCAGGAGCCAGATTTGATCTTGTTCTTCTCCTCTCTTCATCCATTTGATGGGTATAAACCACTCATAACTTCCACAAAGAGTGAGAAACATGCAGTGTTAGTTAGGGTTTCACTTAGGTTCATATGTGACGTTTAACGTTTATCTGATCAACATCCTTCCACTTTAAAGGCTGAGGTCTTATAATAAATTATCAGTCATTATAATGATCAATATATAATTATCATTATATCTTACAAGATGTATTAACAGTCGTGCCTACTGTATATTTGTAACCTAGAAGATTTTTAACCTGGTTGACAAAGCTGAGATCCTACAGGAGTTAATTCTCATTTTTTGGAGCTCAGGAATATAAGTAGCAAAATTATAAAGCTGTTTTAGGCATCATACTTGAATTCAGAAGGCCTTTCCACCACTGAGTTTGGCTCCAGTAAGAAGTGCTTCTGGCTCACATTTCCTGTTCTGGTGTCGATGGTGACAACTGGGAATCCCATCTGGAGAATCCAGCGATTCATGATGTCGTGGACAGTGTGTGGTAGCTTCAGCTGTGGAATGTTATCTACTGCCTGGACGAGACATCGGGATTCATGAATTTGTAACCTCTGTACAAGTATGTTCAGTGCAAAACAAAGTAGTGGAAAATGGTGCACTCGTTATTAACAACTGAAGAGAAGGGATATTCCACGAATTCCATCCCAAATGGATGCTTACCTTCTGAAGATTATCCCAAAGGTCAGAATATGTTGTGCTCCCGAAAGCAAACTGATTCAGATACATCTTTAGGAGGGAATATGAGAAAAGGCAGATTTGTTCACTTACAGCTTACATAAGTAAATCTACTTAAGTCTGTACATTATTAAAAGAAAACAATAAAGCTTACACTGAGTCCGTGGGCGAAAACAGGTTCGCTGAGGAACTGGGAGAGCATCCTGAGCACTGCAGCCCCCTGGAACAGCAATTGCAAGCAAATTGACTGGCTAATTTCCACGGTTAAATGGTATAAGCAAAACTGTTTGTCGAGATGTCTGTAAATGATCTCAGGCGCGATTCTAGTGTGATCATAATGTTTTGGCTACTAAATGGTAAGCTCAATCTTGGTCCATTGAGGTATCTATACAGCAATATTAGTACTGTATATTCACTAGAAAAAAAAGTAACCACAGCCGCGATAAAGCAGCACACCTTGCTGTAAGAGATGGTGTTAAACATCTGAGTGATTTCCGCTGGAGTGTTGACTTCCTCTTCTTTGCAGGACAGAGGATGAGAGGAGGCCAGGCTGTCCACAGCAAACGCCCGGTACATATCGTACAGAATGATCTGGTCTTTCTGGTGGAAAAACAAGACAGCGCTGTGCTACAAAGACCAGTCCAAATAGAGGTGAGATTTAATTTGATTACAGACGTAGATGATCTTACGATGTCCCAAGTGGGCTCTGCATAGTCTGCACCGAGATACTCGACGTACGAGGCGAATCCTTCATTCAGCCACAGATCATTCCACCACTTCAGCGTAACGAGGTTTCCAAACCACTGCAATCCACAAACCACACCGTTAGCATGACGTCAGAAAAAAGAAAGAGATCTTAGACACCGGACTGTAACACACCATATGAGCGAGCTCATGAGACACCACAGTGGTAATCCTCTGCTTGTTGCCATTGGCGGACGTTTGGGAATCGTAAAGAAGCGCCGTCTCCCTGTACGTCACCAGTCCCCAGTTCTCCATCGCTCCAGCATTGAAGTCAGGCAGCGCAATCTGGTCTAAAAGAAGAACAAAAGACCCATTTAGACCAGTCAGTAAACCAGTCGAGACCCTGGGTGGTGAAACACCTTCAAGATTAAGAAAGGACATGATGTCCTTTCCTGATTTACCATGACCTGACCGCTGTAGAAATTTAAACTTAAAAGTTCATTTAAGTAGTTCGTTTTTCAGTTGTTGTAACTCCCTCCGCAGCAAGTTCAGAATCGAGGAGTCGCCTTTTCCTTTCAGTCACAGAGTACTTCTGTAACCATATCTGCCTTTTTCCACTTTCGCAATGCTGCACGCCTCCGTTCCTCTCTCAGCTTTCAAGATATAGAAATACTGATCCATCACGGCTTCTTTTCCATTTTCCCCCTTCTAAAGCCCTCCAAAAAAGTCCACTACATCCAAAACCGTGTTACCAGACTATTGGTGACACACCAGCTCCCCTGTCCTTTACTGGCTCCCAGTCTGAGCCCATATTCAGTTCAAAATTCTCAGTACCATATTCAAAGACACACTGGCACTGTCTTATATTTCTGATATTATTCTTCCCTACACACCAGCCTGCTCACTTAGGTCA
This sequence comes from Ancistrus triradiatus, assembly GCA_025084515.1. Classification (NCBI taxonomy): domain Eukaryota; kingdom Metazoa; phylum Chordata; class Actinopteri; order Siluriformes; family Loricariidae; genus Ancistrus; species Ancistrus triradiatus. The sequence continues at coordinate 2,035,943 of JAJAGP010000006.1, read as the reverse complement.
TCAGATACTGGTCTTCTTTCCTTCCATATCACAAATCTCTCTATAGTTTGGAGACAGATCCTTCAAAGCTGCATCCCAAAAACTCAACAGTATGCTACCCTAACAGCTCAGAGCTTATTTACTCAAGACCCGTCTGTTTACTCAGTGCATACAGTATATACGGTACTGTGCAAAAGTCTTAGGCCACCATTAGAGGTGTTGTTTTAACAATGGTTTAATGACCATATATAGCACATTGCTGATGATTGAACTCTGAAATTTCAAACTTAGATTCATCTATTGTAATGGTGGCCTTAGAAATTGTGCAGTATTGTTAATCCTCGTGGTAATACCCATACCTGACTTAGAGAGAGGATAGGAAGTGTTGTAATACTTCTCGAAGAACTTCAGTATCGGCTGTGTGATGTTAAGAGCGTAGTCACCTTGTCCCGATTCAATGGCTGTCTTTCTTGCCCAAATACGAACCTAAGTATAAAAACAATAACAGGGAGGTTGGCTAACGTTGTAAAAACCAAATCATCCGCCAATCATTAGTTGAAATACCATGACGTCCTTGTGATCTCTTTGTTTGCTGATGTTCGAAAAATCAGACACGATGAACGCAACCAGATATGTTGACATCCTCTTGGTGGGTTCAAATCGCGTCCTAATGACATCGATCCCATCCTGTTTAAGCCTCTCGGTACCTGAGAAAATAAATCAGAGCGATATGAAAGCCTAAATGTTATCCCTGCTCAAAAGGTAACCAGTTTGTAATTGTTTATTGAATTGGTTCACCTACCACTAGCTTTACTGTTTGAGAGTGCAGTCATTTCTGGGTCATGAATGAGAGTGATATGAAATATGGCCTTCATGGCTGGTTCATCAAAGCAGGGAAAAGCTTTTCGGGCGTACGTGGCTTGCATTTGAGTGATGGCCAGCAACCTGGTAAGTAAATGAAACACGGGAATCCAGTTAAAGAAGCAGGTGTCCATGCATCCTTTCTCTGCTATGGTGTTTTGGTTTGGTATTGGCAAACCAAAGGGCTCAAACATCAACCTATTGTCTGGTTAGATCAGTGGTTCCCAAGGGGGGCACAGAGTTATTGCATGGGAGTCTGGTACACAGTGTTAGATCAAATTAGAGCACAGTAAGACACATAATGCATGTAACTTATAATAAATTAGCTATAGGGGTGGATTGTCAATTTGTTTTGTTCAATAAGACGTTGCTGTTTTGTATGAATTTCAATGCTTCAAATTGTACTTTGGGAGCAAAAGGAGAGTATGTGTGCATTGGAATTGGGGATTTAAGTTCATAACGAAGTGCATTAAAACATTTGCCTTGCCCTTTTTGGCCAAGCCTACAAAAGCCACAACAAGCAGATCAGACAGAACCCTAGTATCCAGAGCTACTGATACAGTCAAAACAATTGTGGGTTAAGGGTCTTGCTCAAGACCCCAACAGTGGCAGGATTCAAACCCTGGACCTTCTGCTCCATAGTCGAGTACCTTAACCACTAGGGTACCACAGTCCCCCACAAAATCCCTCCATTAAAATAGCTCCTGAAACAGACAGGTACTTCAGATGCAACCGAGCCACTCTGATTCACCTCTAGTAATGTAAGGTTTGTCTTTCGATCTCTACAAGTTTCAGAACTCCTTGAATCCCTGGACTTAGGTCTATGGTAGCTCAAGCAGACCAAGGGTGCCCCCGAGTGACGTTGCACATTTAACCGCCTTCATCGAGAGTGACTTACAAGTGATACAGTCTTACAATGTATAATCCAAGCAGATAAGTGTTTATGGCCTTGCTCAAGGATCCAGCTTGGCAGTACTGGGATGTAACCTAAACCCTTACGTTTTGACCGATAGCAGAAATGACTAATCATTGGAGTGGAACACTCCTCAGTAAACTCACTTTTTGACGCCGTCCTCTTCGTACTCGCTCCTGTAAAATCCCTCCAGATCATCAGCCAGCTCTCCTCTGAACTCTGTATAAAGCCAGTAATCCTTTCCCAGTTTTAGCTTCCCCTTCAGATGGATGACCAAGTACTGAGTCTCCTGTTGGAACCAGGTTTTCGTTATAGGTGGCGGCTCTGATCCGTGCATCCCTGTCAGCTTTGCATGCCACCCATCGAAAAGGGTCAAGTTCAGCTTGTTGCAATGAATCAGGATCAAATCCGTCTCTTTGACACATTTGAAAGCGACGCCAGAGCTGCCGGTGAAGACGTACATCCCCTGGCTGTCCATGGTGAGGCGAGGCCACAGGGTCACGTTGTAATGCAGAGGAGATAAGGTGTGGGGAAGTCTGTATTTGTCCCAGGGATCGTTGGACGGCGGCGCCACAGGGGACGCAGACCCTGTCGTCGCATTGCTGAGCTCGGCTGCATTTTTGGCCTTTTCTTTGGAATAGACTATTGCTAATGCAATGATGGTGATCAGTGCTACAACGGCTAGCAGTGCCAATGCTCGGCCAAGCGGTTTGCTGACGTAGTAGCCTTTTCCCATCTCTGCTGGAGTCTGATCTCTTTTTTACACTTCCAAGTGGATTTTACTGTACCATGACCTAGCTGAAACCAAACAGGCCCGGGTCATCTGTAGCGATGCTGCATATCTGTGAAACAAGACGTCACAAAAGTTATGCAAAATATCTATAGAGTTCTCTAACTCTGAAAGACAAAGATAAAAAATGATAAAAAAAAGAAAACAAAAAAGATGCGTCAATATGCACAACAGTCATTTATTAGGTTTATCGTCTGTAGAGGTCTCAGGAAATCTGCAAGCGGATTCACAAAGGGCCTTTAGAAAGACAATCATCTTAAATGTGGTGGTATTCTTGAAAACATTAAGAAGTTCATAAAAGTGTTTCTCAAAAAAACTTTTATTATTTGTGAACCTAATTCACAGTTTGAACCAAACCACTTTGGGTGTTGGGTGCTCCAGTTCAAATGCCGTGTTTTGTTTCATTAATATACAGTCCTGTGCAAAAGTCTTAGGCCACCGTTAGACTAGATATAACCATTGTTTTAGCATATGGTATAATGACCATATGTAATTATTTCTGTCTTTTTATTATAATGCAACTAGAAAATATAACAAATTTCTATGCAGTATTAAAAAACTAAAAAATAACCGAAGAAACCTCAACTCAGTCCCAACAGCGAGATGGTAACCAAGACCCAGGCATGAACCAGGACTCCTGCCCCTGGAACATGGGGAGATACAGAAAGGCATCACACAGAAAATCAGAGGGGTTTGTAGCCCACCTCTGGTGAGGTGGGGTTCCTTAATGCTGGAGTTTCAGTGTGATGCCTGTGTAGTTTGTTTTCTGATATGCGTGGCTCAATGGGGGGTCCTGCTCTCCTTGGGTCGGGGCTGAGTCTGGGTGTCATATGACGCAGACCAGGGGTCCCTCATTACTGATTACGGAAATGCATTTGTGCTCAGATCTGTTATAAAGAAAGTACTTGTATCCATAACAAAAATGTTTTTGCTATATGGATGGACTCATCATCTTAGCCGGTTCTGCATAATTCTGTAGGAACAAACTTTATCATGCCATCATTTCATTGTTCCTCATATGTTTTTGAACAAGTTTGGTCCACACAGTGGTCTGTGACTTCATTCACATTTTGAAAGGCAGCAAAACGTAATTTGACCCACGGCGCCCAAACTTTTGAAATAAAATTCTATATAGATGTCTTTATCAGGTGGTTTTATCATACAATCATACTGTAAAAATGTCTAAATAAATCAAATGACGTTTAGTTATTCATGGAGTCACAGAATGTAACTCAGTATAAACCAGTGTTTCTCACTCCTGGTCCTAGCGCCTCACCGCTCGGCATGTTTTTTTGTTGTTTTCCTGCTCCCAACACACCTGATCCAACTACTCAGCTCATGAACAAGCCCGTTATTGAGTTAAAGTGGGTGTGTTTAAACAGGAGAAGCACTAAATTGTGCAGAGTGGTGGGGCGCCGGGACCAGGATTGAGAAACACCGGTCTAAACAAACACTTTTATGATGTGTATTTACGAATATTTGGTGTGGGGAAAATGGGTAAATGTTTGACTTGTGGATTGTACATTGTGGGAAAGAGGTTAGTAGTGACACATCTGGCCCGATGTGCAACACATTTTGTTACACTGAAACCAAAGATATATAGCTGAAAAATATACTGAGCACAGCTATTGTTCTTGCTGAGGGAAAAGCAACTTTGACACGATTCCTGTTCTGAACGTTGCTCGTTCATGATTTTAGTAACAGCACTGGACCTTTAAAATGTTTGCCTGTTAGTTTTTTTCTCTAATTAGTTTCACCTGAGGTCTATAAATAGACAACAAACTCAAGGTTGCTCAGCTTTTCTGCACAGAGAACACAGAGAGTCATTTCTGAGCTCAACAGCGTTGGTCTTATCTGCTCACCATATGCTGAATCCATTACCAACCAACCAGCAGAAACTTTAAAGCATGCCAAAATACGCTAAAGAGTTCTCTAAACTGAGTTTCATGATGGAAATATGAATTTGAAAGCTGTTGAAAACAAGAATTTTAACCCATATGTGCATAAACATGGCTAACGTGAAGTTAAGTAGTAAGGTAGAAGGTACATACCAGACGTCCATGTGCTCTATGGAGAGAGCGGTTAAAATCCAGACATGTAGAGTTGAGAGAGATGATGTAGCTGATGAGAAACACATTCCTCTCCCTCTCCCTCTCTCTCTCTCTCTTTCTCTCTCTGTCTCTCTTCATGGTAGAAGGGGGAGGTGGTGGCTTATCCTGGCTCACACACTCTGATTTTTACTCGGTCTAGCCAAAATATCTCACGCATGTATAGCTAATGTTATTTCAAATGATAACTCAAGCATGAGTACAATGTGCAAGATTATTCCACGCTGTTTGGGTTAACAGAAGATGGAATCACAAAAGTTTCTGGACACCCAAAATCGCATCCAAAATGTAGACTGCTGTTATAACTGTCTGCACCCTGAAGGTTTTCCACTAGATGTTGGAACATGATTGTGAGATTAAGCACTGATGTTAGCTCTGATGTTAGCTCACTATGGGCTCACAGACGTGTACGGTGGAGTTGAAATCCTGGCTCCTTTTCTTTATGGATTAGGGCAGGGCAGAAGCAGTTGCAGAAGCAAGCAGTGAGTGGCTCAAATAACAGATCATTAATTAGAAGAGCTGTCTACTTACATTTGTATATCAAAAATATGAAAATTTTCCTCAGGCGTGTCAGTAATGTACTAAGAAAAGACTCTGTATGACAGAATCGTGTTAATTTTAGACCTGATGTTCATTCTCTCTCTCTTTTCCTGTGGTAAAAGGCTTACTCAGGCTCACACACACACACTTTGGTTTGGTTAGACTAGCCAAACACCTTCTTCATGTATAGCTAATGTTACTTAAAATATAACTCATGCATAAGCAAACTTTGAAGGAATATAAATATTTTGAAATGACTCTGCATGGCTAAAACAATACTGCGTAGTATAGACATAATATTCCTGACTTATTATGTCTCTATCATTTTGTACAAGATTGTGGAGTAGTGTTTCTGTTCTCTTTTCTCTCTCTCTCTCTCTCTCTCTCTCTCTCTCTCTCTCTCTCTCTCTCTCTCCTTTTTCACTTTTCCCTGTGATAGAAGGGGGAAGTGGTGGGCTTGTTCAGGTTTTTTACTCAGGCATAGGTAGATTAGTCATAAAGCCTATAATAACTTGAGAAGTCAATTTTCTGAGACGATTCCAGACTGTTTGGATTAAAATCTAAACCATTTCCTCAGGTGTGTTTGTAAATGACTAAGAAAAGACTTTGCATCGTTTGCTGTAGTTTAGCTTAGAAACAACTCGTCTTCAGAGTGGGTCAAACAGGCAAGTATGTCTAAAATAAGTAAAATATCTTTAAAAACCATAAGCAAGAAAGAGCACCGGGTTCTAACACCCTACATGAACTTTGCTGACAAGGAACTATCATGCTTTGCTATTTTTTAAGTCACTTAAAAGTTTTAATGCCAGAGATTTTGGGGAGAAATGTCATATTTACGCCCACAGACTTTTCCGAGAAAAATAGGTGGTGAAACTGGACTCGGTTACGTAACCAGTTCTTGCAATGACAGAACTCGGCCCCCATCAACAAACACACTTTCTTGCAAATGCAGAAGTTGCATATAAGCGCACGTGCGTTAACCCATAAGGTTCCTGGGATTTTAAAACACAGAGCAACATGAACGTTTCTCTGGTTACGTCATCCTTTGCAAGGAATCATACAACAATCTGGAAAAGACATCCCAAAGCAGGAGACGACTGAAAGAACTTAGCTTGATTTCTAGTTAACATCATGAAACCCTACCACAGACCCAGTCCCCATGACCCGAGGAACCTGAAACTGAAACCCAGCGTTCTTGTCCTGGTCAGAGTTGCAGGGTGCCTGGATCCTATCCACAAGGAGCACAGGGTGCAGGCCTGGCTGGGATGTGTCTTGGATGGAACACCAGTGCACTGCATGGCCGGCAGTGCCACAGGATGATCCCCAGACTGGTCTTCTCTCCCTCAGGCACAGTCAATAATGTCTGTATGTGAAGAATCCGAGTCACCGTGACGGTGGGTTGGTATTTTTGGGCCCTGTGCCATCTGAGCGCCAGGTTTAATATGAATTGTCTTATTAAGTGTCTACAGGTTTGATCTCAGTTTCTACTTACATTAACTTTGTTTTTTTTGTAGTGTGTGATTCTGTGTGTTAAAGTCCTTCAGAGTTGGTGTTGCACGCTCTGCGTTCAAACCTGGTCTTATCATACCAATGGAATTACTTCATAATACAGCAATCATCTTAAACAGGACAATCTGGACTTTTTTCTAGGTATACATTTGGATGATATCATTATTCGTTATTCGGTTCATTCAGCATGAAACATGTGACATCCAACCCGGTCTCCTGGGTTTTACACCATATGACTGCTACTCCTGACCAGCCTAACCCTGCTCACTTGGTGCTATAGGCTTCCAAACCTATAACAGTCCATTTTTTTAAATATAATATTCCGTAAACAAAAATATTTCCCCCCTCAATAACCAGAATGAGGACCAGGATGCAAGGGGACTTGTCTTCTCTTTTCAAGTTCTTCCTCAAATCTGTTATTGTGTTGACAACTGAAGTAATTAATATTTATAACAGAGACTTGTAGAAGTCCAGTAAATACGCAGGGCTTTTTAGTTTTATCACCGGTGATACCACTCTTTTGTACATTTAAAGCATTACAATAAATTCCAGATCAGCCTACTGACTGGCATGGATAATAAATTTACATGAATACATAATGTGACTTGCTGGAACTGAGCTTTATTTAGACGTCCAATAAACATGAAGTCAATCTTGCTAGTGAGCACAAACAACAAAAACAGAGCCGATGCTGTGTGAGGTATGATGGTACCCGTGCTGTATGTCAGAACCTCAATCATTTGTGGCTCCTCTGGTGTACCTCTGTGCAGCTGACATCAAATTACCATGAACTCATTCTACATTCAGCAGAACCACAGAACCAGAATGGAGCTTAGACAGAAGAAAAATATAGACCTGAATGTCATACTGACGGATGTCAGTCACCACAAACAGCATGCACTGTGACTTGACGTCGTGTTGTTTCCTTCTATGCAATTCAATAGGAGTCAAAACGTCTGAGCTAATGTCGGGACGTGACAAATAACACGAGTGCAGAAGTGGCATTTAAAATATGCTTGGTTGATGACGTTGTGTTTTGTTTTGGATTTTGTATCACTTCTATTTTCTAATTTCCTTACACACTGCTTTTGAGTGTTAATGGTATGTGTTTTGTTTTTGCCCGCATATTGTTTGTAGCTAATCATATATTTTACTGCTTTTATTTTTGTTTTTGGAATTACTTCAAAGTTTTTTATTCTTCTAAAACATGTTAAAGCTTTCAAACTCTTTCTCAGGTTATTACTGATTATTACTTACTTATATCATAATACAGTATATATATTTTTCCAACACATTTTAGCAGGGTTGACCGGGCGTCCCAAAAATCCTTAAGAACACACGGTGGGGGCTACTGCAGGGCCAGTAGGGGGCACTGAGAATGATCCTTGATTGTTCTCACCTCCCTCAGATAGGAACTGACATGTCCAGCAGCCACAGGAGTGAAATATAAAGTACAACCTTTATATTTTTATAGTGATCGAATATGTACAATTTATAAAATTCAAACAAATAATGCAGATCCTGTTGCTCGCTGTTGGGAGCCAGCTGCTAGAAAATTAAAACCTGCATTTTCTTGTACAAAATTGCACTTACTTTCAGGGGTGATTCTAGGATCAGAGCTTTTTGGTATTGGGGAAACACTGTGACTGGACAAATCTGACAAATCTGAGAAAACGTCCTTTAATGCTGAGCCTGTGAGCCACAAAGCCATCACTTGCTTTCATGCAATTTGAAGCTGTGGTATTTACGTTGTTAAAATATTTTGTTTAAACGATATACTTTCTATGGTTGTAACTTTTTTTCAGATTATCAGACAAACTTCCATTTAGGAAAAACCTTGTTTTTAGGGGTTGTGAGACTCAAACTAAAAAGGGCCTAAACTAATTTCATCATTTGCTCAGAACTGGAAATCTCCTTGAAAATGAAAACGTTTCTGAAAGCTAGCAGGATAACAAACCAACCAGCTTTTAAAAAATATTCCACTTAAATGAAAAGTGCTGTATGGATCGAACATTTTCTCTCAACTACGATCACCATGGATGATCATGAATGCTCCTCAGATGTCCTCGTTCATTTCCTGTAGATGTAAATCTCCAGTTTCCTGTTGAATGTGTGGCAAGAAATTCCTTCTAACAAACGTAGAGTTGCTGCGATGTGCAGAAAGACTGCTTACAGGAGTTTCCTCAACTCCTGTCACAAAGCGTAATAAACCGTGTCAGCAAACGATGGTCCAACCCCAGGCCCCTGAGTCGCCGCTACTGCCAAGATGTTCCGTGAGACTTCAGAAAAATACTGGAGAGCGCAATGAGAGAAAAATGTTTTTGGAAATCTGTTATTCATTTATTTCTCAGAATGAGCAGCGAGGCATGCCTCAGACCAGCTATACCCATAAAATCTACTCGATTAGAAAACCCAGGCTGCACAGTGGCTCAATAGATTTCCAAAATTAGGACAAAGTGAAAGCTTGTAGTGTGTTTTCTGAGGAAATAGAAGAGCCGACTGGTCTGTTTGTGTACAAGATGTACAAATTGGAACAATAAGGATGTGGAACAAAAAGCATGTACAGGGCATTAAGTCTTGATCACGTGAATTATTTTGGTGCTTATAATATTTAATCAGCTCGAAGGGCTCAATGTAAGAACAATAAATAGGGAAGATTCCCGTGGTTCTACACAGTAATCCCAAGGAAACCACAGGGAACAAGAATTGTATAATGACTGGGGCTCAGTAGATGTATCCATCCAAAATACCACTGTACAACATGCAGATGCTTCAAGGAGTCATATAGGCTGCATTTTCTGTCCAGATAAACAGAAAAAAAGCATTTAGCAGCTTCTGTTATCCAGAATGACTTATAGAAGTGTTTTATATTCTACTTAGTAGACTTTACCTCTTGCAAACACAAATAACGTTCAGGTCAATCACACCATCCAACTAAAACCCAATTATGACTTGATGTTGGTAAAACAACAAACATAGTAACAAAGGAAAGGAGAAAACAAATCGATTTTTTTTATTTTATACGTATAAGTGGAATCTCCGTCTTCCTTTGGTTGCTGAATAAAACGTTTGAAGACAGTTAACGACTAAACCATCCTGATATCCAGTGGACGTTCATTCCACCACCTGGCCAGAGTCTTGATATTGTCTCCCTTTTATTGTTAAGTACTGATCCAGTCTCGCCATGCTTGTATCTTGAAAGGTATTTGATTAGAGTCTTTAGGTTGACAGGTTCGTAAAATGAAGCATACAGGCATGCAATCTCCATAAACAAACATTGGCAGAAGAATCTGTATTTGATAGTTTTCCACTTCCAGCAACTCGGTTCATCAACTTTCTGCCCTGCCCTCCTAAAACAAACTTCATAAAGAAACAGTCTGCCAAATTTGATCAAGAATTTCCTGGCTTGTACATCTCTGAGATTAATTGGAATACTAACTGTGAGGGACGGCTTATTTCCAACATCCGTGGCCGACCTCACAGTCATGTTCCAAAAGCTAGTGGAAAGTTTCTCAGGAGGGAGGTTGTGGCATTTAAGGGGGGACAAACTCCAAACTACTACCACTGATTTTGGTCGTTGTGGATATGCACATACTTTTGGCTTTTGGACTGAATTCTTATCTTCATAGTGGCAGGGGTTTTCAACCTTTCTCTGCCCATAGTCTGTGTCAGTGTTTTCCCCATATGATTTTTTGCCCCTTAAGGGATTGTAACTGTTCTCACTGTTACAAGGCTGTTACAAGAGAAACACTCACTGTTTCCATTTGAGCAAAACACAGCTGGACTATCACGTTGACTCCCCCAAACATCCCAGCTCACCTCATTCTTTATGCACTGGATAACTGCAAGAATAGTGTTAATGTTCCATAAAAACACACACAGACCCAAAGAGGCTTCCAAAATTTAGGGAGGATCCCGGATCAGAATTATTAATGATGTCTCCAATGGAAAGCCTTGCTGTTTATACATTTATACATTTAAACGGGCATGTGTGAGCTATTCTGCGTCCCCTTTGGCATCCATCCAGTCAAGCAGACTGTGGTGCATCTCAAGCAAAAAAAAAAATATACAAGAACTTCAAAAAGATTTTTTTGAGACACCTATAAAATGAGCATTTACAAACATCCTTAAAGGACCTTTTGATTTGGTTTTCCATGATTACTTTCACAGAATGATGGATCTACTTTAGGACCAGGCACATAAAGTTTAGTTTGGTGCAGAATCCCAGAGAAATTCCCATGATTTACCAAGAGATAGAGCAATTCTTCATTAAAGGAATGACTCTGCAATTGCATTTATTTTCTTTTATTAAACTTTTCTTGCCTAGGACCTTTTCTTTCACATTTTTTCCCTACTTTTCCTGGTCCCAGAAAACATAGACAGCAGTAATAATGCCCTTTTTGGGATGCCAGTCCATTCAATGGCTGGCAGGGGATGATTCCATGACCTAATTTCCTCAGACACAGCTAATTGTGCCTGGATGTCTCACACAACCCGGCCAGTAGCCACTTCATGACTCAATGGTGAGTTAGCATATTTATCTACTGTGCCACCCAGGCGCCATGCTGAGGATCGTAATTAAATAAGGGTGTAACGATACACTCTATTCACGATATGATTTGATTCATGATACTGAGTTTGCGATTCTATTTTCTCACGATTATGAATTTTACAAAAAAAAAAAAAGAAGATAGTCCTTTTTATGAGTGAACTGTAAAGAAGGCAAAACAAAGCAAATTTCTTGTATGTTTTTAAACAAAGAACTTTAGTACCTTGTGATTAAAATAATTTGAATAACTAAAAGTGTTCATAAAATGCAGTTGCATTAAATGTCATAAATAGAATGCACGATGTATCAGTACACCCCTATAATTAGATAATTGGGAAATTAGGATATTGAGCAGAGCTGGCATGGTGGAACTGAACTACTCTCACTGTTGGGACCTTAAGCAATTCCCACAACCCTAAAACTTTGGATAAGAGTGTCTAGTATAGGCTGTAAAAGTATTTAATCACAGACTGTTCTTGGTTCTTTTCTTATACGTCTATACATCTGTGTGTCTACATATATACTGTGTTTTACAAAATTTTGATCTTATGGTTTTCCAGAATTCAGAATCAGGATGGAATGGCCTAAACACAAGAATGTATGTAATTTATTTCACAGAGTGCAGGATGGAAGCATTGCGATTAGCTGTGAAATAAATTTTTCCTGGCCACAACTTTGGTTACCGCTCTAATGCCTAGGTTATAGCCAAAGTAATAGTTATTAGTCTTTTGGGGATGTTGAAAGACTCCTGTTGTGGTTCTGTACAAATCATAAAACTCAGTACGGGTCAAAAAAGGACATACATTTCTTAGGCTTGATAAATTTGTCCCAGACAGATCTTTGTATACAGTAATGGACCACATTGGAGGATTTTGTATAGTTGTTACACTTGTGGTTTAAAACTATACTAAACCATTCCTTGTGTGATCATTGCTCTGTACTATTGATGCATGTATCTCTTGTTGGGAATTCACCTTAAAGTGTTCATAAGCTATATAATTACACACATATTATAGTGTGAAAGAGGAGCAGGATGTAAAGACTAATCCATTATTTGTAGTCGGTACACCTGGAAGCAGTCATACAGGCAGGGTTACTGGGGGCATATACATAGCCAGGGTCTAGACATGCAGACTGAAAAAGGCTAGAAGGCTTAGAATCACAATGTAACACTGTACTTTGCCAAAATACATAAAATACACATCGGCAACGTTTGATATAGCACACTGCATTGTACTGCGTAGTACAAAGATTTACTGGTATTATTTAAAGCTTCAAACATGCCATACTGCAATCCCACAATGCAACACAGTCATTAAAATTCAAAGGAAAATTCCCAAATCTTTATCAAAGTAAAAGTCATTTTATGTCATGGGAACGGTATTTACATTTACATTTACAGAATCAAATCCAGAATAACTTGCTCAATGGCCCAATACTTCAAACTTCAACGTTTTGGTCTATAGTCCAGTACCTTAACGACTGCTCCAGAAATGCCCTGTTTAATAGTGACAGGAGCACCCCTGGTCTGCATCAGAATTGGCCCTGTAACTTGGGAATCAATGGTGAGATGGAACTTGGGAACACACAAAACCCAGGTCTCCAGACCATACTGGTTTATTTACTGGATACCTTGTACCTTTGGGACCTTTTTATCCTATTTACTTTATATTATTTAAATGTTTATTTGAAATTTGTGAAAATAATTTAAGCCAACGTCAAATTTGACTGTAAGTAACGTTTCGGTGTTTAAAAGATTAGCATATTACTGAGGCAGCGTGTCTCACTGCTCTACAGCGCCTCGCTGGTTTTCTAAAGGAAATCCGCCGGTCAAACGAGGTACTGCAAGATGCAATGGCTAAATGTAGCTCAGTGGGGCAGAATGAAGTCCGCCTCCCTAACACCAGATATTATCCTACTCATTATAAAACGGATACATCCAGTTATAAAATCTGATCATTTGAGCGTCACATAGTCATGATTTCCAAAATGAACCCGGTTGATAATGTGGTTCAGGAGTCTGAGTTTGCACACATTTTGTGTCAGGAGTCTCTGGATAGGTTTTTACCCTTCACTTCATTAGGAAAGCACGGTTCCGTTCAAATGTGTTTGTCAAACGTTTAAAATACGGACACTTTAAACTTATGCTCTGCTTATTTCACACAATGACTGGCAAAATGTACTGTTTACAGCGAGGGCTCTCAATGAATGCACTCACTGCCCTCTGCTGGCGAACGGAATTAATTCATTTAATTCACATAATGTACCGTATTTTCCTGGGTTGCCAGATCATAGGTAAGAATTTTCAGAACAGACTGAATATTTCACCACCACTCGGAAGGTCAGATGGTAAAACCACATTTCTAAAATGTTATAATATATCATATTTAAGTTGCTTAAACATATATTTCTGTGTGGTATTGGTTAAATGACTATTGTAAATAATGACAAACATATATCAGTTGTGATATGTTTCAAAGTGTTACAGTTTTAGAGCTTTGGCTATCATTTATTAGTCTTCTTCTTCTTCTTCTTTCGGCTTCTCCCTTTATCAGGGGTCGCCACAGCGAGTTAAACGTTTCCACCTCACCCTGTCCTCCACGTCCTCTACTCTCAGGCCATCATTTATTAGTATATTTTCTTTTTTATTTGTTGCACCACCTGGCATTTCGCATTCATTTCAAATTAAACAGGCATCAACTTGTATTTAAGCAATAGGACACAGGAAGGAAAATGCTTCTGTGCCCCACTAACATCATGTCAGTGAAATGCCAGTTTTATCCTAAACTGCTGAGTAGAACTACAGGACATGCCATACAAATTCACTACAGGCACTACATTTCCCATAATGCTCCAGCATCTTTAAAAAAGCTCGTTCGGCGTAAGCTTTTAGTAGGAGTTCGTTTCTTTCGATTGATTAAAATCTGCAAATATTTTCAAGAAAGTCAGCAACGCTGCAGACAAGGTCGTTCATTAAGCTAGCAAAGGCATCGGTTACATTAACTTAAAAAAGGTGAATGCAATTAATGTAGTTCATTTGTTCTTCATTTCTCCTCCATGGCAGAGTACTGCCCACTTTGGTGTTAAATCACCTAGTCTATTTAGTGTTTAAAAGGCTTCTTCTGAATGCACAGTTGTGTCCCTATGACTTATTGGCAAGCAGAGGAGTACCAGCTGTGCCCCTCTGAATTCTGTGTTTGCCCCAGCACAACTAGTCTAGAAACGTCCCTGGAATCAAGTAAATTGGCCATATTGCATAATAGCCTCTCCTCCATGCTTCCTTAGGTTTGCGTAGTTTACTTTCACGCTATGAATAAGTTTAAAACAAATTGCTGCAGTGACTCATGTGTGACTCATCGCATATGTCCTGGAAAATATAGGAGGCTGACTAATTCTAACAGGAACTCTAATCATTCAGCTCGATTTAGATCCCCTTATATTTACAGCTTCAGGATGAAGGTGATAGGAGGATATTTAGCTAACATTGAATTAACGGAAGAGCAGCAGGTTGGCATGGCAGATGTACTGCACGAGTAAATACTCACACACACTTGCCTTTTAGTTTGTTTTAGTTTGGATATGGACTTAGTTGTGGTGTGTTGCGGTTTCTGATACTGTGTGACTCACTGTCATGTTTAAAAATAGTTGTAGTCTTAAACATGAGTGTGCATAAATGAGCGAATGAGTGAGTAATATGTTTTGATAGCCTGGCGTCCTTTACACTGTTTCTAGGACAGACCGACTGTGACCTTCAACACATTAAAGTGCTTACTGAAGATAAATGAATTGTGATTACTTAAACATGCAGTTCGCTAACATTTATTTTTTACTCGATTGTATCTGCACAGCTGAGGGCTAATGGGTTTGCTCAACAAAGGTCGCATGGCAGGGCACGGATTTGAACTCGTAATCTTTCTCAGAGTAGGCAATCCAGAACATAGACACAATATGCCTAGACGCAACTATGGCCAATGGATCATACGTCAATGTCGTCGCCATACTGGTCCAATAAATTATAATATAAGATAACAAAATAATAATAATAGTAGATTAGCAATAGAAAATAGTATATGTAGTATAAATAGTAACATAATAGTAGTATAATATAGTACTCACTATTTTATTTACTTTACTATACTACTATTTATACACATATACAATTTATTAAAAAGCATAATCAGCAGACTGTCTAACTATTTGATTTTTATTTGCTGATTTTGTTACATTTTTCTCAACCATGGTCAGTTATAAGAACTTAAAGAAGTGAACGAGCTGAGTTCTGACGTGGAGCAAAAAACGCTAAAATAACAGGGACAGAAAAAACCATTCCCACAACATAAAAAACCTTCTATACATTTCATGTACATTAAATTATAAAGGGGCGATTCCACACATCTTAACCCAGGAAAATAATCCAAATCCATGCTTGACAAATGTGAGTATTTACAATTTCCTATAACAACGAATTATTTTCGACCACATTAGCTTGCCTAACGCTGATGCACATTATCTCTATTGAGATTCAAAGTAATTGGAGTCAAAACTTTTTTTGTACTCCATATAGATATAAAAAGGCTCATTAACATTGGTTTTGTAATGAAGGTTATTGTGTTGTTTAACCAGAAAAAATGCAGCTCCCTCATTTTGTTGTATCTGTTTCCAGGCCAGTCTTGCCTGGACCAATATGGCGGACACACTGATGTCGGCAGCAAGGGGTCGAAGCGGCCAATGCGGCGTCTAGGCATATTATTGGCTGCGCCCTGTGAAATCCTGACCATAAGTGTACAAAACATGGAAAAATAATGAATTAATAAAACCTGTAAAATGTTTACCAAATGATTTGTTCATATAGACACGCTCTGTCAACACTGAACCCCAGAAATAGGATGTTTAAAAAGGTTAGCTTAAAGATAACAATCAAAATATGTTCACTTATTTATGACTGCTTTGCTTATATCTGCATTTCTACATGGTCTACCAACGGCACACCAAAACCACGCTAGACTTTGAAGCAAAACTTTTCAACAGAAGTGGCTCCAACCATGGCTTGAATGATGCCACTGTTTTGTGACGTTGGTGGAAAAAACCTCGACTCGATCGTGCCAGCATGGTTTTGAATCTTTAAGGGTAAACTGAGTCACTGTTGCCCAACACTTAGCCGTGAGCCTTGCTTATTTGTTGGCTACATGATCCTCATGAGTCCATGTCTGTTTGACTACATGAGAGGGAGATGTGATGAAATGCAGTTCTTGGCCAGACCGTTGCTTACCATGTGTCTCATGTCACGCCATGGTCATTTTTAATCCGTGACCTTCTGTAGAAAACACTGATTTCCGCTCGAGTGCAGGAAGAGATTGAGGCCAGAACGGACATTCAAAGTAGGTGGGCTGGCACACTGTCCTTCCTGCAAGGCCAGAACAAATGCGAGTGGACAGAGCAAACGCTGGGGGAGGGGGTAAAGATGCCGCACACTGGCAGACTGGCACGATTCGAGCTCATTCAAGGCCGTGTTACTGTACTTGGGTGGTCAGCGATGTCCAGTTCATTGTATGGGCGAGGGAGAGTGTGCTTTCGCTCGCTTTGTGCTGCTAATTGTAGGAATGTAACGAAAGCTTAAATGTCGTTCCAAGGTTGATGCAATCTGGGGCATCAAAATAATTCTTTTGTCTTCCTGTTTAGGCTGATGAAATACTTCAGTAATTATTCAGATAATAACAACTGTCAGGGCTCAAGCTTCTTGCATGAATCTTTTTGTCTTTTTTAATCAAGAGGACCACCAACGTTCACTCAGCTTTCCTCGGGAAAGTGTGTTATTTATTTTAATACAATAAATACAGCTAGATACCAGTACTGGACTTTGCACTTTTCAGACTGCTATGATTAGCACAGGATTCCCCTAAGAGCTGTTTCCAAAATAAAGTGCTTCTGGGCAGGAGGACCAAAATAGACAGAAGCAAGTTGTGAGAATGCAGATAAGTGTAAACACGCAGACGGATATAATGCAGTGCATGTAGAGAAAGGCTTCAGTATAAAATGGGCTTACACAATTTCTCAGAAAAAAGGCCATTTTATGTCCATGGTATGGTGATGATCAAACCAGTTAGTCATGACAGATTGACTCAAAGCTCTGTGTCATATGGACATTCTTTGTTTGATTATTAGTCAAGATTCTTACCTTTTCTCACCTTAAGCCACAAAACACCCTAGAAATAAATTTAATGTAAATGTATCCAGCTGTATTCGAATGCTATAATGTATATTTCCTTTCAGCAGATGCCCTTATCCAGAGCAGTCCATGCAATTGTGTTAGTTAGTATAGTTTAGGGCAGATTGAATCTAATATATTATCTAATCTTGTCTCAACCACTCCCAGTCTCAGTCTTGACATGGACTCAATGTGTCCCGGTCTTGGTCTTGACTACAACACTAACAGTAACAGTCATAAACATGCTCCGGTTAGCCAATCACCTTCCAGATAGCACACCAGGCTAATTGGCCCACCAACCACCAGCTGAAGTGGTTTCGATGACTTCAGAATAAAACCAGCTGTTAATTGAGGATTACACTATTATTAGTACATGGTAACACAAAACTGTTTGCCATGGTTAGAAAAGTCCTTTCAAAAGGGCTCTGGTATAAAGTTCCCTCAGAGTACCATTCAGAGCATTATTAAGAAGTGGAACGTGCATGGCACCACCAACACCTTGGATCCTGCCAAATACACCCAAACTCTAGGAAAACCTGCAGCCTTCATCTAGACAGCTGAAGATGGGCAGGTACACCTACTGCCTGATACACCTGATCTGGTAACTACTACACTACACACCAGACAAAACCCTGCACACTTTGTAACAGTTACACAAAATCAGTCAAGCACTGTGCTAAAACAGTACGTACACCCGATGAGCCACCATCTTGCCCTTTCCTCCTCTGGTAATTGATACCCCCAACCATGCAAACCTGTCCACTGGGAACCTGGTACCCCTGACCATACAAATACTGCTTAGTTAGAAACTGGTACAGACAACCTGCCAAACCTTATGCCGTGGTGGCCGGTATCCCTGACCAGCTAAACCTTGCCCTTGTGGTACACCAGACCAGCTGTGGTACACCAGACCAGCCAAACCCTGTTGAACGCTGCCCCTGTGGTGCAGTCATGGCTTCTAAAATGCATTTGAGACTAGTGCATACTGTACAGTATTATGCAAAAGTTTGTGCACCCCTGGTCAAGCGACATGTTTGGTTGAATTTCTGAAGAAGTTATCGCAACCTCTCCAGAGAACAAATGTACGAATGACTGTTGTGCAATGCATATAAGGAAACATCACAGAAATCAGGTATGCATTACAATCTGAAGAAATATGTTGTATAGGTAGTACTTTAATTTTACAAAGTGTTAATATGTAGCCTGTGACTGGAATTCGTATATCTGAGCACTGAATAGCTCAAAAGTATGCACGCAACATTGATTAAGAGCTCTGGATGGAGCCTCTGCGGACAAGCCTCTCACAAGTTACTGTCTGTGTGGAGTTTGTCATGTTCTCCCCGAGCCTATGTGGGATTTATATTTGGGTATACTTTCCTAAACACTGGTGATTCGTTACTCTAAATGGCTCTGTGAAGGAAGGAGTGTGTGATGGACTTAGGGTTCAGCCCGGCACCCATCTCAGTGTTTTCAGGATAGGCAATACATTTGAACTGGGCAAAATCTGGGCACAAGGTCAAAAAGGTTTCAGAAGTGAATTGCCTTTATTACATGTTTACTCGATCTTTGAACCCTGCTTTTCCTGGCCAGGTTGCAAGGGGGTCCATAACCTGTCCTAGGGTACACAGGATGTAGATGGTATGCCTGTACATAGCAGGGCCAACAGGGTTTGCTGTCGCAGAGCCTTAGGAATTTCCCACCTCCCGACCTCAGACACAGACTGTTGTGTCTGGATGTGGTGCCTGACCTGGCTGGAAGGCAGCACCAGGACTTGGGTCCCTGCAGTTGTGGACTAGTTTGTTAGATTGCTGTGCCACAGAAGCACATAAATAATTTGATTTGATCTTTCCCAGGCAGGAGGTGGCACGGCACAGTGGTGCAAGTGGCTAGTGGTGCAGCTCAGGCAACATCGGTTCGATCCTGACCTCAGACTCATCCTGTGTTTAACCGGGACTCTAAATTGCCCCAGTGTGAGCATGTCTGACGAGTATTGATTTAACCTTGCTCCTGTTATGCATAGCCATTGATGCTCATCTGATGTTAAACAAACAAACAAACAAACAATCCAGGTCAGGGTCATGTTGAGGTTGTGGGGTTGGGAGGAATTACGAAACCCGACCCGGCCTGAAGGCAGCGTCTGAATTCGAAGCTAGTTCAACACAATCTTTCGATAGTATAGATGGTAAGATCTGATCGCCTAGAAAAAGAACAAAATACGAGGTACCGAAACGTTTGCAAACGATGTACGGATGGGAGACTGCAAAGGCGCACGAGGTCCGATCCAGATCCCGTTTCGGTTCCATCCCCGGTTTTTACCGGCGCTTTTGTCCAACGTAACCCACTAAAGCATTGCGTGCGCGCGCGTGTGTGAGAGAGTAGAGAACCCGAGCCTTGTTTACAGAGACAGAGCGGAGCTGCAGATAACAGGAGCTACACTTTACTATACGAGCTTATCAGAGGAGATAAACCGCCACCAACATGATAATAACAGCAATAGGCAAAAGAGATTTGCGCGCCTGTGTGTGAGATTCCTCGGCTCCCGCTTCTGCGTGGAAAATACTAAGAGCTAACGGAGTTCAAATCTCAGAGTTGCTCGGACCGAGTGCAGACGGAGACGGAGGATACGGAGACGGTCCGCGGCTGCTTTTGGGTCCCTTCGGTTTATTGTTTTGCTGGACCTTTTCTCAGCCCGGGTTCGTTTTTTGAGTTGGGCTTCGCCTTTTTGCGCTAGTGTGGAAATTCAATGAATTCTCGAGCTAGTTAACCGTTAGCTTTTGGTGCTACCACGCAGGGTTTTTTCAATTGGACCGGCTAAAGGTGACTAGCTCGCTTCAGCTAGCGCCGACAGAAATGGAGTCTGAAGATGCGAGTTTTCAGCTCTTCTCGAATTGTGGATCCTATCGGATATACGCCGGCTTTCAGGGATAGTAAAACAATCCGGAATATCTCTTTCCACACCGCTAAGTCGCTCACACCTATATCACATCTATCCTGAAGTAAAAAACCGAGCTAACGTGGCTAAGCTAACCGTGGACCCCCAGTAGAAATTCCTACACGTACGGTGTTAGCTGTTCACTTGGCACGCCAAAACTGGACTTTTCTACTACAAATAAAATAGCATAAATAAAACGAGAGGCGACGGTGGGCGAAAAAGATTTTTCAAAGCCCTTTTTTTAGTTGCTTTTGTATCCAGTGTTTACAGGAATGAAGTGTTGGACAGACAGGAGTCGTTTGTCCCCGCACTGTGCTCTGCTGCTGTTGCTGTCTCTCGCACTTCTCTGCCTTTGGCCCTCAAATGGAGAAAGTAAGTCATTAAAACCACTTTTCTAAACAATAACATATTTTCTCAGAGATGCTCCAGGTCTAAAATCCGCATTGAGCAAACATGCGACGGCAGTGGCATAGAAAAACTCCGTAGACATCCATAAGGAGTTGGGATTCAGTAGGATAAGATCCTCTTTAAATGGCACAGAAGATTAAATAATAGGCTACAGTTTAAATAGAGTTCAAATTTATACAGAGATCCTGCTCTAAAACCTCTCATGAGTAAGCCTAAGGTGACAGTGGCAAGGAAAAACTCTGTAAACATCACAAGGAATATTGTAAGGATCTACACCTGATAGGGGAACATCCTAGATAGTAGCTAGGTAGTTCAAAATATATGTAGATCCAGCTCAAAAACCTTTAATAAGCAAGCAGTGACAAAGGAAAAATTACACATCCACAGAGAGTCAGTATGGTAACATTCAATTGGATCTCACAGGAGATTAAATGGTAGGCTACAGTTTAAACTATAGTTCAAAAGTAAACAGAGAACCACTTTTGAAACCTCTCATTGTGCAAGCCTAAGGTGACAGTGGTAAGGAAAACATGAGGAACCTTGCAAGAACCAAGGCACGCTAGGGTAACGTTCTATTTAAGTATCCTGGAAGATTGATCCTTAGTCATTTTATGAAATTTGTTCAAACTTGTAGTAGGTCTTAGACAGCCATTCCCAGCCATTCCCATTAAAAAACAGTTCATAGCCGTATGAGCGTGTGGTATATCCTGCAAAAGATGCTTTTGATAATGAAATGATATTTCATCATGTCTTTTCATTTCCTTGTGACTCCTCTGAGGGCTGCCTAGGTGTTGTCATTTTACAATAATTATATCCGAAAATATTCATTTTAATAGGCACCTTTATAGAAACTGCATGTACTAGCTGTTATCTTGTGTTTGTGAATCAGTCTGCTGTCGTACAGAATGAACACAGTGTGCCTCACCTGTTCTGTTCCCTATAGGCTAATGGTGCTGTCGGGTACGTAGATTGTAGGGAATAAGGGACCATGAGGTTTTCCATTAGTTTTATAAAATGTTTGGTTTCTGCATGTCTTGTTTTTTGAGCTAATCGAGACATTGAAGCAGTAAGAGTAGATTTGGGTTTCTCTTCAGTGTAGGTTTCGTGCTCTGTCAGGTCATGCAGTGTTTAATTGTAACGTCTGGTGAGGTTTGTCACCTTTTGGTTTCAACTCGACTGTCTGAGAAACCGTCTGTTATAAAGGTCAGCGTCGTTTACTGTGGAAGATCTGTTGGTTTAAACACAGATAACACCAAACGATCTGGGTGTTTGAAATGTTGGCACAGTTTAATGTCACTGATCCAAGATGAGGTTATAATGATGTTCAAAAACAAAAAAAAATACTCTAAAACTAGGAAATGCTTTAAGCGGTATATATTGTGTAACTCCCTTTTTGAGTATCTTGAGGGCCTGCCAACCTGCAAACTGAAATCGGCCAACCCAGTCATTTCTTGTTCGGCTTGTTTAGGTCTAAAAACATGACATTCGACAGTCTGTTCAGATTTGGCTCCGTCTGGAATCTGAATAACTCCACCCACAGCTTGAGAGTATGTGCGCTGGGTACTCTGGCGTTACGTCGTGGCCAAGGGCTGTTCTGTTGTTGGCCACACACAAACGGCACAAATCGTTTGCCTCAGAGGACAAAAGGCTGAGTGGATAAAGTTTATGTTGAGGACAGTGTCACAGCTACAGTCAGCAAAAACATGGTGTGCACTAAACCAGCGGGCACTTAGAGATCTAACTACTTATGTCAAATAGCTCGGGAGTAGTGACCAGGATTAGGATATTTACCTTTACAGCATTTAGCAGACGCCCTTATCCAGAGCGACCTACAATTGATACAGTCTTACAATCCAAGCAATTGTGGGTTAAGGGTCTTACTCAAGGACCCAACAGTGGCAGCTTGGCAGATGTGGGATTTGAACCCTGGACCTTCTGGTCCAGAGTCCAGTACATTAACCACTAGGCTACCACAGTCATCATAGGATAGGATATCACCATAGAATATCATTTCACAATTAAGGAAACAATTCAAACTCCGCTCATGTCGCCGTGGTAGGCTAGCCTGGCCATCAGCGACCCCTAACCAGCCCTGTGATGGTCTGACGGCCTGTCTAGGGCACTCTGGGGTTACATGCCAGAGCCCCTGACCAAGAAAAATGAGGTTCAAATATTACAAAATATTCTTAGTCAAGATAAGTCATAGTTAATAGTAACACGACTGATAATAACAGGTGTATCGTGTACCTCCTCACGGTAGTGATAGCTATCCCTAGAGATTGTGCTGTGGTGTCTATTATCAGGAGATCATTCAGTCTCTAACACACCCAAGATGCTTATCTCGGGTCGACTGAGCAGCTTTGCTTTACTCTGTTTGTGCGAGAGACGAAGAAGCATTGCACAGGAGAGCCAGATTTCAATTTTGTTACACGGCCCCGATCTCAAGCAACATGATATGATCAGCCTATAATTAAAAGTCATCCGACAACTGTGTGAATACAGCATTAAATAGAAGGCTTACATTTCACATCCAATCCACAGAAGGGATGCGTTTATTCTCTAGCATTCTGATGACGGTAAGGTCAAAACGTCTTGCTGTGTCATTGGGGGGAAATTGGTTTGATGGAATCCTAGGCCAGGCCAAGCACTGTAGCTCATCAAACTTGTTTCACTTGCCCGATTCAGCTGGAAAATTGCAGACCGACGTGCTCATTGGTAATGCTTCGAATATTAGATGATGTATTAAAATGTGTTTGGGGGAAAAAAGTGAATGAATTACCTTTTTAAATGAGTTACTTGTCAAGTTAGATTTGTTTTTAAACTGGGTGCCTCACACTCTGTCTCTTTCTGTTCTGTCTAATCATCCATCCACACGTCCCTCTATCTGTACAGCTGTGTCCCTTCATGTACCTGTAGGTCTGATTATCAACCCATCTAGCTATCTGTCCATCTGTATATCAGTCGATTGATCCATCCATATTATTACTGTGATATAAAATTACAAATACTTTTACAGATGGTCCTTACATTAGTCTTTTGACGTTGTTGTTACATTTTTCACAGTTGCTGTTTAGAAAGTTGTACATAGAGGCTGAGTTCCAAGTTTAGTGGTAAAGTAGTGGGATTAATCAACAAGAATCAATAGTCATTCTATTGGCAGTTTAGTGGCTGAGTGGGGGGCTGCACGGTGGCTTGGTGGGTAGCACTGTCGAAAGAAGGTCCTGGGTTCAAACCCCAGGTGGAGCGGTCTGGGTCATTTCTGTGTATTTTTTATATATATATATATATATATATATATATATATTATATATATATATATATATATATATATATATATATATATATATATATATATATATATATATATTAGAGCTATATAGCTTCGAATTAACCTTGTGTATCGATATAACTTTGTGTCTTGTTGAAATGGCCATCGATGCAGGTAGTGACGTTAAATAAAACCAGATAAATAAAGTTGCTGAGTGGTATTGTGCTAGTGACCAAACGGCTGTGATTTCAATAGTGTGAACTCTAAATGTCCGGCCTCTGTGTAGGAAAATTAAAGGAAAACATCCCCTCAACTGGGAATTCCTTCTTGGAAAGTCGGGGCGGTTTAATAAGACCCGTGATCAGCATGGCTGCTTATAGTAAGCAGTAATAAAGCAGGATTTCTCTCCTTTTAAATATCGTTCCTGTAGTATTTGCATCAGATGAAACGGCGTACATGCAAGCCAGCTGGTTAAATCAGAAACATGCGGACAAGAAATCTGAGCTTTTAGAGCTCAACGGCGCTAGAACAAACAAGCTTTTTCAGAAGCGTCCGTGTTTTGCGCTTCAGCCCGGACGAGTAGAGCGCAAATGAAATGATTTTGAATTCTGAGGTAAGTTCAATACGCCATAAATCTCAGGACTGACCGAGAACCGCCTCAGTAAGACGAAGCGCAGCTGTCTGCTTGGACTGCGTTCTGTCTTATTTATTATCATGTTCCAAACATATAAACGTCAGTATTTTATCTGAACGTGTAAGCATACGTGTATATCTCGGTGTTTTGGCAGCTTTGGTAAGCTTGCGCTGTTTCAGATTTCCTGTTCCATAATTTCTTGTTTAAGCTCGAGTAAATAACGTGACGCAGTTTGCAGTTGTTACGCAGCTTGTGCGGTTATTTTTGCGAAAAACACCGGGAGATCCTTTCGGGGTTAAACATTTGTCATTAGCTCGAAAAACCGGGGTGGGATATCGCATTTCTAAACGCTTCAATATGCTTTTGTGTACGTAGACCACATGGTATAGCCTACATGCTGTCTGTTGTCAGTTTTAAATCAATAACTCGGTCAGCGCTTGGGAGTGGGGAGGTGGTGGGAGCAATTTAGCTTTCCCCTTCATGTTTCATCACCACAAAATTTCCATGTTTCCAAGTAAACTGCAAACAAGCCTCCCTGATTCATCCTATTCACCAAGGAAGGAAAAAAGCACAGGCTTTAAAATAGATGTAAAAACACCATGCCTAGCAAAACAGACTTGGTTCTGTTGATTGGAAGAGTGAGGAGTTTGTGGAGCATGTGTAATTGGGTTTTACTGTTAACCCCAGCGGTCACAGGGCTGTGAGGCAGCAGAGCTTCTCCATCTACACCCTAAGTACAATCCACCTTTTGGTGCAGGAGATTTAACTTTTAAATGCCACATGCTTGATTATTTTTATCCGGTTGGCCCTTTATTTATTGTGTTTGATGTTGCTTTGTGGTTAACCCACTGAGACGGGAGCTTCCCAGTGTAAGATTAGCATGTGAACCCTGTGCACTCTTATCAAATATTTCTCATTTCGTTTCCAAGTTCCTGGACCAGCTCCTAG
Source organism: Ancistrus triradiatus (assembly GCA_025084515.1). Taxonomy (NCBI): domain Eukaryota; kingdom Metazoa; phylum Chordata; class Actinopteri; order Siluriformes; family Loricariidae; genus Ancistrus; species Ancistrus triradiatus. Next base: position 2,010,299 of record JAJAGP010000006.1, on the reverse strand, counting down.
CCAACTCCTGCTTTTCTGAATGACTCGTTGTTTGTATTTTCTGTTCCAATTAGACATAAGATTGTATTTCTTTTTTTTAAATGCCATATATTTTCCTTATTACTGTACTCGGTGAATCAGTTCAACGTTTTCCGTGCTTTAATACGTGTAAACATTTGGCATTTGACATTGCCCTGTGGTTAACCCACTGAGGCGGCAGCAAACATCCCTGTGCAGGATTAGTGTCTGAACCCTGTGAACCTTCACCAAATATTTTCCATCTTGTCCAGTTAGGGTAGGACAGGCAGTGTAGATAGAAGCTTATGATGATCAATATCAAATGTCAGTATCTCGATAGTTGATGTTTTAGATTTTGTTCCGAATGTATGGTTCTGAAACATGACATCTAGATGTGCTTCTTTGATTAATAGTCATATAGAGCTGTACAAAACCTGCATCGAGGCTGATTGTGAATTGATATAACTAGACATTCCCTCATCAAATCTTCTCTACAAGCCAACAGCACGGTTTAAATACCGCTTTCATGTGTTTTTTTGGGGGGGAGGGGGAGGTGGAGGTGGATATGGATACGGATACGGAGGTTCATCCACTGTGTTTTATAATTATAGAAGTGGCCATATACCTGTCACAACCTTGAAGACCTGTTCAAGAACACAAGCCTGGACCTCAGTATAAAACACCTATTGTACTGCTACTGCACTCCAAACCATTAACTAGCTAGGCCTTCATAGCCAAACTGTGCTGATACGGCTTAAAACCAAACCAACCTGCAAAACACTTGATGCCACAACCCCTTTTTGAACTGCCCTTCATGCAGCGTCAATTTTAAAATAAATGTTGTATGTGGTTCAAATTCATAAGTAAGCCATAGTGAATTGATTGCATAATCACTGATGCTTCCAGTGGAACAGCAAACCATGACGTTTTGTATCGCTCTAAAAACTAACGCCGGTTTATCAGCCACGAGCTATCCTTGTTCGCCCTGGCATGCGGGCACGCGTTTATCTTTTTCCATTCCAAACAGTTAGCTCAATGATTGACCTGGTGTTCGAAAGCTTTTGGCCTCTTAACCATGACGGCTAATGTTATCTGAGCAGGATGAGGTTATCAAATGTAAACAGGAGATCTGGAGTGCGGTAAACAGCATAGCACTGTTTGCTTAGCGGTGTGAAAACGTAAGCGTGCGCAGAACGACTGGGTTGCTTGTTCTACCGGCGGTGTGACGCATGCTTTTGCTTCATTCTGTTTGTCCTTACTGTGCAATGAAATAAGAACGATATGGCAAACTTGCAAGGGTTGACTGCCGATGTGGTACTGCACCATTGTTTGTTACAGTCGTATGAAAAAGTTTGGGCACCCCTGATAATTTTCATGATTTTTCTTTATAAATCATTGGTTGTCCAGCTCAGCAATTTCAGGTAAATATATCATATAGCAGATGAACACCATGATATTTGAGAAGTGAAATTAAGTTTTTACAGAAAGTGTGCGGTAATTATTCAAACAAAATTAGGCAGGTGCATGAATTTGGGCACCCTTGTCATTTGAATACCTTTAGCACTAATTATTGGAACACAAAATTTGTTTTGTAAGCTCATTGACCCTTGATCTACATACACAAGTGAATCCAACTATGAGAAAGTGTTAAGGTGGCCAATTGGAAGTTTTTCTCCTCTTTGCATCTTCTCTGAAGAGTGGCAACATGGGAGCCTCAAAACAACTCTCAAATGGCCTGAAAACAAAGGTTGTTCAACATCATGGTTCAGGGAAAGGGAAAAGCTCTCAGAGATTTCAGCTGTCAGTTTCCACTGTGAGGAACATAGTGAGGCAATGGAAGACCACAGGCACAGTTCTAGTTAAGGAACTCCCGAAGTGGCAGACCAAGAAAAATCTGAGATAGGCAGAGGCGAAGGATGGTGAGAACAGTCATAGTCAAGCCACAGACCACCTCCAAAGACCTACAACCTCATCTTGCTGCAGATGGTGTCACTGTTCATCGTTCAACTATACAGCGCACTTTGCACAAGGAGAGGCTGTATGGGAGAGTAATGCAGAAGAAGCCTTTTCTGCAGACACGCCACAAACAGAGTCACTTGAGGTGTGCTACAGCACATTTGGACAATCCAGCTTTATTTTGGAATAAAGTGCTGTGTACTGATGAAACTAAAATTAAGTTATTTGGACATAACAAGGAGCGGAAAAAGAACACAGCATCCCAAGACAAACACTTGCTACCCACAGTAAAATTTGGTGGTGGTTCCATCATGCTGTGGGACTGTGTGGCCAGTGCAGGTACTAGGAATCTTGTTAAAGTTGAGGGTCGCATGGATTGTAGTTAATATCTCCAGATTCTTGAGAACAATGTTCTAGAATCAGTGACAAAGTTGCTCCGAGGCCAACGGCCCCAAACCCTGCTCAAAATCTACTAAGGCATTCATGCAGAGGAACCAGTACAACGTTCTGGAATGGCCATATCAGTCCCCCAGACATGAATATTACTGAAAATGTGGGCTGTCCATGCTCGGAAACCATCAAACATGACTGAACTGGAGATGTTTCTAAAGAAGAATGGTCCAAAGCACCTTCAACCAGAATCCAGACTGGAAGCTGTAGGAAGCGTTTAGCGGCTGTTATTTCTACAAAAGGAGGATCTACTAAATATTGATGTCATTTTTCTGTTGGGGTGCCCAAATTTATGCACCTGCCTAATTTTGTTTGAATAATTACTGCACACTTTCTGTAAATCCTATAAACTTCATTTCACTTCTCAAATATCACTGTGTTCATCTGCTATATGATATATTTAACTCAAGTTGCTGATCTGAACAACCAATGATTTATAAACTAAAATCATGAAAATTATCAGGGGTGCCCAAACTTTTTCATACGACTGTATGTTATTTTGCTAATATAGTCATTATAAAACAGTTTAATGTTCTTTCTGTGTAATACAAATGAGTATGTATAATACATTGATACTGTTTATTATAATGTAGGGTGGAGTGCAAAACAAGAAGTAACGAACAAAGCATACTTTCATTTTTTCACATTTGAACCTTGCTTACCTTGGTCAGAGTTTGGTGGGCTCAATTGGAGGGGGTTCTTTTCCAAGAATTCAGATTCAGAAACCTGCACAGGATGCCAGTCCATCGGTGGGTTCTGTAATGCCCAACCCTGATGTTGCCAGGATTTGAACTCAGGCCTTCAGGAACTGTCCTTACCTGCAACTGGTTCTTAGCCCTGATCCACCAGAGCTGTTGAATAATATTAATAAAAAGTTTGCTGCATCCTGGTGTACTCAGTCACGTTATGGCTTATAACATCATGCAGCTATAGAACCTACCCATTTTACCACCATTTGTGATCAGACTGTGGGTCTGGAAATGGCTGGCACACATTTTACTCAGCTTTTTGTGAACAAACTATTATCAGTTTGATTTAGATTTATTCACAGTGCGTGTTATTGCAGGACTGAGAGCTGGATCTAGATCCCCAATGAGCAGCCAGTAGTAATGGTGGAAAAGAACTCCCTGAGATGTAGACATAAAATAAAAGGGGTACTCGTTCTCTACACGCTCTGTAGACTAACCAGACAGTACGATTCAATTCCTAAAGAGCCTGAGCTCTGTTTTTAATGTCTGATAGAGCTTGCTCTTGATAATCTCTCTGTTTGTATTAAGATTATTGTATTGACTGCGCTTGCTGCCTTTACTACTGGCCAGCGAACATGCTCTAGATGCTGTATTAATGAGACATCAGACAGCACCACAGGGTCACGCGGCTGGGAAATATTTACATTTACATTTACAGCATTTAGCAGACGCCCTTATCCAGAGCGACTTACAATTGATACAGTCTTACAATCCAAGCAATTGTGGGTTAAGGGTCTTGCTCAAGGGCCCAACAGTGGCAGCTTGGCAGAGGTGGGATTTGAACCCTGGACCTTTTGGTCCATAGTCCAGTACCTTACCTGCTGGGCTACCACAGTCCCATTTCAGAAAGTTTATCAAGTCAGTTGCACTACGTTATGGGTAAGAAAACACCCATTCATTCATTCTCTTATCTGCTTAATCATAATCAGGGTTGTGGGAGAGCCGGTGCCCAGTCGTTGGCACACAGCACGAGGCAGGAACGACCCTAGACATGGAGCCAATCGCACCCACGCCCATTTTGTGCAATTCTATAAATGCAGATTGGCCAAAACGGGACTCCTCTGAACAGCCGACTTTCTTCCGTTGCTCCAAGGCCCTGTTCTGACAATTGCATGCCCATTGTCGGTGGCTTCGGCAGTGGACTGGAGTTAGCACCGTGAGCGCAATGTGATTAGGGCGCCCAATACTTGGCAGGGGGCGCTGTGCTGTGCACATTGTTCCCGTAACCAGCATTAAGCATTTCACTTGAGTAGGTCTTCCATCAATTTGGACCTGATGAGTTAGGATTTGCTCTCGCTTTTTTGATCAACCTTGGCTTTGTCCTGTTTTTTGTCTGATTGGTGTTTATTGTCTAATGCTCATTGCTTTCCCGTTCCAGTTTGTGGTCCAGGCATCGACATTGGAAATGACATCAGTGAATTCAAGAAGCTGGAGAACTGCTCGGTGGTGGAGGGCTACCTGCAGATCCTTCTTATCGGAAACAAGAACAATTACAATCAGGAGGTCTTCCGCACCCTCAGTTTCCCCAAGCTGACCACGATCACCGACTACCTGCTCCTGTTCCGCGTGGCCGGGCTGGACAGCCTGAGCACGCTCTTCCCGAACCTCTCGGTCATCCGCGGTCGCAACCTCTTCTACAACTACGCCCTGGTCATATTCGAGCTGACCAGCCTGAAGGACATCGGCCTGTACAACCTGCGCAACATCACCCGAGGCGCCATCCGGATCGAGAAGAACCCCGAGCTCTGCTACCTGGATTCCGTCGACTGGTCGCTCATCATGGACGCGGACTTCAACAACTTCATTGCTGGAAACAAGCCGTCCAAAGAGTGCAGCGACGTTTGCCCGGGGATGACCGAGGACAATCCGCAATGCCACAAGACCAGGTTTAATGACAACACTAACTACCGCTGCTGGACGTCGACGCAGTGTCAGAAAGGTAAGAGCTGGCGCAGTGATAGATATCTGCATGGAAAAGCTTTTTTAGAGGTGTTGAACAGTGTAGGCAAAGGCTACGGATGACCGGTCACTTAACTCGTCGCTGCACTTCACTGAGCGCAAGAGACTCCAACAAAACCACGGCTCGTCTGGTCTCTAGCCGTCGGATGTAGCAGTAAAGAGTTTAAGCGGCTGAAAAGCCATGCATTCTCGCTGTTATGTCTAAGAATGTTGCAGGGTGTGATTTCTAACTCCACCCCCTGTTTGTTCTGAAGTACCGAGCCGTCCACAGGTTAAGAAAGCACAAACTCGACGATTAGGAAGTCATTAACTGGCTGAATTGTCACGAACACCTTGCTGCATGACGCATGTTTACACTGAGGTTTTATAATAACAGCCTGGGGCTTTGGGTCAGGAGACATTTGGTAGAGACGTGTCACATTCGTCGGCTATGGCTGCGATCAGGTCCGATTGGCTTTGCCGACGCAGTAGTGGACCTGGACTGGGTGAACAATGGCGATAAACTTGGTGCAGCACAGTCTCAGGTGTTCGTGGAGAACGTTAGATATTGAAACTCTTGCTTGCTTTGCAGATTTTTGTACGGACTTTCGCCCTTACATCTTGAAAGCAGCAACGCTTTATGTTCAGCTATCTCTGTGTTTTTATAGGCCATTTATTGCAGGAAGGGATTTGCCGACCAAAGCTCACTGGCACAGGTCTAGTCCTCGCTGTCCGCTTTGACTACAGCTCATGATTCCGTTTCGCATTAGTTTGATGTCTAACGCCGTTTTATCTGCACCCACTTTCAAGTGATGTGGAATGTAACTCTTATCTTATGTTACCATTTTGCACGCACAGAATAATCAGATGTTGGCAACAGTCTGATCATTGGGTTACGCAAGCAGTAGTAATCTGATCTGAGCTTACCACAGTCAAGTCAAGTCAGATTTATTTATATAGCGCTTTTTTACAATGGAGCATTGTCTCAAAGCAACTTTACAAGTTTAGATTATCTCCTAATAACTACGTCCAATCCCAAATTGAGCAAGCCCAGGGCGACAGTGGCAAGGAAAAACTCCCTAGTTCTAGGAAGAAACCTTGGGAGTACCAAGACTCAAAAAGGGACCCAACCTCCTTGGGCGGCGTAGATGATAAATATAAGAGCGAAACTAAAGTCATGGAGTCAACGTTCGAATAAAATGTGAAGTATGCACATCGACATTAAGTGGCCTGGGTATGATGGGGCTGGAGCTGATGACGGAAGCAGCTTGAGTGGAGCTCCATCAGATGAACATCATGTGTGGGGCTGGAACTGCCGGAACACAGCTCGGAGAGAAAACAGAAAATGTAATTAGTTATTGATTAAGAGCACAGTGTCTATTAACAATCACTGATGCCATGTCAATCACTGATGCCAAGTGTAGCATAAGACCCCCGGCAGCATTAGCTATAGCAGCATAGCTAGAAAGAGGAGAACTGGTAGGAAACACAGCACAAGAGGGATCACATGAGACATTGGCAACCCCACGGGAGGCAGAAGACAGCAACCCAACGTCTCTGATCACCATAAGACTCTTTGACTATGAACCCCCCAGCTCTGCCCTTAGTCTAAGGCAAGGATGTATGAGTCAAGATCACGAGGACCGAAGCCCAGTTCAGCCAGACCGCCCACTTGACACTCCGGCCCCAGTGACCCAAGCCATGCATCCTGGTCTAAATCTAGTCAAAAGCCTGCGTAAATAGGTATGTCTTTAGCCTAAACTTAAAACTTTGGGGAGTGTCTGAATCTTGAATGAAAGTGGGACAGCTCCCCGGGGTCTTTGAGAAACGTCCATGATGCGCTTTGGATCAAACACCAGGACACCTTTGCACCCTGTCTAAACAGCCCCGTAGAGGATGATCGATTTTGAGCGTCTGTTGTTTTAAATGATAATGAGCCACGGCTCAGCCATCCCCTTCGCCCTCCGTGATTCATGGCGAGTCATGAACTTCTTGTAAATAAAATCAGCAGCAAGGAGCACTGGGACGTTTTAACCCCGGTCTGTCAGTTTGTGTTATGGACGGTTGTAGCCAATCCTGCATTGTAATCCAGGTTTTAAACCACCGCGGTCTAGTTGTGTGATCCAAGAATGCTTAGAGTAGTATGCTACAAAATTGATTTACTGATACATAATTTATCTCCCAGTCCAGTTTGGTTTTACTTATTTACACAAAGCCTGAACCCCTGCTGTTGTGGAATGGCGTGTGGCGTGTAATGTTTGCCCCTTACCTCAAAAGCTCTGTGTGGAGGTACTCTAATGAACCAGATTGTGACATGGGAAAGGCTGCCAAAAAAAGTGAGTGAAGAGTGAAAAAGTGTCCACTCTAATAAGGAATGCTATTGGACTCATTCCTTAAAGAAGTTGTGTGTTCTGTTAATAAAGTGTTTTTATCTTTAATAACATGCAACCGTGGTTGAGAAATGTTATGATTTGTTTTGTATGGTCAGTATCCGTGCCAGTCTGATCCGGAGTGTCACATTGGTGCGTCGCTGAATCCAGACAATCTAATTTAGTGGCGTTGTGGCATTCGCTAGCCCACCGTGGAGGGAACGGAGGCTGGAGTGTGTAGCCATGGAGTGGACAGGTGACCTGTCCGGTGCACGGCCATGCCCTATGAATTCTCGATACACTCCACACTGTCTCAACCAGACCAGGACAAAGAAAGATTTAAATGAGACAAAATCGAAATGTCCAGCGATTTGAATTGAAAGTATTGAAGCTAAATTCTGACTGCACAAACATCCGGTTGTAATAGTAGTACAAAGGGCCGCACGCACACGGGCTGTCAGTCATATCAACAGGTTACGGCTCGACAAAAGAGAAACTCTGCAAGATAAACACACACACAGGCAGGCAGGCACACCCAGCGGGAGAATCCTAAGGAAGTTTACTCTCTACTGCTGTACTCGCCTATGCTAATACAAATATATTTGTAAATGGCCTTTCATATCGAAAAGCTTTTCATCCATGGGGAGGATTTAAAAAGTTTCCAGCCCACATAGACAATGAAAGAATGGTTGAATTGATCCTCCGTCCACCACCTGATCCAGGATGTTTGTTTCGTTGAGACTGTGCACCCTACCTGTGAGCCAGGATGTTTATCTTTTCTATCGAGTAGTTTGATGTGGTTAGGCTAAGCATCAAAGCCAAGTCGGAGGCTCCGTCCCAAACCGTATGCTTGGGTAATAAATGTCGAGAGAGTGCTGTAATACTTTAAAGTGCAATCCAGAGCTGCAGTCAGTGGTTTGGGACTGTTTGCTTTAAAGGATATATTTGAGGTTTTTGTAATTCGGAAGTATTTTTAAAGGTTTTTTCCATCCACAACTGTATCGAGCGTGTGCACGTGATTTGAGCCGAGGGTTTTACGCCTCTGCTAGCTAGGTGACAAATGCATGTCGGACATTACGCCTCACGTTGTGTCCTGTACTAAATGTGAAACCCGTGGTTTAATAATTTGACATAAAGACAAAACCAAGCTTTTATTTCCCTGCTTGTTCTGGTTGCTTATCATGAAATTCACTGGGCCAGGCAGAAGTCACATTGTATGAGGTCCCAGTCCTGGTTCACTGCTGCAGCAATGGGGGATGATTCAGACCCCATCACGCCCACCCCGTGGCCTGGACTCGGCTCCCTCAGACAAAGCCATTTGTTTGTATGTGATATTGGAATGTTTTTGCGTTAAGTCATGGCCACAGTGGTGTTTTGTAGATCTGGCTCTGGCTTTTGGGTTTTGAAACACCTGAAACACTCAGCATATTTACATTCAGTTGTTTAGCAGAACCCTCCTTATCCAGAGCGACTTCCAAATGATACGGTCTTATAATCCAGGGATACAGTTTCATAATCCAAGCAGTTAAGGGCCTCGACCTGCTCAGGGCTTGACTGATGTAGGATATGAATCCTGGACCTTCTGCTCCATTGTCCAGCACCTTAATGGCTACAGCCCCATGCAAGCATATTCATAGAACTTGAGCCTGCAGACTTTAAACACTGAATTGCGCACTATGTCCTTACTTGTTTGGTTTGATCACTAGAGTGCTTATTTGACATATTATTGTGTAGGGTAGTGTGCAGTTTAGACGTTCTTTGGGTGAGATAGACCTGAAGAAACAATTATAAGGAGCTGAATCTCCAGAAAACAGTCTTGTTAAAACATGTAGAGTGAAATCTTAGACCCTTCCGGAAAGCAGTCTGGTAAGGATGCATATTTGAATCTGTTGGAAATGGGGTCAGGTTCTGAGCAGTGTGTTAGATCTCTGGCTTGCCCACCCACACTCCACAGCAGTAATTGCCTGGGAAGTTCTCAGTAATGTTATTGTGTTGGTGGGAAAAGTGTGGATAAGAGATAGAAATGAATAGAAATGGTGAAGTGGGAACTTGTTGGTGTAAAACTGAAGAGTCAGGCTTTCTTACTCTGATCTCTAATACGTACATGATAGAGAGCACCTAGACTTATTTGGCCCGTTTCCTGGGAGCTGCGATTAAAAAATGTGCTTTATGGCATAAGTACGGACATCTGTCGTTAACCCTAAGGCTAGGATGAGGTTTAATTGCTGTCTTTATTGTCCTTGTAATATTAACACGCATTAATACGCCCATATCTCTCAAAACAGTGTGAAGGTATGAAAGCTAACCACATTCCTTCCTCACAAAAAATCCCTTCGTTCTGTGTGATGACCAGTCTTGCCAAAGAATGAGAGAGATTTTAATTGAGTGTTGGCATGGGCTGTCGTTCTAAAGCACACAGAGGTTACATTTAGAGCTGCATTACCTTGTTTTGCTGCTTTCTAGAAGGAGTGTCTTTCAGAGGCAAAAGAGAAAGCAGATATAAATAAGGAGTATATTACTGTTTGGGGTCAGTTTGATCTCTGAGGAGATTCAGCCCTCTCAATCCGTCTTCAGTCTTTGACATCAAATGGTTTTTTTCCGCTGAGCCGGAGCCAGTGGTTGTTCAGGAAACCAGCGGGCCTTTTTACCGAGCGATTTATCTGTTTAAAGGCTGAGACATTTCATAGTCGATGCGGGAGTCTCCTAATGCACGGTGCAAAACGGGATCAAGTTTTACACCTGCCTTGAGGACCCAAGTTTGCCTTTCACAGTCAAATTCTTCAGCGTCTAATCCTCGCAGATGTACTGTCATAAACATTTACACACCAGACAGCAAGATGTGCTTTTTCCCCCCTGCCTGAAGATTGAATTTGGGTCGAGGGGTCTTGGATGATGTTCAGACTGCAGGGTAAATAAAAAATTCTTTCTCAGATGTGTCCGCACGGCAGGTTGCAGGAGACCAAATCCAATTTGTCCTCGATTCACCGACTGGTTACTCGGGTGACGTTTCAGCCGTGGTTACATCGGCTAACGTGGGGCAGCAATAAGTGGCACCATTAACCATATTAGCAGCAGACTCTATGATATGATGGCATATGGCTTTAGTCATTTTGGCATCGATTGTTTTTATTTGCTGATGTACTGAATCACGCAGGAGCTCATTCTTGTTGCTGTCACTAGAACCTATCCTGGAATTCACAGGAAGAAGTGTGGCCTGGATGGGACCCCCGGTCCTGTCATGGCCTGGCAGGGGTTGCTGCTGCAGCACTGGGCTGATGATCCCCCTGCCACAAGCCACCCAAGCGCCTCTGGGTATATATAGTACATTTTAATAGTTCCTATTTAGGCAGGCAGAAAGAATGAGCATACAGTGTTACTGTTGATAGATGCCCGATTTCTGCCAGCCAGCCAGCATTGTGCTCTGAATGGATTATGGGATGTAACTATGGTGCCTGGTGCTTCTTTCTTGAGGGGAAAAATATGTTAGCAGTTCCTCCTTCCTGCCATGTAATTACCTTGTTTTTCTTGGGCACAGATGTTTCTTGAAGGGCTTGTGGTGGTTTCCCGTCAGCCTGCCCAGCCTTTCTTCTCCGTGTGTCTTTAATTACCCGCTCAGGCCTTACACCAGAATGCACCATCACAGTGCATTTCAGCCCAGTTTAGAACCGATAAAGCTCAACACGACACTTTTTTCCTCATTCTCTTGCTGTACAGTGTTCAGTCTTCCAGCTGTTTTGCCGTGCGGAATCCTGAGTCAGATTTAACGTCGAACCAGCAGGGAAATGACATGTACTCTCTGCGTTGTCCTCACATGCACTTGGTTCCTCGCAACAACTGCTGGTGTATTTAAACTGGGACAGATGTTCAGTGATTTTAACGTCCTGCTATTAGTGCAGGTCCAGGGACTCCTTCACACCCCTTCTTGTGACTTGCTGCCAGTAAGAATACCGTAAAACACACCGATCGGCGTGTGGTGCCATTGTTGCTCCAGGTAAACAGTGCGCACATCCCCGACGTACAGTGTGGCAAAAAAAGTATTTAGTCAGCCACTGATTGTGGATGTTCTCCTACTTAGAAAGATGAGAGAGGTCTGTAATTTTCATCATAGGTACACTTTAGCTATGGGAGACAAAATGAGGGAAAAAAAATCAAGAAAATCACATTGTAGGGTTTTTAAAGAATTTAATTGTAAATCATGGTGGTAAATAAGTATTTGGTCAATTACAAACAAGCAAGATTTCTGGCTCTCACAGACCTGTAACAACTTCTTTAGGAAGCTCTTCTGTCCTCCACTCGTTACCTGTATTAATGGCACCTGTTTGACCTCGTTATCTGTATAAAAGACACCTGACCACAGCCTCAAACAGTCAGACTCCAAACTCAACCATGGCCAAGACCAAAGAGCTGTCGAAGGACACCAGGAAGAAAATTGTAGACCTGCACCAGGCTGGGAAGAGTGAATCTACAATAGGCAAGCAGGTTGGTTTGAATAAATCAACTGTGGGAGCAATTGTAAGAAAATGGAAGCCATACAAGACCACTGATAATCTCCCTCGATCTGGGGCTCCACGCAAGATCTCATCCCGTGGGGTCAAAATGATCATGAGAACGGTGAGCAAAAATCCCAGAACTACACAGAGGGACCTGATGAATGACCTGCAGAGAGTTGGGACCAAAGTAGCAAAGGTTACCATCAGTAACACACTACGCCGAGAGGGACTCAGATCCTGCAGTGCCAGGCGTGTCCCCCTGCTTATGCCAGTACATGTCCAGGCCCATATGAAGTTTGCCAGAGAGCATATGGATGATCCAGAAGAGGATTGGGAGAATATCATGTGGACAGATGAAACCAAAAAACTCAACACGTCATGTTTGGAGGAAGAAGAATGCTGAGTTGCATCCCAAGAACACCATACCTACTGTGAAGCATGGGGGTGGAAACCATAATTTACAATTAAATTATTTAAAATCCTACAATGTGATTTCCTGGATTTTTTGTTCTTGTTTTGTCTCTCATAGTTGAAGTGTACCTATGATGAAAATTACAGACCTCTCTCATCTTTCGAAGTAGGAGAACTTGCACAATCAATGGTTGACTAAATACTTTTTTGCCCCACTGTACGTACCCATCCATGTCAGAAGAAAACCGGACTCATCGGACCTTCCATTGCACCAAGGTCCAGTTCTGATTCTCGCGTTCCCAATGTAGGCGTAAAGGGAGCTCACGTCGGTCAGCGATTAGTCGTCTCTGCACACAGCAGGGGGCGCCAGCAAAGTAGCGATGGGCTTTGAGGTACAAATACGATATCACGCTATTTAAGAACATTTTCACGATACACGATATTTATCACGATACCTATGATCGCAGACAAAATACATCAGTAGAGACGACTACTCAAATATCATTCCATACTTGGTGATTTTTAGTCACAATGTGCTAAGGATTAATTAGTCTTTATAATGATATGGTCCGGAAAGTGTATTGTCAAAATGTATCACGATATGATAGACGCCATATTGCCCACCTTTAAATCAAAGCACACTCTCCTATGCTGCGAGGAATGCTTTCATATGCATTTAAAACTCCTAAGACTAACGATTCTTTGTTGAAATTTGTTGACAAGAAAATAAACGCTTTTGAATTGTTTCTCTTCAGAATTAAAAAAATCAATATTTTCACTCGGTTATTATATATGGTGAAGCAGCAATGGAGCATTCTTTACAGTTTTACACCTCTTTTTAGTAATTTACTATTAATTATTGCAGAAAATGTGCAGTGTTTTGCATTGTGTGCACTTAAAAGAAATAGTAACTCCGTATCGGGAATGAAATCGTATCGTGAGCAGGCTGTATCGTTACACCCCTAATACCTAAAATTAAATCCTATTATTATGAAGTAGGAGTCGACGTTCTGGATCGTTATCCACGTGGTCGATTCTGGTAGCCGAAATGCAGGTTGGCCATCAGCAGCGAACGCTGATGGCGCCGATCTTTAGCGCCCCTAACGGAATTAGCCTTGTTATTGAATCCAGTGCTGCTCATGTATGACATGAAGCATAAAGTGTAGCTTGTTGCGCAGTTCAGGAAAAGTTCAGCCGGCACCGAGCGTTGTCCAGCTGAAGTGTGAGCCGCCACGGCAGGAGGCCCGGGGGGAGGCCGGGCAGAAGGAAAGCTCTCATCGCTTAACGAGCCGTCTCTGAGTGATCTCATCCGCTCCACATCAGCACCGGAAACATTCAGCATTCCCAGCCAGCACGACGTGGAGAGCAGAGCCTCGTTTTAATTACTGCCTGTTTATCTTCCTCAAATGTTACAGGCGGCCTTTCTGCACACGGGGCAACGTGATAGTGCCGCTTCCTATTGTGTCTGGCCATGCATGTCCTCAGCCCACATACTTCATTAAGCTCTCTGTGAAGTGATTAAAAAAAAGTGCGCTCGGGTGTTGTGTGTCTGCCAGGGTTGCTCGGTGCCAGGCTGAAGGTCGGAAGTCGGTCCTAGCGAAGGAGACTGGATTGAATTTGTCTCGTGTCTGTGATAAAACGCGTCTGGACCGCATGTAGCCACAAGTCCACTTTAGTCATGAGATTTGAGACGTCTGCAGTAGATTGTAAAGGCCTTGGGATGTTTTCGCTAGTTACTGGGAGATGCCTTTTCTCGTACCTTTCGATATTAGTCATTACCCGCCACAGGCTGCAGCATGCTGGTCGGGGTTTTATTGGGTCTTGGCAACTCTGTATTCGTGCAGTGTCCCTAATAAAGGGCTTTAATGAGTGACTGTCATGTGCGGCATGCTTTATCCAATGTATTTACTTGTCATTTGCTTACTTAGTTTTACTGTATTATTTCCCCTCTCAAATGGGAATGGCCAATCCCTCTTATCAGCGTTCTGTACCGAGGCCAGTCCCTCCAGCAAGGGCTACAGGCCAACCAGTGCCTCCGACCGCATCGTTATATGGCCAGTTACAGCGAGAGATTTCCTGCAGGGAGACGTGTGCTGATGCTGCCATACCCAGCCGCCTCCGCTGTTTCTGTGGCTCAGTGTTGCAGCAGCAGGGAGATGATCGCCATTTCCCCATTCGTTGCCAGCTATAGCTGCTCTCACACCAAACAGTTCTAGGGATTAATTGGGAAGGTTTAGGAACGAATTTCACTTGTACGACTCGATCTCATCACATCTCCTCCGGATCATTTTTTTTTAACCATTTTAATTTAAAGATCTGTTGTTTGTACGCTGTCAGTGTAATTTTGTTTACAAATTGCAGTTGCCCTCAGCACAGGCGCTGGAGTTTGGATCACTATACAGTCAGGTCACGCAGGGTTCCTATGCGCTGAGAAAAGTTCATAAGTCCCTATACATGGCGTTCCAAGAACTATAATCGTACCGTTGTAAGAAATATTGAAGTTCCTGCAGTGCAAAAGTACCCATTGCCTGTGGAGTAGTTTTTAGGTAGTACCATTTTGAGTTTTTATGGAATTTGTTTTTGTTTTTTTCACAGTTTAGATTTATCTTTAATAAAATAACTACAATCCGGCAAAATGGCACCTTTTCTGTTAATGAAATTGCTATAACAACAATAAAAAATGATATTGATGCAAGTTGTAAAGGCAAACGAGGAAAGGTTCAGGGTGCATATTTTATAACTATAAATAAAAGTGCCGTTTTTAACTTAAATGATTCGATTTCAACAAACCTAAGGTCCTTTTAGTAATGCCTTTAAATCATTAGGTCTCTGTTGTGCCCTGAATTTTGCAATTATGACTAGAGATGCACTAAATTTATCACTTTCTCACCGCTGACATGCCTCAGAAGTGGTCTCATACACAAACCAGTAGTGATGCACGATATGTCAGCGGCCGATATATCATTTGCCGATATATGGGCTTTTTTCAGATATCAGCGTCGGTCGATATTATAACCGATATTTATAATATATTTACATATGAATATTTCTTTGATTTTTCTTTTGGCTGTTATTCATTAGGCAAAATATCTGATGATGCTGACTAGAGTTATGCATGCAGTTCTATTCTTTCTTGGAGCTTCTCAGTCATTAGATATCTAACACACTTAATTGTTCTTGTTGCTGCCTGTACCAGTTCAAAAAACATTTCCTACCTTTTTCAAGGGATGTTAAAAAATAAAATGGAATTAAACCATCTTTCCTGTTTTAACTTTTATTATTATTATTATTATTATTATTATTATTATTATTATTATTTTATTTTATTGCAAAAATTATTGAAAAATAATTTATAAAAATAAAATAATTTAAAAATAATTTAGCCACAATAATGTGCTAAAAATCGGTTTTCGTATCGGCCCAAGAAATTCAATATCGGTGCATCCCTACAAACCAGTACATGAGCTGAAGTGGTAAAAGCACAGTAATATTAAAAAAAAAAAAAAAAATAAAAATAAAAAAAAAAATATATATATATATATATATATATATATATTCCGCAGTCTGTTTCTATTCGGGTGGTTCGGTGGGTAGTACCGCCGCCTCACAGCAAGAAGGTCCTGGGTTCAATCCCAGGGTGGAGTGGCCTGGGTCCTTTCTGTGTGAAGTCTGCATGTCCTCCCCATGTCCGCGTGGGTTTACTCCGGGTAATCCGGTTTCCTCCCACAGCCCAAAGACATGCATTTTAGGTTGATTGACTACACTAAATTGGCATCGACTTGAGTGACTTGTCTTGAGATAACCTTGTGTATGGATTTGACCTTGTGTGTGTCGCTGAACATGGCCACTGATGCTGATAGCGACGTTAAATAAGTCAATAAAAAACAACAACTGTTTCTATTCCTATATTCCGTGATTCCCTCTGGGCACTTGGTGTTTGGCTGGGCCGGAGGCACCACTGAGAGACAGACTCGGTGTGTTGTTTTTAGTTTCCATTCTTAACAATACACTCATTCCTGTTCTGAGTAGCAAAAATGGTTCAAATGCCAGTCCTTAATTCCTGCTAGTCGTGCATGCATGCCTTTCCTTCTGTGTCTGGTTCTCGCTTATTCTCGCCACAGGCCGCATCTTGGTGTTTGGTTTTGTTGTAGGGTTTAATGCCTCATCCTAAAATATTCCCAACGTTGAGACGGTTAACTGGTGTTTTCTGGCACCGGGAGCCGACTTCCCACAATGGGCCAGTGTGTGGTGGCGTTAGAGCTGGCATTGTCCACTGCTTACAGGAAAGGAAGAGGGGAAAACCAGAGCTGTTAACAGCCACACCCACTACAGACCTGTTCCATCATTCAGCAAGAATGTGTGTGAAATGATGGGGGCGAGCAAGCATGAGGTTCTGTGGAAATGACGGAGAACGTGCTGGCGGGGCACACTGCTGGGACTGTGGATCATCGCAGGCTGTTTGTGTAAGGAGCAGATTCCAAACCTCTGCCCAGACACGTCCCGCACTCGCCGATGGTTAAAAACAGGAAATGCCTTTGCTTTGTGCCTTTGATGCAGCCTTTCAGGGTGGTCGGTGGCTAATGAGGCTTTGGGAGAAGTCCAAGGTTGAGCCGAGTGGACGCCACACGACGCTGCGAAGCTTGATGGATTAACCGAGACATAACAGACTCGGCTGCAGGTCTGAGTGGCATTGTTCGCAAACTTTTCTTCACCAAAGTGTCGTCAAGTTCAAAAACTCCTCCTTATGCTCCCTTAGCCCAGGCGCGGCTTGCTTTTCCATTCGCTGTAGCCTCGAGTGTGGACTATTGTTCTGCCCCGAGGTGTGCCGGTGCCAGGAATTAACCTGATAATAGATCTTCTATGGCTTGTAATTTGAATGTCACTTTTAAGGTGAAGGTGTAATCTCTTGATGACTGGGCTTAACCGAGCTACACACAGGTGAAAACAGGTCTCATCCTGCTGTCACAGCAGAATTATGGAGCTCATGTCACATTGGTCAGGCTGGAACTTGGATATTGTGCTGTGCTTAGTCATTGTGGCTGTTAGTCATTTAGCAGTGAGTTTGCGTTTTTGCTGCGGCTTTTCGCAGCGCGAATTAAATCTGCGTCTTTTCACATGGTGTAAACACAGCAGAACTTCCCGACATGAATTTGAGAGAGCGAGTAAAGTCCTGCATTCAAGTTTTATACGTTGAAAGTGGCACAATCACTTTTTTTCTCATGCATAAGTTTTTTCTTGCGCGCCACTATGAACGGACAAACACACATTCAGTCAGACCTTTGCGGTGAGTGCGGTTCCATGCACGGAGTAATCCGATCGTAGTCTGATTTCTGCAGTTCTCTGATTATTCAAGTGGTCGTGTAAGCAGCATACTCCGGTCTAGAAATCCGATTCACGTTTCTTAAGAAAGAAAATAGTCTTAAATGTGTTTTTTCTTAAATTCATTCTCAGGAAAAAGTTGCAAAGGTTTGTTTTTCTTCAAATAACTTCTTAAGGATTATCTTTTTTTTTTTCCTTAAGAACTATTCTAAGAATGAGTGGTATTCTTGAGCACGTTCTTAAATGTTTTCTAGCCTCACACTTATCTTAGGCTGTGAGAGTTGAAGGTAAGCATCGAAATTCAAACTTTAAACAATTCAGTTACTGGAAATAAGGCTTACATTTCAATTTAAGTGCTTAAAAGCCTTTTGAGTGAAGGGTCATCCTTAAAATACGAAAGGCTGTATAAGGAAAGTTTATGGAGAAACTTTCTTCCGTCATCACCAAGTTCTTGTTTGCTAAAGTTTTTGAACGGGAGGATTAAACTAAATGGTCCATACACGTTCAAAATGTCTTGCGCAGATAATTGTAAGCTGTAAAATGCAATGTAGTCAACACACAACGATGGAGATTCTTAAGAAAATCTTACGAAAATATGATTTTCTTAAGATAATATTTGAGAATTTAAGTTTCTGTTTTTGGAGAATGGCATTTAAGAACATTCTTATGAACTTCTTAGTTCTGAGCTTTCGTGAATCCGACCCCCGGATTTTATCCCAGTAATCGGAGTGCTAATAGCTCGTTATACCGGTTACCCGATTTCAGTCCGGTCAAAAAAATCGATTTCACAATTTAATTATTCAACATTAAAGTTCACATTTTTTATTTTTCCTGGTTGCAAAATAGAAATCCGATTTCTGCCAGAGTCACGTAAACCCGGACGTTTCCCATCATCTGATTATTCAAGTGCAGACAGAGTGCATGTAAACGCACTCCATTTTGGAGGGTCTGCTACTGAAATCTGATACGTATCTGATATGCGAGCTGAAGTCTGATTAGAATTCAGTTCAGCAGCTCATATCGGAGCTCATATCCTCAGAGTAGCTTCATGTAGTCGGACCGAAGCAGATGCATGATTCCAGAGAAAGGATGAAAATCTTTGACCTTTTCGAATCCTCATCCTCGTTATCATGGCTTTGTTCACACTGCAGCTGAAAGTGATCCAAAGCCGATCTATTTTGTCACGTGACACAGCTCAGTTTGAACAGGGGGAGAACACTCTGGACATTTCCAGTTATCAAATACGACTCGGTCCAGTCAGTTCGTCCTAAGCGTGCGTGTCGGATTGAACTTAAGATATTATTGCGTAAGCTTGCTTAATGGTTCTTAGTGATGCAACAGCTGAGTCTGACGGCACTAGAGCTTATCTGAATTTTTTTTCCGCTCGCTCTGGATCGTATGGTATAAATCCAGCAGGACGAAGCAGTAAATAGCTCTGATACTGACTGCAATTTGCCTTCGCCTCCGGTTTTTGTCTCTCTCGCGACTGCCGCTTGCGAAGAGGAAATGAGATCGAGCTGCCTGCAGACTTCGTTACGGGATGATTCAGCCCACGCACTTAAGGGTTCATTCATAAAAAGGCTGGCATGCAGCTACTTCCTGTTTACCAGCCCAGTCGCTGTAGTGGATTCCAAACAGTCGGCGCTGAAGAGAAGGGAGGGTTTTATGCTCGGCCAGATTTGTTTTTTTGGTTCCTGACTGCACTCTTGCCCTCGCTGTTTGCTCTTTCGCTGCCAGAGAGCTGTTTCCGAGCTTGATTGATTTTATTACAACTCAACGCTCGAAGCTGGAGTGGTTTGCTATTGGTCATAATCTCTTCTATATGTTAATAACAATAATAATAGGAGGTTCCCAACTTGTTGCCTGTGCACCAGCATGCAGAGTCCCAGTGGGGTTTGTAGGCAGTGAAGCACGTCTAACCGTGCCATGCTGTGCTGCCCACCGAAGGCTCAGGTCTGTCCAAGCCTGTTTATGCTCGTCCTCATTATTCATGCTGAACCTCCCAGCTCTCGTTTCTTTATCTGTGCATGCATCGCTTTAAATGAAGCCTTACCCAGAGGTCACCGGCCTACATAATCCTATGGCTCTTTCCGTAGCAAAATAGCTGACAGGCGCTATAAATGGCGGATAGTGTTGCAAGGCAGCGTTTTAAAGCCCCATTACAGAAATAAATATGTTAATACCTTTTTACACGGAGTAACTATGGCGTTATGGTAGCCCAGACGCCTGAAGAGAATGCACAGTACACTGAAGAAGTATCGTGATGGTCATATAGCACAGTATCAATATTACATCGGTGTGTCTCCCAGCTGCTAACTGTGGGTTGGTTAGTGTTTCATTTTCATCACTTTTATTATTATGTCGCATGCCGTTGGACCGCAGGGTCGGTCCCAATCTAATCTTGGAAGGGTTTTACATTTCTGTTGTGATTCTACATATAGATATTAAGATTGTAGAGACGTGCACAAGTTAAAGAGGGCCGGGACGTTACGTTGATGTTGATCAGTGCAGTTTTAACAAAAAACTTTAGACTCCTGCAAGTAAAATAAATGACTAAAAATAGACGTTTCTATAAATAACACATAGTTTCATATCTTAAATAACAATATTTTTTTTGTTTTTGAATATTAACAGTTCAAAAGTGTGCTTTTCTTGTATAAAAATTTTAACAAAAATAAACCTTTGTCTCCCGCAATAATGTCCTCTTATAACATTTCTACCAAGTTTGTATAGCTGTGTCATCTTGAATCAAATCAAAGTAAACAAACAATGACTGAGAACCTAAGAATGACATATGGCATTAGATGGCATCATAAACAGAACGCATGGTCCAACTCCATCATCTTCACTTTATTTTTTATTTTATTTTTTGGACATTATGATGTATCGATACACCCCTGGTTTTTATAATAGTTTATTTGTATTGAACCCGAACTGTACACCATCAGTTGTTTTACGTAATGCAGTTTTGGTTGAGAGCCACCAGGTATACACGCGAAAGTTTTC
The DNA here is from genome assembly GCA_025084515.1 of Ancistrus triradiatus. Lineage (NCBI taxonomy): Eukaryota > Metazoa > Chordata > Actinopteri > Siluriformes > Loricariidae > Ancistrus > Ancistrus triradiatus. The sequence continues at coordinate 1,989,614 of JAJAGP010000006.1, read as the reverse complement.
TTTTTATCCCCGAACCAAAACGGAGGAGCTCGCCATCGGGCCGGGGCTATGCTGGGGGTCTTTGTTTCCTTGACTTAAATATTTTGGCTGTATGGAATCACTGCCGTTGCTGCTCCGCTCAAGTACGCCTGGGAATAAATTTCAGTTGTTGTTTTTAAATCATGGGATATTTATTTACACCAGAGCACTCCGCCCCCCGAGCTCATTAATGCCGGGATCACACCGGCAACCTGGCACTCTAGGAATAACATGCTTACTCGGCGCATTAAGAGCTTGTGGAGCCGAGATATTCAGTCAGTGACGCCTAGCAGTTGTGTGACTCTCTCTAGTAAGGTATGAGATTGATTAAGGGTTTATGAAGCGTCTTAGAGTGCAGGGAGCCTAGTGAGTGCTGCCTATTATGGCTGAAGAAAAATGTACAGCCCTTAAAGCAAGGTGTGCTTCAGGTCTTGTTTATTTGCCTGACTTTTGTTTTATTAATGAAAGTGTTTATGACCTGTCTGAAATTGTGTAGATGGATGTACAGGCTTTGCTGAAGTTAGGTTGCTTCCAAAACGTTGGCTTTAAAAGGTTCGGGAGCACATTTATGAAGAATTTTTCACATGGCACCTTTTTGGCAGGATTTATAGGAATCAGGCTGGTTGAGATCTCCGGCTGGGAACGGCTGAATGCAAGCTTACACGTTATCAATTTCAGTTTGTCGTCACAGAGACATGGTCGAACTGTTTCCTTTGAAAACGCTTGCGAGTCGCTTGCTGAAATATCGCTGTGCTTGCCTGAAAAGTGGCTTTTATTCAATGGAGGAAGGCAGAGGGCTTGTCTTTCACCTGGGAGTACAACAGCCCATGAAGCGTCGAATAGCACTGCGTTGTGTCCTTAGCTCACCCCAGCTCGGGTATTAGCCGCTCGGCACGAGTCCAGCCTGTGGACTTGGCTTTGTTTCCTTTCTGTTTAATAGATTTAATGTCTGTGGCTATTATGTTCGGTAACATCGTGGACGCAGTTGATGGAAAGCCACTTGGGGACGTTTTGCGCAGTATCGGAGATTTGGCACGAGAAAGCTGCAACTGCGATTTCTTCATTAGACCAAAGGGATCGGTGAATGTTTATGGTACCTGTTCAGGACTGGTTCCAACAGGACCGAGTAGTTCTCCGGTTGGTTGCTGGTTTGTTCCACTTGCACATCTGATGGTGTGTGATGTTGTATGGAGAAGCAGCGAGCAGATAAGCTTTACAGTGGAGCGGTTAGGTCTGTGGGTGCGTAGTTTGTTTCCTCAGCCTGCACTGACAACACCTCTGTGCTTGACTGAACAAACAGAATAAATGAAAAGTATGAAATAAAAATAATTGGTGCAAATTCTTAATCATCCCATCGACTGAATTTATTGCCCTTTCATCACCGAGCATTTCGAAACCGACTTTGGTCCGGCTGATGTAAACTGCAAAACAAACAGAGTATTAACAAAGAAATGATGTTTATCTGAATCCAAGCACTTCATCGTGGTGAACTTTATTGCTGAAATTGTTCCACACCGGGCTGATGATGCAGCTCTCTAGCTCTGATGACCATCATGTGTCTCTGTAGACGCAGAATCCCAAGCTCCCATGGTTCCTGTTTGGGGCTGGGTTCTTGTTGAAAGCGCAATGGAAAATGCCCTCGGTAAACTGCTCTGCATTAGTCAACCTTTTATCTCGGAGTAAATGCCTCACTGGCCTTTTGAAATCCTTGTTTTTTAGCCATAAGGGCTGCAATTAAACCAATGGCAAGCTGTTGTTTCCCCATAAACATTAACACTTGTCTTCACTTAGTGTGTTAGAAGAATTCTTTTGATCTTCTCCTCTCGCGTAGTTCGGGCTTTGAGGCTGTTGTCGTAGTGAAAAAAACCACAATTTTTACTCTGCGTTCCCTGAGGAATTGTCCCCTACGTGCATATCAGATATGCTTTAGAACAAAATCTGAGGCCACTGTAAATCTTACATAAACATGCGCTGACGTTTGGACTATAGGGCCTCGTTAGGCTTTGTTTGCTTTTACAGCAGTGAATAAACTCCTTAAAGTGAGCGAACGCTTCTCAGAATTTCCATTCTAACGAAGGACCAGAATGAACCCATTTCCTGTACTGCTTAAAGCTGCATCTAGTCTTTACCACAGAAGACGTATGCCATGGTGTACCCAGTCTCCATTCGTGTACAGCTGTACTAGAAAGGGTCGTGTTCCAGTCATCACCCCTGGCTTGAGCCCATTCATGTTAAGTAACGAGAATTAGATCAAACATGGACAAGACCAGTAAGCAGTAATGACAATATGTGGCATCTGTATCAGTGTCACAGACCATTTTACCAGCGGGGAGTAAAGCGAATTGTTTTACATTTGTTTGCAGCAGTGATCTCATTCATTACTGTGTCAGTGCTGTACATTAAACTTTTAGCTTATACCATAAAACCTGTTGCAGCTCAAACCTCTGCATCTGCAGGGCAGCAAAGGAAACTTTTAAATGGCGCTGTAGTTTTGGTTGCCAATAATATTAGTTTTAAACTGTCCATTAGACTTTAGACCCCAGCCCTGTGCTTTTGGCTGCCTCGCATTTCCTTAATCACCTCCTCAGCTGTTGAACGCCCTTGTCTGAAGCAGAAGGTGATGAGATGTGCGTGTCGTTTAAACAGTATCTGTAATGCACAAAGGCTCTTGCGAGTGCAGGACTGAGGAATAAGTCTGTGGTACTAAACGGAAGACAATATTAAAATGCCACACATTCGATTTTTTGTTTCTTTAGACTCCGTTTCATGCTCCATGGTCATGTTCGTCACCGCTCAGGCCTGACTCTCACCCCCAGCCTGACGGTCTTGTCTTTCGGCTGAAACAAAAACGTCCATTTCTGAACATTTTTGGTGGCTAAAATTTTGGTGAATCTCTAAATACACGTAAACGTTTTGAAAGAGACTTTACTCAGTCAGCAGAGAACAAGCGGACAGGTGTTCCAATCAGAAGAGTCCCCTGAGTCACTCGAGTCGACATCATTAAAAGTGGGCGAGACTTTAAAAATCCCAGGCCTGATTATCGCCGCACCTGTTCTTAATCAGGCCATCACTTAAATAGGACCTGCCTGACAAGGTGAAGTACACCAAAAGATCCATCATGCCGAGATCCAAAGAAATTCAGGAACAGTTGAGATCCATCAGTCTGGATAGGGTTATAAATTTAAAGCTTCGGGACTCCAGCGAACCACAGTGAGAGCCATTATCCACAAATGGCGAAGACATGGGACAGTGGTGAACCTTTCCAGGAGTGGCCGTTCGATCAGAATGACCCCAAGAGTTCAGCGACGACTCATCCAAGACGTCACAAAAGACCCCACAACAACATACAAAGAACTGCAGGCCTCACTTGCCTCAGTTAAGGTCAATGTTCATGCCTCCACCATCAGAAAGAGACTGGGCAAAAATGGAGTTCCAAGACGAAAACCACTGCTGAGCAAAAAGAACATTAAAGCTCGTCTCAATTTTTCCAGAACACATCTTGATGATCCCCAAGACTTTTAGGAAAACATTCTGTGGACTGACGAGACAAAAGTTGAACTCTTTGGAAGGTGTGTGTTCCATTACATCTGGTGTAAAAGTAACACAGCATTTCAGAAAAAGAACATTATAGCAGCAGTAAAATATGGTGGTGGTAGTGTGATGGTCTGGGGCTGCTTTGCTGCTTCAGGACCTGGAAGACTTGCTGTGATAAATGGAACTATGGATTCTGCTGTCTACCGAAAAATCCTGAAGGAGAATGTCCGGCCATCTGTTTGTGACCTCAAGCTGAAACGAACTTGGGTTCTGCAGCAGCAGGACAATGATACTAAACACAGCAGCAAGACCTTGGAGTGGCCTAGTCAAAGTTCTGAGCTGAATCCTATTGAGATGCCGGGGCATGACCTTAAAAAGGCCGTTCATGCTGGAAAATCCTCCAATGGGGCTGAATTACAACAATTCTGCATAGATGAGTGGCCAAAATTCCTATTATATTTAAATATTTAAATTGGTTTGATGTTCGGACACATGTAAGTGTGTGACTTAAATGCGACTTTTTGACGCCTCTTTACGTTTGGGTGACGGGATCTGACTCTACGTTTCGACACACCATTCTTAATTGTCAGCTCCATTACAGACCCCGTATTGATCCTTTGTGTGTGTTTGCTGTATTTGGAACGATTCACTAGTGATGTTGATGTGCAGAATTTCTTGTGCTGTCCTGCTTTTATTCTCTGGCCGTTGCCAGGTGCAGGTGCTGAAGTTCCCAGACTCTGCCCTGGCTTTGAGAAGCCTGACCGCAGTGCTGTGGGAGGACGGCAGGGAGAACTAGCACCACACTGCATACCTTTTGGTGGTTTTGTGTGACCTGGCCTCCCTGCTCCTCTGACCTTGACCAGTTATTTCGAGGCTGTGTAATTCTGAGCATGGCCGTTTGGATCTTTCTGTGTGTGGGCTTGAAACAGGCTCGCTACCTGCCATCGATTTAAGGCTGTGTGGGAAAATATTTGAGCAGGTCCTCCTAGTGTGAGGGGAAACGTCGAATAGAAGGACGTAGGAGTAGGAAATGCCTTTGCCAGCGAGACCAGGGTTTTGCATGGCAAGGTTGAGGAATCAATAGTGTGCGCAGGACTGGATGTTCTTTACTTGCTCTCAGACGGTGAGGAGGTGGAGAGCAGCGAGGCACTCTGGGCGATGAAGCAAAATGCGGCGTTTTACTACTTGAAACAATAAAAGACACGGCAGGAGTGCAGGTGCTTTTTAAGATCCGACAATGTTACTGTTTCAGCTGTTCCCGCGGCTATGCCAGTAAACATGTTTTATTCTGCAGATGTGGCCGGAGTAAAAGGTCATCCAGGGGGAGTCGCAAAAGCATTGCAACGATTGTTCTGAACATAATAGGAACGTGTTAGTTAATGGAAAGGAGGAGCGGTTTTGTAAGCTGGAAGCAAATCGAAATGGATTGAAACCATCCATATGTGCTGTAGTCGGACCAAGTCTTTGAAGCACGGGGAAAACCTGGGTCAAGAAGTCCACCTTTCACCCATCAGCCCCTTCTGCTCGCCTGTAGATGAGCCTTTCTCACACATCCATGTTAATCATCGACTCGAGCTCTGTACATTAACAACGAGCTCGAGGCACGAAAGCCGACCGAAGCTGATAAAGTGAACTGAGGTCATTTTTTAAGTCTAGAAAAAGGGTTCGATAAATCAGCAATCACTCCTAACAAGCATAAAATGCTGCGGGCCCTGGATCGAAATGTCCTGCTCTGTTTCAGTCCGACATGGTTTCCGACAGCACGGCTCGTAGTGAGATCGGATCGAGAGCAGAGCTTGCGTGGTTTTTTTTTCTCCGTTTTTCGTGCTGCACTTATTTAATCATTCCAGAGTTCTTATCGGTTGTGATTAAGAACCCTGCTCTGCGCTCCCAGGAACTCCAGGCTTTTCCCACGAGAATAACACCCATTACACACGGCCATGTTTTGTTTATACAACCTCAATAAACCGACTTTTATTTCTCTCTCACACGTGGGAGGGAGGTTTGCAGCCAGGAGAGATGGACAGATTTAAGAGGGCACCGGGCGCGCTACAGGAAGCCTGTTTTACTACTGTTTACACTTGACGTGAAGCAGTTGGTTTAGTCGGCCCAATACCTCCGACACGCTCGCTCCTTGTTGAGATATAATAAAGAGGAACACTCTGCCTCCCGTCCCCTGCACTGACGGCATGATGGCTCTTATTTCCCTGCTGGCTAACACCTTGCACAGCTGTCTGACTAAGATTTATGGTTTTGCACAAGCTGTAATTATCAGTGTGAGGTTTTTGTGTCTTTATTAAAATCCCCGTCTTTAAAAATTCCATCTCAAGTCAGAAAGCCTGAGGGATGCACTTCAAGTGGAGCGAGGCGCTTTTTCGTTCGCATTGGGAGAACTTTTTGGTTTTATTACTCAGCTCTGCCATGCCGGATCCAACATCCAGGAGCCGTCCCATATCCTTTGGTGTGTACAGTATGAGATATGGCAGAAGGTGATCACCCCACGGTGCAACTGGGCGTCGCTACAAGCTTAGTAATTATTCAGTCATCTGAATACTTGAGGGTTTATGTAAAGAACTTTGATATTTCAAATCAGAATAAGGCTGTTAATGAACTCGTAGGAATCCACTAAAGCCGTCTACATTTAGTCCAGTGGCCAGATTCTTAATCAAATCCCTTAAGTTTCTTTAAAAAGTTTCAAATTAGTAACCGCATTATGATATGCCAAGTCAGTAGTTCCCAGCCTTGTTCCTCTGAGCTCCCCTACGAGTATCTAAGTATCTCTTTATTGGCAAAAAGTCTTTTTTTTTTTTTTTTTTCTTTTCTCTCGGCATCTGTTTATATTTTTTCCAACTTGGCTCATTTTTTCTTTTCAAGACGGTTAAACATTTAGGTAAAGCCAAACCAATCAATTTTATACACAGACATGTTTCCGGTAAAGTGTTATTTTAATTTAATTGTTGTATTTTGACAAACTCTGAGCACCTCGGAGCAGACAAAGCCTCGCACACCCCCTATGATGTATGGTGCCCCAGGTTGGGAACCGTGGTGCCAGGTCGTAGCTCGGGCTGGATGTTCAAAGTATTGGATCTTTGCATGAATCACTAGGTGAAGCTTGAAAATGAAAGCTACCATTTGTCTTTTGGCAGTAGAAATATCGCGGACGCATTCTCACGAATTGGTGCACGTAACGCAAAAGGAACAAAGCGTGACTGAGCGTGCTGCTACAGGAACATAATAAATGCATCGGCGGTGCCATAGCAAATTACAGCACAACCCAGAATGTTTTACTCTGCTTCTACAAGGACAGCTTTACACTTTTGCTTTTGTCTCTGTCGTTTTTTAGAGATCGACATGGTAATAATTCTGGTTATTCTCTGCTAAAATGTCGCCTTTCCGTCTCGCGGTCGCTGTACAAAAGCAGGACGGGACATCACAATAATAAAACGTGTAGTAATGTCATTTAGCTTACAGTACTTCCATTGTAGAAGCAGCAGGAATTTGTAACCTTCGTCCTGTTCATATAGGTACAGGTTATTGGTTAAACCTCATTTGAAAGAACGTGGTAAGTCCTTGAACAGGCAGCAGCACATTATAGCTCTGCTGTGGAGCTCCAGAGCTGCATGAAGCACTACGACAGGAAATAATCAATTACTCAGGTGCTTGTGTTTGGTCCCTGTTGTACACGGGGGCCTGGTATTGGGCTGGCTGAAGGGAAGTATGTATGTTATTCAGTCTTCTGCGAGAGACTGCAAGCTGAGCACCGAAGTAAGTTTGATTTCTAAATATTTTCACAGTTTTAACTATTTCTAACTACAGTTTGTAATTTGACCAGAGATCAAAGCCTTTGTAGCATTCAACAGGAACAAGAGATGATTATAAAGAATAGGCTCAAAAATATGCATGGTGAAAAGTGACCTCGTGACAGGAGGTATTGCTTAAAGAGGAATGTCTGCAAACTTCTGCCAAACACAGAGACGCATTGAGATGTTCGGGAAGCTAATTTCAGCGCAGAGGAGCCAGGACACGGAATCAGTGAGTCACCCTATAGACGTGCTTACATTTCAGTAGAACGTTCCAAGCTGCCTGAAGACCTGGACCGGTGTGCGTTTGTGTAGTTTGGGACTTTAATAAGGGTCTTAGTTTGTTACCTATTGAGCAAGATGATTTTTAACCGAAGTGAACATAGGCAGGAGTAAATAACGGAACATAGGCACATAGTAGTTCAGATATTTTGCACATAGTGTTTTATTTTCAACAATAATTAAGCAGTAACACACGAGAGGGAGTGCTCTAATGTGAGATATTGGCACGGGTGTGATGCGGTTGTAGGCACCAGGCCGAGTACCGAAGATCAGTGCCAAGATCTCATGTTAAAGCACGACCTGGAGTGTGTTATTGCGATTATACCACAGGTCTGTTATCACCATTTATTGTTAGATTTTAGTTAGAGGACAGAAGAACGATTTGTTTATCAGCCTTTTGCGAGGTAAAATGGTTCCATTCTATCATTACCCCGCGGCTAAGCCCTTCAGCCATTAAAGTCGAGGAGCAGAATGACCAATAACTTTATTATACAGACAATAAACACAAATATATCGATTGGTAAGTTTTAATTTCTTAAAAAGAAAGTTTATTTACATTCAACAAATAAAATGGGTGGGGTTTATAAGGCAGGCTGTTACTAAGATCCACTATTCTACCGACTGAAGCAAATCGGAGGGAGATCCCGGTGTTTCTAAGTCTAGGATCCTGTTAGCGATTATAAATTAGTATGATGAAGCTCTTAATGTTAATCTGATCAGTCAGAAATGTAAGGGCAGAGTTACAGAGCATCAGCAGCTTCTCTGGGTTAGAGCTGGACTTACAGATAACAAACATGTCAGATGAATGAAGCTCCGATCAGCCGCGGATGGGGTTTAATGAAAGGGCTGAGTTTAACTCCAGCAAACGACGTCTTTGTGAGGGATGAAGCTGATTCAGCATTTTTGTTGATGGGACTAAAACTGATCTTCAGTCTAGCTGTGAATCTATTCAGAGCCGGAATGTTTGATTTAAAGGACTGACTTTGTTTGGCTTTCGCTTCCAAGCCCTAAAGGTGATAAACCTTTGGCTCAGGTTGGACATTAATAGCTTCATCTTCCAAATTTAAATTGTTTTCAAAACGAACAGATTGTATAAACTAATCATAGCTTTAATTTCTGCAGTGTTTTACTCATTATAACTTGCTAGGTTACATGTGTATGCCACGGAGTAATACTTCTAGAGCGTCGGTCAGAGTGCCATTATCGTGCAGTGATGTCGCCAGAAAAACGTCTCAGCCAATCAGATTGCTGGGTCGGAACTATCTGTGGTCTAATATTAATTCAAACATAACATGAAAACCTTTAGTACTGTACAATACAGTAATCCTTATTTGTATTAAACGAAAACAAAAGTAGAACAATTTCATTTTCTTCTTTCTTTCATGACTGTGATACTCTTTTCTGTCAGCAGGTATCACGAGCTCACTCGTGCTACTTTTCTGGCATTCTGACATGAATAAATTATATACAAGACAGATTTATATTTGCTATTATACTTCCTCAGACCTTGTTCATTAAAACGAGCAGGCGGCTGGATTTGATGTATTTTTACCTGTTAGTTGTTTGTGGTTTTATTTCTCGTTTAACCTCACCTGATTTTCAAGTAGCGCTGGAAGTATTCTGCTGGGTTTTAAAGCGTTGTGATTCACGCACTTCCAATGAGCCGCTATGTCACATCATGGTTGCAGAATTGAAAGTGAAGAGTTGAGAGGGGCTTAAAAATTCTCTGAAACTGCAGCTTGCTCTATTGAAATGCACTGACTGTACGTCTCCATGGTTACGTTACTGTGTGCCCATACACTAGTCATACATGAACTATTTGAGCCCTATGGGCATGGCGAAGCGGAGATTATGGGCCATTACGTCCTGTAATGCCGCACAGTGTCGGGTAAAATAAAACAGGCGCAGCAGCCTTCTGTCGTCTCCTCTCTACCGAAATCTCGGGTTAGCAGCTGGTGGTGTGTAGCGGCCATTTTATGAGCGAGGGAGGATAAGAGGGGGATTGGAGGGGGAAGAGTGTGTGGTAGTAGGCACGGAGTTTCAGCTCAGCTGTGTGTGTGTGTGTGTGTGTGTGTGTGTGTGTGTGAGTGAGAGAGAGAGAGAGAGAGAGAGCGTGTGTTGGTGACCCTGAGTGTTTTGCACATACGCGCAGTCTCGGCTTGTTATGACTCCACACCCTGAATCCAGTCCTGGCGCCAGTTAAGGACAGACAGGGCGCTGTACACAGGCCATTCAGCTGCATTTGTTTATGAGCAAATTATCTCAAGTCGGTGTTTGTCTGGATCCGGCGACTCTCTCCGTGTTTGTACTGCAGACATTCCTAGATCTTGTACTCGAACCAAATGGAGGGAAAATGCTTCAGCTAAGATCAATGGAGCTTAAAGATTAGAGGGAATGTATAACTTGTTATTGACTTAGCCTTATCATGTTTGCTCACCTTGAGGCAGTTTCCTTTCTGCAGTTCAGCACAGGTTACGCGCGCTGGCGCCGTCTAACACGCCGGCTTCTCCTGTACGATTTTTATCAGGGGGCTGTTCAGCCATTTATCAGAAAAATATCCTCGCAGCACGGACCGGCGGTCTGAACCCGACACTGAGGTTGAAACGCAACACACATTGTGCGTACATTTAAATAGCCTACGGTTTATTTTTGTGTGCCAACAAGGATGGTGTCTAATAATGTGGCTCGTACAATTGCGTCGGGGGGGCCATCAAAAGAAACTTGGGACGTTTGTTGAATACATTGAGGGAAACGATTGATTGAGAATGGAAAATCCTCATGTGAAAGTCTAACACTCTGTTCCAGGTGCCATCACGCACCCACCACTCTTCCTTCCTAACAGCTTGGACTGTAAGAAACAAGGACATGAAAAGGTGTCTTTACAGGCACTGGCATCTGGGTAATTCATTCCTAGAGCTCTTATCCTGATTGTGCATCCGCTCATAACGCTGCTTTCTTTGGTGTTTAGTACATTTACAAGTGTAGTTGCTGCTTCGTGTCTCTAATTTCTTTAAACTGGGAGGAACATGCCAACTTAGCAGACCCTCTTCCCCAGAGTGACTTACAATCCAAGCAATTGTGGGTTAAGGGGTCAAGGACCCAACAGTGGCAGCTTGGCAGAGGAGGGATTTGAACCCTGGACCATCTAGTCCATAGTCCAGTACCTTAACCACTAGGCTACCACAGTCCCTTCATTTTAGAAGAAGTGAAGACCGAGACGGGACTCAGAACAGCTTAAGATTTTTTTTCATCATGCAGGAATGAAAGTAAGAAAATGGAAAGTTTATTCAGTGTCATTCACATAACATTCATTATATAATATAGTAATTATTATTAATAAATAATCTTAAATTTAGTCATATTTTTTGTAACATATAACATTAAATTATATATAACCTACAATTGTTATAAATTATGGTCTTAGTCAAACTAAAGCAATGTTTTTTGTTTTTTTTTAATAATGATAATTTCCCTTCTTCTGTCAAACTTGATCAGAATCACCACAAAGTCACTGTCACAAATCCATTTTTTTTTAAAATTAAATCTGCAAACCTAGTAATAATAATTCCAGATTTTGCCGAAACGGCTTCACGCAAGCAGGTGGGGAAATGTGCATCGTTTTGCACTGTTTACTCTTCAGAAATCGTCAGCAAATGGAATCGCGAGCTCAGTACATTTACATTTGCAGCATTTAGCAGACGCCCTTATCCAGAGCGACTTACAATTGGTACAGTCTTACAATCCAAGCAGTTGTGGGTTAAGGGTCTTGCTCAAGGACCCAACAGTGGCAGCTTGGCAGATGTGGAATTTGAACTCTGGACCTTGTGGTCCAGTGTCCAGTACTTTAACCGCTAGGCTACCACAGTCCCGAAATGAATGTTTTTGTTGACAGTGTGTGCTTCCACGCCGCTTGTGTTGTTTTCTCTTTTCTTACTTTCCTCGTGTAAATGCAGTCAAACCTGTAGTAGTTGCTGACTGAAGAGGAGAAGTAGTAATTGTAGGTGTTAATTAGGTCAGTGCCGGTAATTAAGGCTTTCGTGCCGATTGTTTCGTTCTTTCGCGTTCGCTGCTCTTGTGTTGCTCTGTGTATGTTAACCTGGTTAGGCACCGAACATCCGGCACTAGAAGTAAGACAGATAAAGATCATCAGAAACACTGAAGCTCATCCGTGTAATAGTGATCACATTACATGCAGATTTCTTTGCGTAAGGAAATCGAGTTAGAAAGCGTGAAATCTGTGCCAGAATAAGAAGTTCTAGTGGAGCCTCTTGACTATACTGTTAACGAAGTAATAAGTTAATGATTATATGATGGAGTAATACATCCTTCTCACGAATATCCTTTTGTTTGAATTTATTACTTTAGCTCTGATCTCCTCCCATTGTTAGACACAATTAGGTATAAAGAATTTAATAAGGAGGTGCTAGTGACACTCGAGTTCAGCTATTGGAATCTGTATTTGGTGCGTCTCTAAGTTAGAGTTAAAATGGTAGCTTGTCTGTCTTGTGCTGTTATTAAAAACGTTCTGTAGGGAGGACTTCACATGAAAGAGGTGTGCATGGGTGCAATTAAAGCCTGACTGAGCAGGCTGTGTGTCCCTACAGAAAAAGCACTCCTACTGTCCAAATGTTGTTGTTGTTGTTTTTTCGTTTTTTTTAAATTTCAAACAAATTTCCAAAAAGTCAGCAAGAAAAGTTTCCATACAGTTTTCATACAGAAGCAACAAGAATGCTGGCCAGACACCTAGTCACGGAGAGACTGGAGCATGCACTTTGTGCCTCATCATTAAATGGATCCAGTGTAGTGTTAAAACACTCGGGCGGCGTTTTGTTTACATTCGCCTTCTACTCCGACAATCTGTCTTACTTCAAGACGTTACAGGGCTCTTGAATGTGTGAAAGCAGCTTTGTACGCCGAAAACACCCTGTTTTATGTTTAGCCTGCCCCCTCGACTGAATAACGCGCACTAAGGGCAATTACTGAGTGTGTTTATGTGCACAGAATCATCAGCCAATAATCCAATCACTGGGTTTATATTAGTGAAGCGCCGAGATGGAAACCGGGGCCTAAATAGAACGGGCTGAGCTGATTGCCCAAAGAGTGTTTTTTGTTTTATGCGCATTTTTGCTAATAAAATAAATCTTTTTGATGCCTCACACGATGGGTGATTACAGATTATTGGTCTGTGATGAGGGTGAAATGATTCTGTATGGCTGACTGGCACAGGAGAGCGAAGAGAACGGTGTGCTGCCAGTGAAAGATCCTTCTGACCTGGTCCAAAGTGTCTTAATCGTATCCTCTATGTACCCCCTTCTCAAATCGGGATTTCTGAACTCGGGATGTACAGTATATGCAGGCAGACGTCTGAACAGATGTAACCTTACTGCAGATCCGAATGTAAACTCATTTCAAGCGATTTGCACTATTGCATTAAAACACTGGTTATTTTAAGTCTTACATATAGCACAATGCTCATTCGGGGCTTAAATTGAAGTAAACACTTGGGCAAAATATTTATTCACCTCCAGGCTTCTATTTTCATCATTTAGGTTCCATTCGGGAAGATGAAATGCAGAAAAAAGTGTCGAAAAAACAAAAAACGGCTTTTATTTTTTGGGTTTATAATGTGTGTGGATGCTGGTGACTGAAAATGATCCACACTGTACATTTTATATCTAAATGTAGCTAAATCCAAAATTTGGAACAGATACAACAAAGTATTCAAGCTTACACACAGCTTACATTTACAGCATTTAGCAGACGCCCTTATCCAGAGCGACTTACAATTGATACAGTCTTACAATCCAAGCAATTGTGGGTTAAGGGCCTTGCTCAAGGACCCAACAGTGGCAGCCTGGCAGAGGTGGGATTTGAACTCTGGACCCTCTGGTTCATAGTCCAGTACCCTAATCGCTAAGCCACCACAGTCTCTTGTCAAACTAGTCCATAACCTCTAAAGATCCAAATAAAGAGAAGCCTGTCACTATAAATCAAGAGGTTGCAAGTTTGTCTTCTGTAACAGAACAAAGAAATGTCTCATTTTAGAGTTATTCTGCTATTTATCTGTATAAACAGCCTGAAAATGTGGCCCTTCTATATTGAGCTGTGTTTTTTGCCCTTTAAGTAGCACGTACCTGTATGTAGGGGTGGGCAGTGTGACGATATTTTATTGTGTCGTGATAAGTTGTCATGATACACGATATGCTGTCGTCAGTTCTCATAATACAGGGTGTAATTAGTCCTGTGTCACTGGATGAAGTGCAGCACATTTTGAATGAAAATCACTTTACTCAGGATGGGATAATATTTAAATAGTAGCGTTTAAGAATGTCATTACTGATGCATTTTGTCTGCGGTCACGTCTATCGTGATAAATATCATGTATCGTGAAAATGAAATATTTGTATCGTATCGCTCACTCCTACCTGTAGTGTTTTTTTGCTGATGTTTGATAGCAATGTACCAACAACACAGTTTGCAAGCAAAAAGCTACAGATAAAGTACAAAGGTGAAGTTATTAGAATGGATTTTGCCTCAGTCAGACCTTTCGCGTACATACTGAGTTGGTTTTACTCTCCCAATGGTGTATTCCGACGAAATCGATCCTGATTTCAATTTGACGTTGTCTCGTTCATTGAAACTCCGTTGCACACAACGTGTGGACAATAAAAATAAAAACCCTGTGAAATAAATACCTGCATGGCACTGTGAGCTGCTGAAGGCAAAAATGCTTGCACAGGTGAGTTCCCATAGTCCTGAGAGATGGAGCTCGGTGATAGTTCAGGATGATGTGTGTAATGTGGGTGTGTGGAACAGTCTGAGTCAAAGAGTGGAAAAAAAAAAGCTTAAGTTTCTCTTGGCAGCTTTTTATTGTGCTATATTCCTCACCTCCATCTGGGACAACATCCAGCACTGATAGAGCTTTTCTTTCGCGCCTTTGTTTCCAGAAAGGTTGTTCGTATAATCGGGGAAATCTGAACTCCTTAACTGGCAGCCTGTCCTACTCTCCGGTTACTTGAAATGGATCTGAAATCCTTGCTTCACTTTAAGAACCGAGGTAAATATTGGGAAGGTGTTGCCGTTACTATAGACAGTGGTGACGCCTGCATTTGCAGATTTCTGAGCACGTAATCATCCTTGCTGGCCGGGTTCGGAAACAGCCTCGTGTTTCTGAGCTATCCAAGATCCGCGCTGCTCCGCTTTGGCAGCCTGCTCTAGCGGAGACGTGTTAAGGTGGCCACTTTGGACATAAAAGGCAGACTGGATTCCAGCAGAGTCACATCTGCGTGCTCGCTGCTCAGACACGGCCTTAGACTCCACAGCGGAACAATCAACGTGCTGCGAGATTGAATAAGGCCTGTGGGAAATCAGCGCCCGCATTCAGAGGCTGAAACAGTCACTAAGCTTTAAGGTGTTGATGGATTTTCAGGCACCGGAGGCTTGAACGCGACGCAGCGCTGCCTCGCTTGTTCTGCTGGGCCCGGCCAAGTACAGTACAGATTTTTAGTACCCTAACCCGCTGTTTAAACCACAAAGCTCTCACTATGTGCTGAAATTTCAATTTGAGAAATGGAATTGTGCCGCGAGTGAGTGTGGATCAGGGACTGGCATCCAGGGTCCACCTACAAACTCTCAAACTTCCCTCATATCAACGAGGAGCCTCATAACTCTTATGCTGTGCCTTAGGAATTAATGTTAGGTAATTAGTGATGCACCCAGCCAAGACTGGTTGTTTGTTTGCTTTGTAATGTGCATTTTTATTTGTGTTTTTTGAATGAGTCATGAGCATTTCGGCATTGGGATGCACTGACTTGAAAATTTGTGGCTGAAACAGAAACCGAACAAAATGAAAGATTTGGCTGAAGGCTCACCGAATATGGTTTTCCAGTTTTTCATTCAGTTTGCCACTCTTTTCAATATTGAATAAATTAAATAACTTGCATATATTTTTACTTTAAAAAAATCCAAAAAAAGTGTTTAAACATAAAACATTATACATTCTAACATAAATGTTTTTTTTTTTTTTTTTTTAATATATCTTTCATATACCCTTGTTTGTGAGTGATATAACCTTGTGTCAGTCATGTCATGCTGAAGAGTGACACTAAAACAAACTCTTCTGCACTGCTTTTAATTGGGACTGTGGTGGCCTAGTGGTTAAGGTACTGGACTCTGGCCCAGAAGGTCCAGGGTTCAAATCCCACCTCTGCCAAGCTGTAGAAGTTGGGTCCTTGAGCAAGACCCTTAACCCACAATTGCTTGGATTGTAAAGATTGTATCAATTGTAAGTCGCTCTGGATAAGGGCGTCTGCTAAATGCTTTAAAAGTAAATGTAATGTAATTGCCACATCACCTTCCATATAATCCCTTGTCACATGCTTTTTCAGTTTGTTTGAGCCTTTGTTCACTTTCTTGCTGGCTCTGCCTCATTTTAATATTTTTCCTCGAAGAATCTTCTAGCCATAAATGGTCAATAATGAGAAAATAAGGACGATATTTTCACACAGAAAATGGAAATAAACAGTTGGACCTACAAGAAGATCTGGAACCCATGGCAAACAAACAGGGCTTAAGGAACAAAAATCGCTTGTAGTAATTGCTGTTTATTTATGCTGTAGGGTTACGCGATTGAAGAAACACTGCGAGCATTGTGCTGGTTTTTTTCGGCATCTATACTTGCAGAAATGAACGTTTGCCAGCACAAAGTGGGGAACTAAATACAGACACGTACACTTCAGGTAGCAGACGTGGGAAACAAAGCATGGTAGAGATAGAGTTTATAAAATGCATGTGTTCAAGTGCTTTTTTTTGCCCATAACAAATTGGTTCCTGTAGCTCTGAGGAGAGCGTCGTGTCTTTTGCTCGAACGTTTTGCTTCCCTGGTGCTGAAACAGCTGAAACCGTTCAGTTCTTCTGTTAGTTGCGTTTATGCACTCATCAGTGCGTACAAAGAGAGTGCCATGTTCTGCCTGAACAAGGCCTCTCCAGTGTCCAGCATCTGGCTGAGCACACTGGCTGCCTGTTCTGCCTGCAGTGGACTTGATTGTATTTGTGCCTGTAGGAACTTTGTCTCCGACTCTGTGTTGAGGCAGTTGCGGTCAAGACTTCGGGATTACCTCTTCTCCGTTGTCGTATCAGACACTCCATCCATCTACTAATTTAAAAATCACCTGTGCGTAGCAGTGACGCTCCAGATTCAGGGTTCCGACTCCTGATAATTTATTCATCTGCACCTAGCTGCTCCCTGATTGTTAAGGTATTTACTCCAGGTTATAATCAGGGATGTGTGGTATGTACCGTCTGCGGTAATTGTTTTGTAACGACGTGCGAGCTGACATTTTTGAGTACGTCGCTCAACCAGTCAAAACGCACCTTTTGAGTTGACATATTTGCAGGATAGATGCCTGCGCATGCGCCCTGAATGCATGCGCTCTCTGAAAGCATGTGGCTGAAGTTAAAAATGAGTGAACAAATTGCTCCAGGAGACAAAATGCAGACATTACCTGCCTCAAGGTCTATGACGTTAGATGCAATTACTAGACATGGAGCTGGTTTGCTTTAAAGATTGTTGTTTTTCAAGAGAGATTGAAAATGAAATGAAAATTATGACTTCATGAATCAGCTGTCCTCCAAAGCCCAAAAGCCAAGGTGCCATAAGTAGTGGTGTAACGATATACCCTTGTCCCGATTCAGTTCACGATTCAATTTCCTTACAGTTTATTTCTGAAGTGCACTTTTAATGCACTAAAAATGACTAGAAGCAGAGGTTTAAAATTGTAAACAAAATGTTCCATTGTATATTCGCCAAATATTAAATAACCCAAGAATAAAAATTCAAGACAATGTTTACTTATTACACTTAACATGGATGGGGCTCCCTCTGGTGTTCAGAAAATGCAATTGCATCGGGTGGCGTAATACACAGAACACATGTGACATTTGAGTCGCCCCTGGCCATTGGTAAGCAACAATTAGTATTTTACTAACAAGGGCAAGTTGGTACAATGTAGAACTTTTACATACAGTTTGAAGGATGCAAAGTATTGCCTAATTATCTTTATAGACTAAATCTGTGTCGATCTCGCACACCCCTGCGTGCAGCTAAACAGTTACAGTGCTTTAAATGATATAAAAGAACCACAATAGGTTCGATATGCTGGATTGTTAAATAATTAAATAATCTGTCTAATATAATTACAGTACGGATTTTTGCAATCAAGTTTTTAGCTTAATAATAAGTAGACAGTGCAGAAACAAAACCAGCCGTTCAGGAAGCAGGTTGATTTTTACCGTCTGCTTCTTTTGAAGCGAGTAATTCTTTAAGCTATTTAAAGTTTAAAAGCCGTTCTACATGTTATTTTTGGATTATGAGATTTGACACTAAATAGCCTCTCGCTGCATGTACAGGTGCCTCGGTTAGAGACGTATCGTCTAGTTTTGTTCATGACCTGCCATGAATTTGGCTTGATCTCCTCGTAAATGTCACTGAATGTAATGCAAAGGAAGTGTGCGCATACCTCGTCGTCTTTACAAATCATTTCCCGTGCTGCAACACGTCCTTCAAAGAGCTTTACCTCTGGGACTTATTTATAGGGTGTTTAGAATCTGTGGAAACGTGGCAGCCGTGACGGTTTCTAACGTTTCAAGTCTTTTGGTTTGACATTCTGCAACGTTTCTTTGATCCTCCCCATGTTTTGAGTATGCACCCCCTCTGATCTGGCCCATCGTGCCATCGGACAACCTGGCAAGGGGGCACCTTCAGGACTGAGGTGTGGGTGGGCTAGCTTCACCCGAGTGCCTTTTGTAGGTTTTCATCTTTTAAATGTCATAAGAGATTGGCGGCCTAAAAAAACACTGATCACTTAAGGTACTGGACAAAAGGTTGAGGGTTCACATCTATGGTAACTGCCCTAATTGCCTGACTCGTACTTTGTGATGAGTTCTGTGGACTGGAAGTGGATAAATGCACAAAAATGTGGTCCTAGTCAAAGGTGATTAAAAGATTAAAAGAGCACTTTGACTCCTGTTGTGCGGACACGGCTTGGGCTTGCACACCCAAAATCATACCATGTATATAATATTTTGTCCATGTCACCCACTCCTAGTGTTCTTAGTCTTCATCACCCATCAGGAGCTCGCTGTTGGCACTGACACGTTGGCATCGTGCACAAACAAGTTTTGAAGTCACAATTACTGTCATTCATTAAAACAAACCCGAGTTGACCTTTAGTTGGAACGTACGTTGACGTAACCATGCGTCAGCCAGGATCATCATCAGTCCTTCACATCACCCGTGAGCAGGATGTAGGGGGAACCAATCCGAGCTCTGCAGTCCGAACACTCTTCCCTCCACACCTCTGCAGTTTGAGGTCAGAGTTTTGCATGGTAAGACCTGTGTGTGTGTGTGTGTGTGTGTGTGTGTGTGTGTGTGTGTGTGGCGTTCAGCACGGTGTCAAGACAACTCTGCCGGCGTTACCGGGGTGAATACCTTTAGGTAAAGATTGGAGACAGGATCGAGCTTGTCAGTGGTGTTATGGAAATGATCCCATAAAGGCACCTGATGAAGGATTAGAGGATGACTAATACAAACTCTGCAGCAACACACAAGCTACTGTCTCTGACTTTGCATCTACAATATGAGATGCAGATGAGTCTAATAGAGCGAACATGGTGTTTAAAAACTCCAGCAGCACTGCTGCGTCTGATCCTCTCATGCCAGCACAACACACAATGCAGAACTGAGAATGATCCACCACCCAAATAGGACCTGATCTGTGCTAACCAGAGGACAGAGGACAGAGTAAAGGAGACGAACGAAGCATATAGAGAAACAGATTTCCGACAGTGTCTAACCGAGCTGATGAGGAGACACAAGGAGGTGTAGATATATTCTGTGAGCACTTTATTCTAAACGCTGTACTAACCCTGGGTAGCTCCTCCCTTTGCTTTCAAAACAGCCTCAGTTCTGTGTGGCATCCACAAGATGTTGGGAAATACTCCTTCGATAATTCGCTCCATATTGACCTGCTTGTATCAATTCGTTTCTATTGGATTCAGATCCGGTGCCTGGGAACGAACACTGAGCTCATTGTCGTGTTCTTGAAACCGTGAGACGACTTTGAGACGCTTTGTGACATTATCATTCGTTTCATTTTTTGTCGTGGCTCTTGCTGTTTGTCAGGCCGTCCTTGTGAATGAGAATTTGTTCTTTTTGACTTGCCTGGTTAAATGAAAGGTTAAATTAAAACTAAGTCTTGCTGGAAGGTGCCAGTAAAAGAGGCACATGATATTCAAGATGGCCTCTGGCATTCAAGTGATGATTGACTGGCACTAACAGGCCCACAGCGTGCCAAGAACACCTTGCACTCGCCATTACGGCACCTCCACCAGGCTGTTGACTGTTTGGCAGTTTGCATCCGTCGAGTCATGTTGTCGGTTAGCTGCGTTGGTGGGCTTGCTCCTTAGACCTCTGCTCCACCCGAGAGCCATGTGTTGCACGTTAGAAATGGGAATTTACCTTGGTTATGTTTTCATAATCTATTCTTAAAACAACTATAATGTGACCTTTTGGTGCAAGTAATGCCTAAGAGGGTTGATTTAGGGAGGTTTTTCCCTGGTACCGTCACCCTAGGCATGCTCGGATATCCGTACAGTTGCTTTGAGACGATGTCATGGCCTGTGGTAGCCTACCGGTTAAGGTACTGGACTATGGACCAAAAGGTCCAGGGTTCAAATCCCACCTCTGCCACTGTTGGGTCCTTGAGCAAGACCCTTAAGCCACAATTGCTTGGATTGTAAGACAGTATCAGTTGCAAGTTGCTCTGGATAAGGGAGTCCGTAGGGGTGTAAAGATGCACTCGGCTCATGGTTCGATTTTCTCACCGTTATTGATTCAATAGCATGTAAACATTTTCTCCCCTTTTCTTTAGTGCCCTGCAGTTAAAGAAATGACTGAAAGCAGATATAAACGGTAAACAAAATGCTCTTTTGTAGCTTCACCGTGTCTTAAAAAATACAGGGTGAAAACTTGCCTTTTATTTCTGATTAATGACAATTCAAAAAGTGTAAAAAAAAAAATAATAATAATAATAATAATTCAGCAAAAGCAATCTTTAGTTCCCACAATTAAAAGAAATGGAAAAGAGTTTAAAACAATGTGCTATTGTAACAGTTTCACCCAAATTTAAATAACTGAGTGCTCTTTTAAAAATTGAAAATCCACAGTAAACAAGCGCACTGAGAACAGATGTGCTTCCGGAAGCATGGTGTAATATTGCGCCCTCTGGTGTTCAAAAATGCAGTTGCAATTAGATGACATAATAAATTGTTGCATCATGTCAAAATGTTGTTGTTGCACCCTAGCGATCACCCGTACCAGGTTAAACTGAGCAGGGTACAGGGGTTAAATCGGGCAGTTACTTTTATTTGACTTTCTTTCCCTAGGCACAGAAGTGCTCACATGTCCTGTGAAATAATAACCGCGTGGGACGCCCTGTGTAAACCTTTCGCACTGTGCTGTCCTTTAAGCTCGGATTTTGGTCTGTGCGCTCGGTTATCATGCCGTGGCTCGGTCATAGCGTTCCACCCCCCAGCTAATAATCACCCCGGTTAATCCTGATGGCTCGAGGCAGACTGCTTGAGTCAGGGAGTGCACATCCTGCATGCAGGAACAGAACACCTGTCTGGTACAGGGATCAAGTCCTCATGATTCAGACGTGTCTGTGCCGCTCGCTGTTTACTGTCACTGCATGCCACTCTCGCCAACTTTCACTACCAGCAATCTTGAGCAAGAGGACAGATTAACTACAAGCTTGGAGTCGAGTGAAGGTCACATAGCTGAGTTTTTATACTAGCCAGAATGAGACACTGGCTGTCTGGGCCTTTCGCCGGCTTCAGAAGTTCACACATTTTGGTCAAATCTGAACTGCCTGCATTGGAGGGTCAAATTCAGAGCAGTGTTCATGCAAACACTAAACACGCCTTTTAGGAGGATTCCCTAAAAGTAGTGGTTAAAGTTCTGGACTATGGACCACAAGGTTCAGGGTTCAAATCCCACCTCTGCCAAGCTGCCTCTGTTGGGTCCCTGGGCAAGACCCTTAACCCTCATAATGAGACCTTGGATTGTAAGACAGTATCAGTTGTAAGTCAGGTTTAAGTGCGTCTGCTGTATAATATTATGTACATATCGCAGTACTCTGTATAGGCCCGCTCGCCCAGCCCTTCGTGTGATGTGTGTATCACAGAAATTTTTATATGTAATATTTAGCAAAGTAGCTCTGGTGATTTGTGGTCTTATCAGAGTTTGTTTTTGCGTAGCTGGAATCCGTTCTGGTGAGGACGCACACAGACACACACACTCAATGTCCTTTGTAGCAAAGTCCAGATTATATGATCATGCAAATTTAAAGTGCCCATATCTCCACAGGTCATTGTTGTGCTAACAGAAGTTTGTATTTGAATATTGGAAAACATGTGGCTTCTGTTTTTCTAACACAACGACCTTGATAAATGTTAGTAATCGCTTATTTAAGGTACCAGGAACTGACCATTTGTGTGACGTGGAAGTAGGGATACAGCTGTGCAATCTCCAAAAGAACTTCTGTTTGGTTTTGCAAAACTCGACACGGAGCATAAAACCTTTCTCCGTAACGTTTGCTGCTTGATGGTTGCAGCTGGAGGCACTGACGTGTTTAAGACGTGTTTAACATGTCTTTGTAGCAGGGAGAGAACTTGAGCACTGAGTGATTTGTGCTGTAGTGCGTCTGAGGCGGTGTTTCCCTGGATAGGCGGCACAGGTGTGCTTTTCTGCGGCTTGTTAGCACCCGGTCCTGCCCGGCGTAGACCCTCCGTGTTTGTCTGAAATATGGAGGCCAGTGACAGGAATCGGAGATGACAGCTGCAAGCTGAATCTGTTGAGCCGCCCGGCATCCCTGTCAAGAACTTGTTTTCAGTCCAGACATCCATTTAGCAGACGCCCTTATCCAGTCTTACAATCCAAGCAGTTATGGGTTAAGGGTCAACAGTGGCAACCTGGCAGAGGTGGGATTTGAACCCTGGACCTTCTTATCCATAGTTCACTACCTTAACCACTAGGCCACTGTACGTGACAGCTGTTACCTGGATGAACAACACTGCTGGTTTTGCACCGGACGCCTGAAGATCTGAGTCAAGTTTGCTTGTATTGCTTTGTAGCACAAAGTAGATAAATGGCACTTGATCGTCCGGGTGCCTCTGATTATGGGCAGAACTCAAATACACACAGCGCTGGCTCGACCGCAGTGGGAGACTGATGAGGGGAATGGACTGTAGCGCTCATCTCTGAGGTATGTAAACACTGTCGTTGATTTGATTTGTTTTGTTCCATACTGGCTAAAAATAATCAGTTCGCTAACAATCGTGGAAAAGAGACCCGCCCCTTCGCCGTCTTCGCGTTGCTTTGATTGGCTGTTGTCTGAGATCGAGCTAGTAAGATGAACATTATAAAGAGATTACATCCCTCTCTACGTGATGCGTACAGTGTCGGGTGTTTAGTGTTCTTTGTAATCCTGTGGTGTCGGTGGTGGTGGTGACGGTGCGGCAGCAGCCTGTGGTGTGTACTGGGTGATTGTAGTCCTGCTGTGAGTGAGTGCTCTGTTATTAGTGCTCGTGGCGTCGAGTGAGTCAGTCCCAGCGCAGGGTTAAAGCTGTTCATTAGGAGGCCCTCGGATTGGTGAAAAACAGCCATTACTCATGGCCAAGTTCATGGGATCGTTAGACAGTTATGGTAGGTTGTTAACTCTCCACTCCCGGCTTCAGCCTGCTAGCTGTGGTGCTTCTGGGTTTGTTGTGCTTCATTAAAGGCGTTTAAAAGAGGTGTAAACCTTTTGAAGTTTAATCTCACCCCTCTCAGAAGAGCGGGAAGTGCCGTCTTTTAAACATTGTGTTCTTCTGTATTGTGATCCGTCCAGATATCGCAAGACTGGGACAGGTTGTTCAGTTATTTGTTCTCTGTTTTATGTCACAACACCAGCTCCTTGCCAGAGCCGTTTGGTTGTTTACGTGTCCTGAAAGGACCTTGCATTCTTTTTGAGTATACTTTATAGCACTGTGTATGTTTATCAGCTGAAAGCTGGATTCCATGGATGGAAATCCACGCCGATCCGTTATGTGTCAGAAAACTGCATGTCAGCACACAGTTAAACAAAACGTGTTTCACAGTTGGTTACTACTAAAACCTAGTGCACACCACACGCCTGGTAAGCATACATTTTGGGGACTTTCCATAGACATAATGATTACTGTTGCTAATTAATCTGACACCTACCCCTAACCTTGTCCTCAGTAGCCTAAAAGAAGTCTTGTGGGTTGTTTTTTTCCAAAACAAGTTGTTTTCTGTATAAAAGCAAAATGTCCCCACAAGGTAAAAATATCAGATCTTTCTATCCTTGTGGGGACATTTGGTCCCCACAACGTAATATATAAGTCTGACACACACTATACTTGTGAGGGCTTTCCATTGGCATGACAATGTGTGTGTTTAGGTGCACTTAATAATCCGATCGTAATTGATTTCTGCAGTTGTCTGATGAGTCAAGTGGTCATGTATACAGCATACTCATCTCGAAATCAGTAAGTAATCCAATAAAGAGCTGCTTATATTTCAGTAATCTAATTTCCCATAGCATGTGTAACATTTACCCAATTTCTATAGAATTTTCCAGAGCGGCTAGCAGGGAAAAAAACATGGTTGCCAGATCTACTTGCTTTAGGAGTTTCTGTTTCTTTTGGAATTATTTACATAGACCAGGTGGGGGGATTCTCTCGTGGGATCTGGCAACCCTAGAATTAAGCACAGCACCCGCTAAACGGCAATCGAACACTTTGTGGAGACGCTGAAACGCAATATAGTCTCGAGAAAATGAAGAATTTGATTATTTTGTATTGAAAATGGACTAATCGACCGGAAAAACGGCTCTCAAGTTAGAATTTCCTATCATCATATCAACAGATCAGATTCGTCTGTTCAGACTGTAGTCACTTTCGTTGGCGTATCCAGCTTGGTTGCTATAGCGACTGCAGGCATGCCTAGCAGAGCTGATCAGTTAGCCACTAAGCCACATTAACACACTTTCCAGTGGATAAATATTTATTTAAGGGCAATATTCACACCGTTCTAAATGTATTAATTCTGCATCTACATTCTTTGTACGCGGTCTTAAATGGTTCATTTTGCGATTATTTAAACAGAAATATTTACAATTAAAAAAAAAAAATTTTGTTCCTACAAATGTATAAAACTTAATTTATGTGGAAGAATTGAAAAGAAAAAGAAATGAGTGAATTACGTTGCATCTGTCTCAGGTGGTAAACGTGATTATGGAAAAGTATTTTATTTGTGACACTTAGAAATTTCACTTATTACTATATTTTTGCCATTATTAATAAATCCATTATGTCCAGTTACAAGCTAGATGTGCTAAACCAAATATTTTGTTCTGAAGGGCTTAGTTTTGCTCATGTTGGTCCTCATTTTAGCTTGTGTATCTTCTGTTCCTTTTATCACAGCTTCCCCAAAAAGCATCCTTAAGCAAAGATTAAAATGACCTTAAAAAGGCAAGACTGGAAGCGGTTATGGTGCATGTATACACTGGCCGAGTGCAGGGGGTGTGAACAATCGGTGACAAAGCCGTTCCATTGGCTAGTCTTAGGGTTCCGTTGGCGGTTAGAAAGCCCTACATACAGTAGGTGGAGGCAGCAAAGGCTCTCACTAGGACGAATACACGTTAAAGGCGGTGGCACATTCGGGTCAAAAGCTCTCCTCAAAGAAGTGCTCCTAAAGATGTACTCCATTTGCAACTCTTTAAAAAAAAGACTCAAATGTGAATAAAATGGCCACACTGTATAGCCCGTTCCACTCTAGTTATTATTCCCATCACTGGAAGTCTCTGACGATAAGTGGCGAGCACTAAATGATGTAAAAATGTTAGATGCTTTGTCGTTATTTGGTCCAATCAGAGGTTGAAACCACATTCAAATGTGGCCTGTGTAGGCTGGGTTAAAAGTCGACATTTAAATCTGTCACCCTGAAAGCAAATTTGAGCTGCCTGTCTGAACATAGAGCAGCACAGAACGATTCAACTTAAACGCAACACTTTCCGTTGCTGCTAATCTATTCACTAATCTATTTACTTTGGATGATGATCCTTGTTAGTGCCAAAGTTGTTTTCTGTTTGTTTTTTTAAACTCATTTGCAGATACTCATGGCAACCAAGCAAATTCCTCCACTAATATGCATATAATCAAATTTGGTCTGGCTAGACCATGAATCACTAGGAGCAGCAGCAATACACGTGATCATTTTGAATTCATTCCAACATCTTGGTATGTAATAACAAGGATGAACCAGCATCCGCCGACCTTACAAATGCATTTGTTGTTGCTGTTTGGTTCCGTGATTCTGACTGTTGCACCCACGTGCAGTTCCCCACGCTGTCTGGCTCTCGCTTTGCTCTTTGGAGTGCTTCCTTTTGAGGTGGCTAAACAGCTGCTTTGTGAAGATAAATTACTGTTTGTGTGTATTTTACACAAAGACTTTTCACAGTGTCTGCGGTGTACAATCTAACCCATTTCACATAACTGATAAACTGTTTTTTGTGGCTCTGTTCTAGGTTTAATCGCGTGTTTGTTAAGGAAAACGTGAGCGGATAGGGAAGCGTTTGGTTGTCAAAACACTTTGGAAATTGCTCCCACTAATACTTTTTTTTTTAATGCCCGTTTTTACATGTTCTCTCCCTCTCACTGGCTCTCCTGATGGCATGCAGTTATACATTGGTGATGTTTATGAAATTACTCCAATGCCTTGAACAGAATCTTAATTTATGTTCGGCTGAAACGTCCTTTGAAGACCTGATTACGCCGGGCACCTCCCCAAATCAGCTCTAAGCTAAATCGGAAAAGTTTTAAAGTAATAATAAAGTTAAACCCCAAAGTTTTAAGTCTTGACTGCAGTCAGTGCAGAGTTTTTCCTCACACCTGAAGGTTTTGAACTTGTCATAAATGCCGCAGGATGGAATTACTACTGGCTTTTGTTGAACTAAAATGTTTAAACAAGTGAGCGTGACTTGTGCGTTGGTACTTTTCTCCAAAAAAAAAAAAAAACCCCATCCAAATAACGTCTATTTTATTGTGTTTTTGCTTCATGCTTGAACTTGTCCCTGGTAAGTGTTGTGTTTACTGTTTCTACTTCTGGGACTCCTTAAATTTAAAGCCGCAGCTGCGTTCGACTGCGGCACTAAATCTACCGGCGTGCTGCTTATGGCCCGTGTTGTTGGGCGGCCTTCGTAATGCAGGGAGTGATTCTGCCCAGAGTGATTATGATCAATGAGCTGGCTTTTGTGCCGCAGGAGATAAACAGTCACGGAGCGCCGTCCTCGAGGTTGGAAGTTCACGAGGCTGCTTGTAACGTAGGTGGCACGGCAACACTCGCCAGCTCATCCGGCCGTACAGATGGCACAGAAACAACACACATCCTATCCCTGGCTTCCCAAACAGCCTGTATTTCAGACTCCTTACTGTGCCTTTCCTGTCCCTAATTCCTAATGCGCACTCTGGGCAGGGAGGGTGAGCGCGTTGGAGAGGGGCAGAGGACGCACCGTGCCAGCGAGTGCAACCTGATTTCCTCAGACATGCTGGATTATGGCAGCCAAGATCAGCAGAGCTGCAAAGACCTCAGATGAACTTGGAAGCGGTCCTAAATGAATAGGGAAGAGAGGCCGAGATGACGATGTTGACTAAAAATAAAGAGGCCTGAGGCGCGTGTTCCATGGCTCCACTGTTTGCGCCGTGATGCCGTCGGCTGCCGTGTGTACATCTCTGTGGGGATTTGGGTGGGAGGGGTGATTTCCTGAGGGCTGTAATTAATGATTTCGCTTTGAATATGGACGAGACCCTCGCACACATGCAGGGCTTCATCGGTAAGTACCGGGCAGTAACCCTCGACGGACTGCATGAAATTGAGCAGCTCCTGGGTTTGATCCTCGCCTGTGGTTGCAGGCCGCGCCTCTCTGCGATGGCACTGGCGTGTCCTAACTCGTCCAGGATGTTTTCCAGTCTTTCACCCGATGTTTACAGGATTTGCTCCTGACCCACTGTGACCCTCAGCAATTTCGAAGGCTGTTGTTTGAAGAAAAGCAGATGCACCCTTTGAGCCGGCCCATTTTAAAAGAGCAGCGAAGTAACAATGTGATGAACAGCAGGGTTTAGAAATAAGAGGCTTCTGTCGGTGTGTGGCGATTCACTAGCCCACCAGCGCAGTGGCCCAGGTTCGAGTCCTGGCTGTGGCGTCCGGCTGGATCGGGAGTCGCTAGGGGTGTAACGATACAGTCCACTCTCAATTTGATTCACGATTCGTCTTTAACCCTCAGTTATCGATTTTACTTTCCATATAAGCCATTCCTTTTTGATTTCTGAATGGTAATTCATTTTCTTGCGTACATGTTTGAACAATAAATACCCTGTAAGTAAAAGAAATGACTAGAAACAGGTCTAAATCGTAAACAAAATGCTACTGTAGCTTCACTGCATCTTTATTAACACATGAAAACGTTCCTATTTTTCTGGAGAATAATTCAAATTGGTGTACTGTATAAAAATGAAACAAAGAATCTTTAGTCTCCTGCATTTAAGAGAAATGAGGTGTCTGTGAGCAAGATGTTTAAACGCTCTCTGGTGTTCGTAAAATGCAATTGCATTAGGTGATGTAATAAACAAGAACAAATCCAACTCGGTGATGTGCCATTTTTCATCGCAATGCATCGTTACATGAGGGATCATTTCTTGTGGTGACCCCTGCCGAGCTCTGCGATGGACTGCTGAATCCTGTCTGTCTGTCTATCTGTCTCTCTCTCTGCTTCTATGTCTATCTCTGTCGGTCTAGTATCCGTACTTTGTGCGATGCCAGTGTTGAATCTAATCCAGTAAGATCTGTGCCTTTCCCGTGTTAAGTGTTTTCAAACGAAACAGGCTGAGCTCTGCTAGGCCCGGATGTAAAAATCTTGCCCTGAGTGGCACAAGTTTAAATGACATGGCAGAAGAGCCAAAATGGAGTAGAGCAGGAATGCAGAGCACGTTGTGCGATGCCTCGTGCAGCTCTCACGCGTTGCAGCTGTTTTAAGCGTTAACTTTCCAGCTGCCGGGACTTCCAGGGTGGAGTCTGATGCAATCGAAAGTAAATGTACAAATGCATGTGCAGGAAGAGTTAACCTACGCTTTGTTGTGTCGGCAGAAAAGGTTTTGGGAGTTTTGTTTCGGTCTATGTAGTGAATGACCTGCACAGTCCTGCAGTTCCGTGTAAATGAAAAGTCTAAAAACAACATTCATTTGGTCGTTTCCGTATTCACGTGGCCCGAGAGCTGAGGAGTTAAGAGCTCTGATCTTGGTGCATATGTTATCCTTTCCAAAAGCACGTCAAATCTGAAAGGACAGGATGTGTTAATCATGTGACAGCTGTTCAATGTTATGCAGAGAATTATCTATGCGGTCCTTGCAAGGCGAACCAGAAACTCCAGAGCTCAATTATTTCGTCCGATTAGAGAAAAGATTTCTGTCGTTGGTAAGGTGACATTACTGGACCCTCCCGCAACTTCCCAGTAGCTGAAGCACATAAAGGACTGGACTGGTGCGTTTTCCTCATCTGTATAAACCTCTAATGTAGGAGTGGCTGATCTGGCAAACATCTGTCATTATGATATTTTCAGGCTGGGATCAGGAACATGTTTTATGTTTGTTTTTAAAACTATTTTATCTCAAAACATAGCAACCAAACCGATTTCTCTATTAATACAAATCTGGCTCAAGAAAAGTTCTGAAATGAGAGAAGGAGTCTAGTTGAACGTTTTATAAACAAAGTTTACTAATGTGCACATAAATGTCAAAATATAAATGTCACTGCCGTTCTGGGTGTCACCAATAATATCATGACAGTAGGATCAAATTAAATGTAGTTCTAAAGTGTGGTTATGCCATAAATCAGTAGTAGTAGCCAAAACTGGACCTGAATCATTTTGGGTGCAGACGTCTCTGCTTCGTCTGTACGTCAGTAGAATTGCAATCTATTTAAAGATGCGACTTTAAGTAGTAACAGCATACAGATATTTGTAGTCTCTTAAAGCCCTTGACCATTTTCTTGGACGTCATATCCTTGGCCGGGTAAAATATCACGTCATCAGTGATCTTTCCAACATATGGAGCATCTTTCAGTACTGTTGTACCCAGATGAGGTCGCCTGTGTTATCAGGCTTTCTGCGGACACTTTGTGGCGCTTCCTTTTGAGGTGCTTCCAGAGACCTAATGTTCTTTTTTGTTTTGTTTTGTTTTTTAATCAATGTGTTCTATGAAACAAAGGATGGTCCGAGTCCTAAAGACTCTGGGCTGGGCCCTCAGTTGGGGCTCATTGTTAAAGTGCTTTACATTTCTAATCCTGTATATGTGGGAATAGCACATTTACACTAAGACATGGCCATATTATAGCTTGGATCATGCAAAAATATTAGGTCTAGCTTTGCTCGATGTAGCCTAGATCCTGACACGTTTCTCAGGACTTTCTTCACAGTTCTGTCTGCACTCTGATCTTACTAAGAGTCTTCTAAGAGAATACTTTCCGTTGTTTAACCTTGCTCAGCAGTGACGGACTGCGGCGTCCTCAGATGGAACCTGCCTCTAGTGTTACTGAGTAGTGAACGTGAGATAATGGGCCAAGCGGTCTTACCAGATATGAACTTGTGCCGTATCGTCATCGGAGGCATGTGTAGTTGATGGAATATTATTTGTGTAACCTCTGATTGCTAAAGGCAGTGTACGATCTGTACTAGAAAATGTTCCTGGTGCCAACACTGTAAACACACTGATGTTTGTTTTATTTCAAACATGGCACGGTGATTGTCAGGCGTTTTCCTCTCATTTGCATTTTATCTTGGGCTTGTGTGCACAGTCGCGTTTTTCCATCCAGGTTCTTTCAGATCAGTAGACAAAGAGTTTGCTTGGGGGAGAAAAGTGCCCTGAGGAAACTTGACTCCATACATTTTTTTAAACTGGTTCTGTTTCGTTGTGTTTTGAGCTGCGTATGAATTCAGGAGGTAAACTAGGTCGAGGGATGAGCAATATTTTCGAAATATATATATATATATATTGCAACAAGACCTGTAACAACTTCTTTAAGAAGGTCTTCTGTCCTCCACTCGTTACCTGTATTAATGGCACCTGTTTGACCTCGTTATCTGTATAAAAGACACCTGTCCACAGCCTCAAACAGTCAGACTCCAAACTCAAGCATGGCCAAGACCAAAGAGCTGTTGAAGGACACACCAGGAATAAAATTGTAGACCTGCACCAGGTTGGGAAGAGTGAATCTACAATAGGCAAGCAGGTTGGTGTGAATAAATCAACTGTGGGAGCAACTGTAAGAAAATGGAAGACATACAAGACCACTGATAATCTCCCTCAATCTGGGGCTCCACGCAAGATCTCATCCCGTGGGGACAAAATGATGAATGACCTGCAGAGAGCTGGGACCAAAGTAACAAGGCTACCATCAGTAACACACTACGCCGAGAGGGAATCCTGCAGTGCCAGGCGTGTCCCCCTGCTTAAGCCAGTACATGTCCAGGCCCATCTGAAGTGTACCAGAGAGCATATGGATGATCCAGAAGAGGATTGGGCGAAATATCATGTGGTCAGATGAAACCAAAATGGAACATTTTGGCAAAAACTCAACTCATCATGTTTGAAGGAAGAAGAATGCTGATTTGCATCCCAAGAACAAAATACCTACTGTGAAGCATGGGGGTGGAAACATCATGCTTTGGGGCTGTTTTTCTGCAGAGGGGACAGGACGACTGATTCGTGTTAAGGGAAGAATGAACGGGGCCATATATCGTCAGATTTTAAGCCAAAACCTCCTTCCATCAGTGAGAGCATTGAAAATGGAACGTGGCTGGGTCTTCCAGCATGACACTGATCCCAAACACACCACTCGGGCAACAAAGGAGTGGCTCCGTAAAAAGCATTTCAAGGTCCTGGAGTGGCCTACCCAGTCTCCTGACCTCAACCCCATAGAAAATATGTGGAGGGAGTTGAAAGTCCATGTTGCCCCAAAACATCACTGCTCTAGAGGAGATCTGCATGGAGGAATGGGCCAAAACACCAGCTACAGTGTGTGCAAACCTGGTGAAGACTTACAGGAAACGTTTGACCTCTGTCATTGCCAACAAAGGTTATGTTACAAAGTATTGAGTTGAACTTTTTGTTATTGACCAAATACTTATTTTCCACTATAATTTACAATTAAATTCTTTAAAAATCCTACAATGTGATTTCCTTGATTTTTTTTTTTTTTTCATTTTGTCTCTCATAGTTGAAGTGTAGCTATGATGAAAATTACAGACCTCTCTCATCTTTCTAAGTAAGAGAACTTGCACAATCAGTGGCTGACTAAATTCTTTTTTGCCCCACTATATGTTGCATATACACAAGTTAAAACATACTATATAACTGAGCAAAATTAAGGCTTCAGTTATGCGCTGGGTTTGATTAGCTTCTTTTTAGCTGTGTAAATCAGGAGCATGAACTCATAAATATGAGCCGCAATAACATTCGTTAAATATTTCTGAACATTTGTCACCATCTTCTCACTCGGGGCTACGTTTAAGTGTAGTAAATGCTGTAATTAGCACATCCGCCCGATGCTGAGTGGGCTTCCACAGCAGGAGGTCTAAGCATGAGGTGATTTCTCGTTTCGTGTCTTTTCGTTGTAATTTTACAGCACCTGCCAAACTCTGCATTCGGCGATCTGTATTTTAAATGTTTGCTTTCGTTTGGATGCACTCGCCGCTGTTGCTGCAGGTAGACCTCCAACAGCGCCACACTATGGATTGTCATCAGTGGTATGCCTTGTTAAGATCTCATGTCACGCCAAACCTGTTTCTGAATTTTACTTCTTTGGTCGATGATATGGTTAAATAGTGACTGCAGGTACACGCTGTATAACGTCCTTCCAAAAAGTGAGCAGCCGAGGTCTTAATAATTATAATAGGGAATGAAAATCTGTCTTGTATACGTCTTATTCGTGTACGAGTGACGGAAAACTAGTACGAGTGAACCCTCGACACCTGCCGACAGAAAACAGAATCAGGAAATATCTAAAGATGAGAATTACTCCATTCCTGCATACTAGGTTTTCATATTGTTTTAATTCGTATTGTTCTTGAATCTAATCTACTGTGTGACTCGTACTTTGGATCAACATCCATTTCTGCCAGTGTTCTGTTTCACAGAATGTAATTTGCGCGTTAATTGGGGCAGACTTGTACTTGGGTCACTTGTGTTCAGTACTAGTATGATCATCAGCTTGTATATTGTTGGTTTAATCCCGGTTTAAACAAACTTTTTCATGTGCAGTGCTCTGACAAAAAGCTAACCTGATTAAAACCTAAGCGTGGCAGCTGTTTACTGTCCTTAATGTGTCCAATATGAACAGAATGAGCAGTAAAGGAATGACTTCAAATGTCAGCAGATGGTGTGTGAAGTTGTACCTCGATTAATTTTAGAACGATCCAAACATTTCAAGTTTCTACAATAGTTATTGAGCAGTCAGCCTCAGGAGATGCGTGTTTGATCACTGATGGCTTATGGAAACGCTGCTGGGTTGGGGATGGTCCGCGTGGAAATGTTCTGGTTTACTCCCCGCTTCTTCAACATTAAATACAACAACAAATATCACAACATTGAAATGCAGATGATGAAAGTCGTGAAGAGATGTGCTCATTTTTCGACACGCAAATCTGGAGCCAAGCGCCGCGTTATATAATTACTGCAACGTTTAAAAACAAAAACACCTTTCTGAAAATGGAGGCTGCTGTTTAGCCGAATGGCGGCTTTTCGCTTGTAGAGCTCTTCATTATTATACCATAACAGTATTAGTTAAAGCTCCGTGTGTGGTCTGGGATCTGCAGTGGAAGTGTGGGGAAAATGTTAGCCCTTGTTATGTGCAGACTAATTGTTGGATTATCACATTTTCCATCATGGTCCTTCCCTCCAGTAAGGATGTGGCCGGAGGTGTTCTGGCTTGCAGTGCCAGTCTGTAATGCCCGTGGTCATTTTGGGAATGCGAATGTGTTCGTGACGAGCCGTGGGCTCGAGACTCTGAATGTAGGCCGTTCCTGTGCTAAAGCTAGTGTTTTCCTTGCTGGTGCTCTGACCTGAATCAGTTTTTCCTCCCTCTCTCTCTCTCTCTGTTTTACAATGGGCTCTTATTTAGAATGATAGCAGAGGACACTGGTTGGTAGACTTGGCTCAGTGTAATCTGTGGACTGGATTCGTGTGTAATCTGTCACAGGGATCTCTGCTTTTTGATCTGAGCCAGACTGGTTGACAGTATGGGGGTGGCTGTGAGGTTATAGCTCCATACTGCTATTCAGGAGGTTGTGAGATCAAATCCAGGCTCTACTGTTCAGCAATTGTCTCTTTCTTCTTAGTTTGAGCTGTGTAATTATCTGTACTATTATGTGTATTGTTCGTACTACTATGTGGGCTATTGTGTGTATCACCAAAACAAATTCCTCGTATGCGTAGCATACCTGGCGAAATAAAGTGATTCTGATTCTAATTTCCAGTCTCAGGATGTCCCCCTGCTGTATACACAATGCAAAGGAAGAGAGCCATAGGGCTGCAAGCTGCAAACCAGCCACTGGCAGCTGGTGGACATCTATACCGAGAATGAATCCGCACAGAGGCACTGCGTTTGCCGTGTCCATCCGCCATCTTTGCCAGCGACTCCAACAGCTTGCTTTTGCAGCAGCAAGGAGAGCATTGTATTCATCTTCCCGGCTTTTCCTTCTTTGGACGTGGCCAATTACACCACAGCTCCCCAAAAGGATTGTTTCACCAAACTATGAATCGTGTTTTAGTAGACCAGTACTTCTCAACATTAACCGAGCCACAACATTGGCCAAATGTCTTACAAGCTGTTTTCGTGGGTTACTGCGGTAATAAAAACGCAGGAAAGTGTCACAGCACAAATTCCCAGAATGCAATCTATCCAATAAGGGGTGTAGCTGGAAAAATTGCTGGTTAATGAGCTATAGGTGGGTAATTAAACTGTGGTGTGGGTAACAGGAGAAGGTGAACCGAAGCTGATTAAAGGTTTGCCAGGAAATAAATCTTGGTTTATTGAATTAAATGGGATAACTTCTTTAGTCTGTGATTAATCGTACAGGTTTTGCCCAGCCTGCTTTGTTTTTTTGTGTTTTGTTTTTGTTCTTTTCTTTTTTTTGCAAATCTTAATTTCCAAGCGATGTTCTCAACATCGGAACCCTAGGACCTCAGTGATGTCGCAGAGCCGAGCTCGGTGACTGGCTAAAATGATTTTTGTGTAACTAACTTTATTAAATGACTTTTCAAAACACTTGGCCTCTGTAATAAGGTATTTGTTCCTTGTTGCTGCATTTCTGCTGTAGTTTTTTCAGGTACTGTTGAACCTTTTCCATTCGGAGGCACCACCTTGGCTCAGATCTTTGTAACATCTGGCTGTTGTCTTGCAATGCCGCTGGCGCCAGTGGCAAAACTGAAACAGGCCTCTCAAATGAATGTGGTGGATTTGTTGTGGCTCCAGCTGCACTTTGATAGCGAAAAGAAATCAGTCTTATGTAAATCTTCATGTCTTTTCCTTGCTGGTCTCCTAATAACCAAGGTTCACAGAACAGAGCCATAACCACTGCTGACTTTAAGTGGATATTAGTGTTCTTTATCTGTAGTATCCTGTTGAGCTATGTATCATGTTGATTCCTGTCATAATTAAGACGACTCCTGCCCACTTTGCCGTCACTAAACACTAATAAATAAAAAAAACCATGCAAAAGTGGAAATCCAAAAAATTTCAGCCTGACACTGAGCTTTTTTTTAACCATTAAAAATCTATTGTCTTTCATACTTCATGGTGATGTTTAGTGTACGTTATTGCGATTGGTCTAAATTGTCCCACTCTCCTGCCTAGTGTGCCCCGAGCGCTGCGGACAGAGGGCGTGCACGGACTCGGGCGACTGTTGCCACCCTCAGTGCTTGGGAAGCTGCGCGGTGCCGGACAGCGCCACGGCCTGTGCCGCCTGTAAGCACTACTACCACGAGGGGCGCTGTGTGGAGAGCTGCCCTGACGGCACGTACAAGTTCGAGGGCTGGCGATGCATCACCATGGACCTGTGCTCCAAGATCCACCTTCCGGCGCTACCCGACTCCGAACCCTTCGTCGTCCACGGCGGAGAGTGCATGGCAGACTGCCCGCCCGGGTTCACCCGTAACCATGACCAGAGGTACAGAGCACACAGGACATCTTTAGCAAACCCGATTTAGCAGTGGGAGCAAAGCGCAGTGCCCATACCTTAGCCTTTGGTGGGGTCGAGTCAGGTGGCAGGGTCGGAGTCGCCTATTTTCGCCTTTAGACGCAATCGGTACGTGATCAGCTGATCCATTGGCCTGGTCCCAGTGCTGGCGGTGCACGGCTCATTAAATGGTAGGCCTGAACTAAGGCAGCAGGAGCTGTTTGTGACTCAGTAAGCCTATTGAGAGACGGTTTTGAGATCGCTTGCTCTGTTCACACCTCCTCGAAATCAATTAGAAACCCCACAGGACCGGCACAGAGGTGTTTTGGAGGTTGTTCATGCTGAGCACTGTCACGTTAGTGTGTGACGAGCTAGTACAGTTGGATCAGACACAGCAGTGCTGCTGGAGTTTTAGACCACGGTTCACTCACTGTGCACTTTATTAGAGACGTTCTCAATAGTGTAGATGTAAGTTCGAGACGGAGGGTGTTTTAGACAGCAAAGTATGTGGGGAAACAAATGGACTACAGTCTGTAATTGTAGAACTGTGGTAGCCTAGCGGTTAAGGTACTGGACTATGGACCAAAAGGTCCAGGATTCAAATCCCACCTCTGCCAAGCTTCCACTGTTGGGTCCTTGAGCAAGGCCCTTAACCCACCATTGCTTGGATTGTAAGACTATGAATTGTAAGTCGCTCTGGATAAGGGTGTCTGCTAAATGCTGTAAATGTAAATGTAGAACTACAATTCAAGTGATATAATCGGTCTCCTTCCGGCGTTTGCGTCGCAGCATGTTCTGCAGCGCCTGCGACGGCCAGTGCGACAAGATCTGCGAGGCGAAGGTCATCGACTCTGTGGATGCTGCGCAGTCTCTGAAGGACTGCACTGTAATCAAAGGCAACCTGCACATCAACATCCGGCGCGGCAGTAAGTAGCACGCCCACAAAACCCGCGCAGGCACCAGTGGTGACGTTCAGAGCCAGGCTTACCAGCGTACCTTTCTTCTTCGTACCTCGTACCTTTAGATAACATCGCATCCGAGCTGGAGAACTTCCTTGGCCTCATCAAGAAAGTGACGGGATTCGTGAGGATCCGCCATTCTCACACTCTGGGCTCGCTGTCCTTCCTGAAGAGCCTCACCCACATCGTGGGAGAACAGCTCTACGATGAGTAAGTGTCTTTATATTCGTTTCGGTCGATGGTATACTTGGTTTTGGGAAGTTGATTGGATAAACTGAACATTGCTTGCTTGAACTCCTCTTTCTAAGCCTGCCACATTTTGCCCTTTATGTATTGTATTACACCAATATATGCTTTTTGTATACAGCAGTACCTCGGTTCTTATTGTTAATTCGTTCCAGAAGGCTTGTCGAGAACCGAGCAAATGTTTCCCATAAGGAATTATGTGAAATGAATTAATCGCCTCCAGACCCCAGAAAATCCACCCTGTATGAGGCATTATATGCATTAATGGCGTTATTGTACAGGAGCTGCCTGAGTTATGATGGGGATAAGTTCATAAGTTAAATGGATCATGAAGCGATGAGTTTAATAGTCTGTACTGTATCATAGCAGAGCTGATCTTTATTCTTTAAATCACTTCTATTTACCTACAGAGATCTTGACAGAGCAAGAGCTTGCTCGGAATATTTGTTCCTCTTACCTGTCCATCCAGAGATGCTTCTGTCTTAGGACTGTCCTACCTTCTCTCTCTGACCTTCCTGCAGCATGTACGCCTTCTCGGCGTTGGACAACCAGCGCCTCCAGATCCTGTGGGACTGGTCCCAGCACAACCTGACCATCCACGCCGGGAAACTCTTCTTTCGCCTCAACCCCCAGCTCTGCATGTCCGAGATCCGCAAGATGTGGCTGAAGACGGGTGTGAAGGAGAAGTTTGTGGAGCAGGACTTCCGCAGCAACGGAGAACGTGCCAACTGTAAGTGTTGATGTTAGCAGCTGTTTGTGCCTCGTGATGGCGGGTTTGTTCAATCTGCCCTTCATTTCAGGTGAAAGTAAAATCCTGAAGTTCATAAGCAATAACACGGGGAGTAACACGATAAAGCTGACCTGGGAGCTGTACCGACCGCAGGATTACAAAGGCGCCATCACTTTCGAAGTGTACTACAAAGAAGCGTGAGTTGAAGCGGCTCGTTTTGCTGCGGTGTACCACACGTGCATCGTTTTGGTTCTCTGGCTTAGCTTGGGTGATCAGCGCACATTGGTTTTCCTTTGGGCTGATGTGGTTGAAATATAAGAACAATATACAGTACTGGGCAAAAGTCTTAAGCCACCATTTAGATTTTTGTATGCAGTTTTAAAAAGCTGGAAAAAACTCAGAATATTTAGTGCGACCTCCCCTCAGAGCAACCGCAGTATCTGGCAGCTTGACCCTTCTACAGACCGAAGAAGCTTGATCAGGACAATAAACCAGTTTTTCAGAAGGAGAGCAGCGTGAAAAGGCTAAGATATGGTAAAGCTCTCAGCGATTGGAATGAAGATCAGAAATTTTGGGTCCAGTCATCAACAATGTTATATAGGGTCATTATACCATTGCTAAATCAAAAATGTAATGGTGGCCTACGTCTTTTTTTTCTGTCTGTTAAAATGTTTGGTAGAAAGGGTAGGCAAAATGAGCTAAAGCTTCAGCCTACACATTTTCAGTCATTTTCTAATTTTTTTGTTGTTGTCATATTTAAGGCTTACTGCTGGTACTTATTCCTGTATGTGTACCTATTTTGGGAAATTAGAAACAGTGACCGAAATAAATAAATCAAACCTATTTTAGCATGTAGCCCATATTTCTTTGTATATATTTTTTTTTTCTTTGTTAATATAGCAACAATGCGTGCGTGTGGTTTTGTTGACAGACCTTTTCAAAACATCACCGAGTTTGATGGGCAGGATGGCTGTGGATCGAACAGCTGGATGACCATGGACGTGGATTTGCCGCCGGACCAAAGCAAAAACCCGGACGTGGTTTTGTTCGACCTCAAGCCCTTGACTCAGTACGCCATCTATTTGAAGACCGGAGCCTTTGTGGATGAAAACACAGACCGACACATTCTCGGGGCCAAGAGCGAGCTGATCTACATTCGGACTAAACCTAGAGGTACTAGTGGCAGAACACGTCTGGACTAGCAAACGCACCGCTGCGTCTGAACATGTTTAACCCGTCCAACCTCTCTCCTCATGCCAGTGCCCGACATGCCTGTGGATCTCCGCGGCTACTCCAACTCCTCCATCGGCCTGACGGTCAGGTGGGCTCCTGCTGCGCCGCCCAACCGGAATCACACCTACTACCTGCTCCGCTGGCAGCAGCAGGCCGAAGACCGCGAGCTCTCCCTGCACAACTACTGCTCCAAAGGTCTGGCTGCGAGATGCTGTTAGATAGGGGATATTTAGTAGAGCTGCGTCCTTACAGACGTATTTCTGCAGTAATCGTGTGGGTATTGGAAAGAACATGGGTTTTATCACCATATGTTGCCATATATTGCGATATTCCACATAGTTCACTGAAAATATAAAAACAGCTGAAAGTTACGGGGGAAAATCTGAGTCGTCGAAATCTAACACATCGCCGCATCGACAATTCAGCGGATAAATCGAGTCAAAGCGCTGCACGTCGACATCTACAGGAACGGAGATTGTTTACACCCCATTAAAAATTTCTTCCTTCGAAAAAGATTTTGAGCTGAAACTCGTAGTATCATGAACATAAATATCGCGATACATTGCTGAATCTGTTTTTTTAGCACAGCCCTTGTGTAGTGAAATGAAAATGCATTTGTAGGAGCCGACGAGTGGAATCTAGGGGTGCAACGATGCACTGCACTCACTTTTGATACATGATACTGCGTTCGGTTTTCTCA
This sequence comes from Ancistrus triradiatus, assembly GCA_025084515.1. Classification (NCBI taxonomy): domain Eukaryota; kingdom Metazoa; phylum Chordata; class Actinopteri; order Siluriformes; family Loricariidae; genus Ancistrus; species Ancistrus triradiatus. The sequence goes on along the minus strand of JAJAGP010000006.1, from coordinate 1,949,766 downwards.
CGATTATCGTGTTCACGTTTGCTGAAAGACGTTTTCAGTTCTGAAGCGTAAACAATGTGAAACGACGTGTAATTTTCAAAAAAAGAAATGACTGGTATTGTAGGTTTATATGTAAGTAATGTTCATTGTAGCTGCTTCATATCTCAAATCAGTGTTCATCAGCCCATAAGTGTGGCGTTGAAGATGATCCGATTTCACCCGGTTGGTGCTCTAAGCGAGCGGCGTGTAGTGACAGGCAGAACAATTACATTCTCTTTCACTAGAGGGCAGTAAGATATCAGCATTCAACTAAACAGGCCCAGATTTCACACTGACTGAGTAAATGAAGTAAATGGAGACTTTCATTATATTTCAATAAATATACTTTTCGTGACATTTTTGTTTGGTGGTGTGCCTTGTGATTTTTCTAATGGGGGAATTTAGGTGGCTCAAAAAGGTTGGGAAACACTGTCTTAAACAACCGAGTTGAACATATTCCTGGTTTATTTCTGTAGGATAACTGCAAGATGTATACAATTTCAAGAGCAATATGTCACCCTGAGAGCAGGATATGCCTGTGTATGCCCTCTGGTGTTCAAAAAATAGTATAAATAGAGTATAAATTCAAACACAGACATCAGCCTGAAATACAAATCCTATCCGAACAGGGCTTGGACGCAGCTACTCGCAATACTTTTGTGTATCGTTCATCTGATCAGACCTCCCTCGTGTTATTCGGAGTAATCTCATTTTATAGTCTTCCTTCACAGAGTTGAAGATTCCCATCAGACTCTCCACGTCACTGAGCGACATCGAGGACTCAAAGCCCACCAACCCTGACTCGCCTGGACAGGAGATCTTCCCATGCTGTAGCTGCCCTAAAACCGAGACGGAGCTCAGACGGATCGAGGATGACATTTACTATCGTAAAGCCTTTGAGAATTTCCTCCACAACTCCATCTTCACTCCCAGGTAGAGATTTGTTTTTATTTATCCTGCATTCAGCCTTAGGTTCAGCTTGGCATCAAATCAGACTCGATGACCTAATGAATATGTTACAGGCCTTTGTTGTCAGCCCATTCCATCAGACTTTGAGCCTAGTGTGTATCTGATGCGTTGAATAAATGGTGGCGTTTGAGCTTTGCCTGCTCTTGCTCAGCTCAGTCCATGAAGGGCTCTGGCTGTAACGAGGACACACATCTGCGTCACATTACCTACCAGCTTTCTGCAGGCACCATTATGCGTCCATTGGCCTGTTTTCAGCCTCGGAGCTTCTCTGCTTCTCATTGAGGTGTGTTTACACTGGGTGACCTGATTCTCTTGCTCGGTTCTGAAAGGCTACACAAAAGCGAATGACTTCACCGGACGGACCCGGTACACGACGTCCACCCTGCGCTGGCGTACCGGCGCCGCTCACGTTCGCCCATCTCTGCTCGGCTCGTCAAGATGTCTGCTCGAGCAGAAGGAAGTCCCTCGGAGTTCAGAATTCATGAGAGAGAGGAAACCGTATCCTTTCAGATGCAGCTCCCTCCCACAAACAGCGCAGGCCGGACCAGCTGCCAGGAAATGCACAGTAATGGCATCTGGAATCGCGATGAAATAAGGGAATATCCCCTCCAGCTGGAGATCCGGAGATCAACGAGTGCCGCTCGCCAGGCAGGAGGCCAGCTACGGAGATGCAGAGGCTGAGTAGGGGGAAGAACAGATAGGAGAGGGAGAAACAATGAAATGTTTTGGATGAGAAAAGTCCGAGAGACGTATAAAAAGCGACGGGCTCTGTGAGACGGGAATGCAGCAGACGCGCTTGTGTACATCAGCGGAATGGAAAGTTTGGGGGTGTGAGGGAGTGTGTGTGTGTGTGAGTGTGAGAAGGAGGGAGGTGTAGCATCCTTGCCAGATCATCTGAGGACAGAGTCCATGCTTGCTTTGGCAGTAGCGTGTAACTCGCTTCGTGGGAGGGAATTAGAACCACAAGGCCTCTAATTCTACATTCCACACACACATTTCTATAGAAGTGAGGGCTTCTTATTGGCTGTGTGCTACTGTAGCGAAGTAATCCTGCCTACGAAGCATCGAGTGGGTCTGGATTTGTCAGTCATTCGATCAACGACTTGACATGCACTTGAGTAATCAGATAATAGGAAAGCTCGGGCTTTGCATTCATCAGATTTCTGCTTCGCAGCCAGCCAATAACAGCACAGAAGGATGTGATGTAAACTCCAGTGATTACATAACACTGAGTATGCTGCTAAACTGCGCTTGAGTTACCCCAACATCCGATTTGTAGCCACGTTTAATTCCAGGGTTGCCAGATCCTGCTATACACACAAGCACATAAGGTCTATGGAAAAAACCCAAAAGAAGCGAGAATAAGAGGACCTGGCAACATCTGATTGCACCTGAAGCTCAGCTCAGGCAATCTGATGCCTGCAAAAATAAGATTTTGGGAATCCCCATAGTCTGATAATGGACGAACATCAGGCTGCTTTTCAGTAGCGTCTCCACAAATCGTAATGCTGTTAGTTTAACTACAATTTAAGTTAAGAATTGTTTCCATCTTGATTCTTAACGTTATCAGTGCTCTGATCTGACATGCTTCCAGCGAAGTGTGGACCCATCTGCTCAGAACAGCGTCAGGGATTCCTCCTGCCGTATCATTTGCTTATAAAATGCCGTCTGATCTTCATCCAAATTCGTAAATGTAGATGAACACGGCCTACCTGCAGTGCGCTTGAAAGTTTGTGAACCCTTTGAAATTTTCTATATGTCTGCATAAATATGATTTTCACACAAGTCCTAAAAGTAGATAGAGAACCCAGTTAAACAAAGGAGACAAAAATATTATATTTTGTCAACTTTATTGAGGAAAATGATCCAGTATTACATATTAGTGAATGGCAAAAGTATGTGAACCCCTATGATTAGCAGTTAATTTGAAGGTGGAATTAGAGTCAGGTGTTTTCAATCAATGGGATGACAATCAGGTGTGAGTGGGCACCCTGTTTTATGTAAAGAACAGGGATCTATCAAAGTCTGCTCTTTACAACACATGTTTGTGGAAGTGTATCATGGCACAAACAAAGGAGATTTCTGAGAAGCTCAGAAAGAGTTGTTGATGCTCATCAGGCTGGAAAAGGTTACAAAACCATCTCTAAAGAGTTTGGACTCCACCAATCCACAGTCAGACAGATTGTGTACAAATGGAGGAAATTCAAGACCATTGTTACCCTCCCCAGGAGTGGTCGACCAACAAAGATCACTCCAAGAGCAAGTCGTGTAATAGTTGGCGAGGTCACAAAGGACCCCAAGGTAACTTCTAAGCAACTGAAGGCCTCTCTCACATTGGCTAATGTTGATGTTCATGAGTCCACCATCAGAAGAACACTGAACAACAATGGTGTGCAATGGGGTTACACAGAGAAAACCACTGCTCTATAAAAAGAACATTGCTGCTTATCTGCAGTTTGCTAAAGATCACGTGGACGAGCCAGAAGGCTATTGGAAGAATGTTTTGTGGATGGATGAGACCAAAATAGAACTTTTTGGTTTAAAAGGAAAGCGGTATGTTTGGAGAAAGGAAAACACTGCATTCCAGCATATAGAACCTTTTTCCATCTGTGAAACATGGTGGTGGCAGTATCATGGTTTGGGTCTGTTTTGCTGCATCTGGGCAGGACGGCTTGCCATCATTGATGGATCAATGAATTCTGAATTATATCAGAGAATTCTAAAGGAACATGTCAGGACATCTGTCCATGAACTGAATCTCAAGAGAAGGTGGGTCATGCAGCAAGACAACGATCCTAAGCACACAAGCCGTTCTACCAAAGAATGGTTACAGAAGAATAAAGTTCATGTTTTGGAATGGTCAAGTCAAAGTTCTGACCTTAATCCCATGGAAATGTTGTGGAAGGACCTGAAGCGAGCAGCTAATGGTGAGGAAACCCACCAACATCCCAGAGCTGAAGCTGTTCTGTACGGAGGAATGGGCTAAAATTCCTCCAAGCCGGTGTGCAGGACTGATCAACAGCTATAGGAAACGTTTAGTTTCACATACTTTTGCCACTCAGTAATGTGTAATATTGGATCATTTTCCTCAATAAATAAATGACCAAGTATAATATTTTTGTCTCATTTGTGTTACCGGGTTCTTTGTGTCTACTTTTAGGACTTGTGTGAAAATCTGATGATGTTTTAGGTCATATTTATGCAGAAATCTAGACAATTCTAAAGGGTTCACAAACTTCCAAGCACCACTGTTGAGGTCTGTGTTGACTTTTTATTCTTTCACAATTCAAACTGGAAAAAGTATGACGTTCAGGCTGGGGTGTTTTATTCCTGAAATCACTGATTAGCACAAATGCTTTCCCTCTTTATTTAGATGAACTGAATTTACAAGCCACAGAGGAGCCCTTCATGAGATTTACGATCGACTGTCAGGATCCTTTTAGTGAATCATTCGAATAAAACCTGCCTTGAGCCGTCCTCCTCTTTGTAGGATGTTTGACTAGGGTTATTTAGTGTCTACGTGCGTTTAATGGCCGTATCTAGACTACGCTGTTCCGATGACCGCTTGTCAGACCAGTGCTACATTGTTAGAGATGATCTTGGCATGTTTATGAACTCAACTGGTGATCTCGTTCAGACCTGACATGCGGCAGCGCAGAGACCTGGGCAGTGTGGCCAACTCCACCTTCCTGAACGCGCTGCTCGGCTTCAACGGCAGCCTGCCCGAGTTCAACTCGTCTGACTCGGAGCCACCCAGAAGAGAGCACCCCTTTCACGAGAGAAGGCTGCAGGAGAGTAGCTCGGAAATCCACAACCTGCAGCCTTTCACCGTGTACCGCATCGACCTGCACGCCTGCAGCGACGAGGTCCGGCAGTGCAGCGCCGCCGCCTTCACCTTCTCCCGCACCAAGCCGGCAGGTGAGATGGCGCTGTGGTGCCAATACCACGTACTTGTTTAAAGTGTTCCTGTTTGGGGTGTTCCTGAAATAATGTCCTATTCACTCCTAGACAAGGCTGACGACATCCCCGGCCCAGTGACGTGGCATGGTTCGGACGACTACGTCATACTGCAGTGGCCCGAGCCAGTGAAACCGAACGGCCTCATCCTGCTCTATGAGATCAAGTTCCGGCTGGAAAAAGAGGTGCAACCAGGACTTTGCTATAAACTGACTAGAAACTGTGCTATTCAAATACCCATGATGTATTACTATTAAAATGACAAAAGGCTCAGGCCGCCATTAGATGCTATTCTTTGAGCAATGGTATTGTGACCATTCATAATTATTTCTTTATTAGAATACAACCCGAAAATAAGGATTATGGAGTGATGAATTCATATTATATATGGTCATTATATCGTTGTGAAACTAATTGTGGCCTAAGACTTTTGTTCAGTACAGTACATGAGACGATTAAGAATGCTTTGTTGTTTTTTTATTGGGGATGTCATCACTTAATTCACTGGTCCTTGATCGATATAGACTATACTTTTAAGGTCGATACCAATTTTTTTTTTTCAATAATAATAATAAGAAGAAGAAACACAATGATAAATATTGCTCATTGTTTTAGGGTCAACACCAACATAACATGACATAATGCAGTTTAAATTAAACTTGTTTTATTCTTGTAAATAAGTAGTAAGCTAGGGGAACACTGATTAACTGCGTGTTTCATTATTATAGAGTGTAATTAGTCCTGTTTAATTAGATGAAGTGCAGCAAGTTGAATTAAAATCACTTTAAATATTGAATATTTAAATAGTTGTTTTTAAGATCAAGTATCGTTCTAAATACCATGTATCGTGAAAATGTCTTTAAATATTGGGACTTTTACCATATCACCGCTCCTACTTTCAACAAGATCCTCCTCCTGTGCCCAAGCACACAGCTCGTTGTCTGTTGAAGTCGGTTTCTCCCGTATTTGATGCCATATAATGGCCTGGTAATAATGAATGAGATACCGTGTTTACAGTAGGTTTCAGGAGGTAAATGGGAAACGTTGCATATCGGTGCACCTTCTACGTGTTATGTAAGATCGGGGGCACATTTTTGAAAGATGGAGCCGTCTCAGAACTCGAGCTTTTGCTCCCTTTCATTTCAGCTCGAGAAGCACGAGTGTGTGTCTCGCCAGCACTATAAGGACCACAAGGGTGTGCGACTCCCCAACCTGAGCCCTGGGAACTACTCGGCCCGCGTGAGGGCCACCTCTCTGGCTGGAAACGGCTCCTGGACGGAACCCATAGCCTTCTACGTGCCGCAGCCTGAACGTGAGATCCTGCACCGTTTGCTCCAGTTCAATGACGCGCAACTCTAGTGTTCAGCATGAGAACGGTTTTTATGGTCGGGCGGTGTTGCTAAAGAGTCGTTTTCCTTGTGTATCTGAAATCGTAGGGTACGAGAACCTGCTCTACTTAATGTTCATCCCCTTCATCCTGATTCTGCTGGGCCTCCTGACAGCCTTCTGGTGTGTGGTCAGTAAAAATAGGTACGTCACTTCTTGTGCTTAACCCTCCACCATTTTGTAATTGGCATCAGCAGTATAGAAAAGATGGCCTTATTTTTAGCTGTTTAATAGCGCTGCACTAATGAAGCTCTTTTTTCTGTGCTTTTAGTGCATGCTTTAGGGGTTTGTCAGAATCCCTGCCACCTCCTATTTCTGCTTTATTGGAGGGCAGACGGGGGTGAAGTTTTATTAGGCTCACTCATTGGGGGAAAAGAGAGCGATTGTTTGAAAATGCGCCCTTTAATGTTTTAATATGGTGCTTTCTAATTAAAGTGCTCCTTTTTCTTGGTAGGCGCGGTGACAGGCTGGGCAACGGAGTCCTGTACGCCTCGGTCAACCCGGAGTACTTCAGCGCAACCGAAGGTGAGCTTTGAAGTAACACATCGATTGAATGCTGAGAGCTGCAAACCGGACAGGATTAGGATTATTTTCCATCTTAACTCCATTTGAAAATGTGGTGTAAACTGTGCTCCTTGTGTTAGTGTATGTTCCTGATGAGTGGGAGGTGGCACGGGAGAAGATCACCATGTCCAGAGAGTTGGGCCAAGGCTCCTTCGGCATGGTGTACGAGGGCATCGCCAAGGGCGTCGTCAAGGACGAACCTGAAACTAGAGTGGCCATCAAAACGGTCAACGAGTCGGCCAGCTTGCACGAGCGCATCGAGTTCCTCAACGAAGCCTCCGTCATGAAAGAGTTCAACTGCCACCATGTGGTGAGACGAAATCAGATTCGCTTTCGTTTAATGCCATTTGTTCAGGTTTGGTCAACTTTGACTTTGTGTCCTCGACCAGTAATGCTATTGGTAATGGTGACCTAAAGGGGTGGAGCGTTGTCTAGAAGTAGGTCTATAATGGCGGAAATTAATTTTATACTAATTTCATTTTAAAGTGTTATAATAAATGCAAGGCAGCCTAGTGCCAGTGGTGGCAAAATGCTATGTTACACTATGTAGTGTCAATACTATTTACACATGTTAAATAAAATAGCACACTCCCTGGAACAAAATCTGTGTTTAAAATTACTTAAAAATATATCTAATAAGCATATGTTTCTTTTCTTGAACGGGAACAGGAGTTGAAATGAAAAAAAGGGGGAAAAGCCGTAAAAGGAACCCAAGAGAAAAGGGGAAAAAAAGCATCATTTGTTCATTTTTGGCCAGTAACAATTTGCAATGAATCACTTTATTCTTTTGGTCTGTGTGTGTGTGTGGGGGGCTTAGGGGCAGCCCTTCTTAGGTGCTCATGGGGGGGCTCCAAGGAAAAAAGGTTGGGAACCACTGACCTAGTGTGCAGTCAGTGTTAGATGATGTACTAGCCACTTTATTAGGTACACCTTGCCATTATAACCCGCGTTTTGCCTTCAGAATGGCCTCAAGTCTTCATACAGATTCAACAAGTCCTGGAAGCATTTGGTAAACCGGTTAGACAGTGATATTGCGGCTTTTAACATTTTCGTGTGCTGGTTGCCGCAGGTGCGTCTTCTGGGCGTGGTCTCACAGGGACAGCCCACTTTGGTGATCATGGAACTGATGACACGAGGGGATCTGAAGAGTTATCTACGGACGCTGCGGTCCGCAGAGGTGAGCCCCTCTCGTTCCTGAACGTTTAGAGGAATGATAAGTGACTTTCATACCAGAATTCCCTAAATTCTACTTGCTGTAATAATGAATAGGAGACCGTTTCACACACAGCCTAAATGTAAAAATGAGTTTCATTCTTACATTTATCAAGGATGGTCGCTCTCTTTTTGAGTTTTGGTCCTCTTAAGGTTTCTTCCCTATAAGTTCAGGTAGTTTTTCCTTGCCGCTCGGCTTGGGGTTGGGCTTAATGTATACTTCCCCCGATCAGCAAGCCGGAAGAAGGGGAAGGAACTAAACAGTCATGGCGCCGGGACTGATGAATAGGGAATGTTGTGACAGTGCGTCTCCTGTGCCTCTCCCTGCTGATATATCGCCTGTGGCGGAGCAGTCTTCCTGTCTAATCCTCGTCTCCCCGCTTCATCCTCAGAGCACGTCCAGCCTGCCCCTGCCACCGCTGATGAAGATGATTCAGATGGCTGGAGAGATCGCAGACGGCATGGCGTACCTCAACGCCAACAAGTTTGTCCACAGAGACCTGGCGGCTCGGAACTGCATGGTGGCAGAAGACTTCACTGTGAAAATCGGAGGTAGGGCAAAGGAAGCGCTTCATCCTGTCGAATAGACACAACGGGTTTAATAAATATGCGTTTGTCCTGTAGCCAGGCTACGCCATCTGCCGCGGCTGTGCATGTATTTATATCCGTCCCTTCAGACTAATTGCTATCAGTCAGCGACCGGGCGCCCAAAGTTCACTTGTGATGTAAAGCCTATAGGATGCATGTTGTGTCGTGTCGGGGCGGACCGGGGGAATCTCACCTTGTCCCCGCTCTGTAGATTTTGGCATGACGCGGGACATTTACGAGACGGATTACTACAGAAAGGGTGGGAAAGGACTGCTGCCGGTGCGCTGGATGTCTCCCGAATCCCTCAAAGACGGGGTCTTCACCACCATGTCTGACGTGTGGTAAGCCTGCTTTCATCAGTGCCTTTTCATCAGGAGCTCTCTGCTTCAGTGTCTCTAACACACACACACACACACTTACTTAATGTAGGTCTCACTGAGCAGGTGCCGTACGAACTGTGTATGCCATGACCATTAAAGTCAAAGAAATGTTGTTTTTTGGGGCCAGTATTTCCGTCTTACTCATTTTTAAACCGATTTGTACCGGGTCTAATTTTGGTACTTCAGAGTGAAAGCATTAAATCATCTAACGGATCTGAAAATCGCACTCAAACGTAGCCAAATATGCTCAGAATTTGATACAGTCTCGAAACTGCTTTCCAAATATGCCCGATTCCCTGGGTAGCAGCAGCGCTGTGTTCATTTCCTATGGGAAAATCTCTGCCTGACTCTGGCCTCGAGAAATCCTGTCATACTTTTAATGATATCCGTGTAATATAAGGCACAGGACTGCTTCTGCTTCTCTCTCCTTTCTCCCTCACCCTTGCACGTGTGAGGAGGTGGCGTCTGTCCGTCGCTTCCTCTCCTCAGGTTGCTTCCTAGTAAATAAATAAAGTTTGTTGCTCTAAGAGCTACTGGTGCACCGATCCGATACTTTGGATCAGATCAGCACCCTTACTGACCTTATTAGACAAGTCGGATATCAAAAACCTGCTGAACAGACCAGAAAGCTCGCTCATAATAATTAGGATTGCTCCTAATTAGGGATAATATATATCATTAACACAAAGCTTATTTGATAATAAAGTGCTGAATATGACATGTCATTTAAATAATGCTTTGTAAGTGAATAACCAAACAAAATGATCCCCAGATACCTAACATCTGTGGGAGAATACTACACTGCGTATAATAATAATAAGTTTAATTCATATAGGGCCTTTCACAAAACCCAATGACGCTTTACAACAAGTATAACATAAATCAAATACAATTTCCACAACATAAGAGACACAGTTCAGTACAAGCAGACGCATCAAACAGTAATAGAAGAGGAAAATAAAGTTTTCGTCCACATAGTTTTTCTCAGCCGCGGTGGAATGGTATCTAACCAATTTGTCATAGATCTCCGTACCTCCCACCGCTGTGCTGTTTCTAATTAGACAGTTGGTGTGGATTTGGTTTAAACCTTCACTTTAATATGAACTTCACTAATGTAGATGAAAGAAGACGAGAGCAGCACAGCTGAGCACAGACCAACAGACGTACGCAGTGTGGTGTGGTGTGTGTGATCGGAAATGGAGGGAAATTTCGGAAATTTCTCCCTGTACCTTTCAAGCAGAGCTGGCAGGCATGCTTCATCACACCGGCCATGAGGTAGAACCATTGACCTCGGCAAATCGGAGACCAAGCTTTCACCGGGCCCAGCTGTAACTGATCTGGACTCTCTTCCTCAGCATGGGCGTGTCAGTGAGCGCTCCATCATAACTGATCTGTCGCCTCGTCTAGCTGCTTGGGCTCGCTTTTCCACCGGGAATGGGAGAATGTGTCAAAGCGTGGAGTTCACTGTAGTCCATTTCTTCATTTATTTTCAGCTCGGGTCACTCATTCCCCTTCTTGCCAGTGTGGTTTTTGGATGTACACAGGTGTATGACTGTGGGAGTGTACACAGGTGGGACTGTGGTAGCCTAGCGGTTAAGGTATTGGACTATGGACCAGAAGGTCCAGGGTTCAAATCCCACCTCTGCCAAGATGCCACTGTTGGGTCCTTGAGCAAGACCCTTAACCCACAATTGCTTGGATTGAAGACTGTACCAATTGTAAGTCGATCTGGATAAGGGCGTCTGCTAAATGCTGTAAATGTAAATGTATGATTGGCTTAACCGAGTGTTCCTGGATGATCACTGATCGACTGTGATTAAGAAAAGATTTGGAGAAGACTGTTGAAAAAATCAGTGTCAGAGTACTTTTCTAATAAGTGGTCAGGATGCGCAAACCTGTAACTAAAGGTCCTGAAGGAATTATTGTTACTATTTGTGGTACAGGTGGCTTTTCAGGCTTAAGGCGGTCAATATCAGACCTGATCTGCTAGTACGATACTTTGGAGAAAGTGGACCCTCTACACTGACTAGTCATTCTGGAAGATAGATGCATAAAGTATTGATTAGACCTAAAAATTTCGTTAGACTCCGACCCCAGAGGTCCCCAACTCCCCTCCACTCCTGCTCAGGATGCCATGCCACCGAAACTCCTCCTTCCATTACCCGCTTAATGACATGAATACCAGTGATTTGTATTTTTTTTATTCATTTATTTATTTAATTTTTTCGATTTTTTTGTTCTCTATATGTTATTCTATTACATTCTTTTAACTGCAACGATTGAGTAATGAATGATGGGGATTTCTCTCTCTCCAGGTCGTTCGGCGTGGTATTGTGGGAGATCGCCACCCTGGCAGAGCAGCCCTACCAGGGCATGTCTAATGAGCAGGTCCTGCGATTCGTCATGGAGGGAGGACTGCTAGACAAACCAGACAACTGCCCTGATATGCTGTGAGTCTCCTCGATTTCCTCTTTCAGCTTCTGGAAATTTTGGAGGAACAAGAGTTCCCGTGTACAAAAGCCTTTGATTAAAATATTAAAGGCACAGTTGATGTTTGAGTATTGGGGTTTCTCCATGCTGAGTGGGTGGCTGTGTTTGAGGAGGAAAGGTCCGATGGTCACTGTAACAGCGGGACGTTCAAGGAACCGGCACGGAAATGCTACTCTCTCGCCAAAGAAGTCCATCTGAGTGGGATCGAGATATCGGAATATATTGGCATGATTGAACCCAGCAATAATAAATTCTAGCTTTCTCAAATGTTCTGGTCTTGTACCAGGATTCGTTTTGCTTTCTTTCTTCTAGTATTTCTTTCTTCTGGATCTTTCTTTCATAAGGCAGACCCGAGCGAGTGTGAATCCAGTCCCGGCCGTGCCATCTGCTGGGTTACTTGCGCGTTTGACTGCAGTATTTAATCAGGTGCATTGAAGGGCGGATCAGGCCGTGGTTTACTGGAAACTTTCAGCTTACAGCGTTATTACATATGGGCTGGTTTTTAAACGAGGCTGCTTTTCAGCACAAGGGTATTTCCACATGCCTGCACAGTATAACTTCAACCTGCCCCTTACCGCTGCCCACGGTCCCGCTTGCCAGCTCGATCTTGGCTCTGGGGTGGCTCCCGCGTGCCTGTGCGTATTAGCGTGGCCAGCTTTTCATAGCCGTATCACAAGACACTGTGTGGTTTGCACCGCCGAGTTTTAAATAACGTGGGGTTGACGTCATGGGGTTGGCGTGTGTGTGTGTGTGTGTGTGTGTGTGTGTGTGTGTGTGTGTGTGTGTGTGTGTGTGTGTACACCTCGGTGCGCGCTGGTGCTGCTTGTCAGTAAAGCGAGACTAATAGTCGGGGTGCCAGTGTAACTGTTATGGGTGTTTTTTTTACAGACTGTTACTTTTCTTAGAAGTTATAATCAGAGAACGAATTCTTTTAACAGCAAGTGATCTGATTTTTCAGGTCGTCGTGTAGGTAATTCATTCAGGCAACCATTTCCAGACTTGTCCTTCTCAGGGACTTCTATTGAAAATATTTAAGTAACACTTAATAATGTTGCAAAGCAGCAACTGTTCCTCTTTTGATTAATAATAGTAGGCGAACTATGGATAATGATGGATAAAATGATCCACTGTCCCTCCCCCTTGTTCTTATAGTTAATTATGATGCTACATGAATCTATTATTATTATTAAACTAGTGAAATGTAAGGTAAAGCAGACAAATGAACCAAACTAGGTATAGTAATGTATAGTATGGAAGTTTGGAAAAAAAAAAGTTCAAATCAGGTAACTTTACTAACATTACTTAGAGTAGATAAACATTGGGCGAACAGTCAAAATAATCTTTTTGTTATTTATATTGTCGTAATTAGAAATGTTGCGACTCTCGCAGTAGTTTATTGGTTGCTGGAATGCTCCTGCCATCTTATCTCAAACTCTTTATTCTTCCCTCCATTGCTTCATCTATCTGGTTTTGATCTGCAGTCTGGAGTTTGTTACACATCTTTATTTGTGCTGTTGCATCTGCAACAGATGGCCACACACACACACACACACACACACACACAGAGACCAGCTCAACAGGTTCGTCTTAAGCGTGCGTGCTTCCATTTTAGTCCGAGCTGCCCCTCTTCATCCCCCCCTCCAGCTTAGTGGAAAGCTCATAAAGTGGCATGAGGGGAAAAACAAGCTCGGGGCATCGGGTCCACACTCTCAGCGGTGGGCCGCAGTGAACCGGGGCTTGTTTGGAGCACTGTGTATTCCAGTGTGTGTACCACTGAGAGCCGGAGTTTGTTTTTGCTTGTCGGAGCCGTGTTTGTGTTGTCAGCTGATGTTTGTGATCGCCGTGTGCCCGGTGATGGATGTGTGCCCCACAGTTCTGGTGTTTGGTGAAATGAATCTAGCTCGGAGAGAAGCCTGGTATTTATTGCCGCGGGTCATAGACTCGCCGGGCTGATATTCTTAGCTTGTTTGCGTATGATTTTAAAGCGGTACTGGAATGGCCCGCGACATTTTGTTCTGTCTTCGAGAGCGGATCCCGTCCCTCCCTCGGCCTCCGCGGTCTTGATGGCTCTCGACAGCTCGGCCGTGAGATTTCATCACAACTGCTTTGTTTGCTTTTGCACCGCAGCAGGCCTCGGAATGCGTCATGAGATCATGGCAGCTGTGTTCGGCGTGTAGCTGCCGTCACCTGCCGATACTGCCACCTGTTGTTGAGAGCCTGAACAGCATCCAGACGTCTCGGAGCTGAATGACTCCTAGTTACGGATTGGACGGGTCTTCGTGATCATAATACAATCATAACGTTTGTTATTTTTGTTTGGACTCTGGTGCAAAGCATGAGCTCTCCCTGGTTGTTGCAGGATTGCATATGGGTCGCTGTTCCAGACCGGGGAATGATCCCCTTACCAGCCTAACCTCCCTCCCTCCCTCAAACACAGTGAATCTTGTAACCCACATAAGGAAATGGGTCGTCCAGTTCAGATGCTTTCATATAGATATTCATTTTCGCTTTTTAAATCTCTGTAAGAATTTCCCTAAGAGCTGTGTGTGTGTGTGTGTGTGTGTGTGTGTGGCTTCAGGTTCGAGCTGATGCGCATGTGCTGGCAGTACAACCCCAAGATGCGGCCCTCGTTCCTGGAGATCATCAACAGCATCAAGGACGACCTGGAGCCCCCCTTCAAAGAAGTCAGCTTCTTCTACAGCGAAGACAACAAGCCGCCCGACACGGAGGAGCTGGACCTGGAGAACCTGGGCACCATGGAGAACGTGCCCCTGGAGCCGTGCGCCATGACGCCGTCATCCGCCCCCTCCTCGCCGGGCTCAGGCACGGACAAACGCTGCCCCAACGGGCCGGCGCTGGTGCTGCGTGGCCCCTTTAGCGAGGCGCAGCCGTACGCGCACATGAACGGGGCGAGGAAGAACGAACGCACCCTGCCTTTGCCCCAGTCGTCGGCGTGCTGATGCCGGCCTGCCCCTCGAATTGGGTCACGACGAGTCTCGGCCGGCGCCCCCGGGAGCTCGATCTGTCAGATCGCAAGGAAAGAGGCGGGCAGGGCGGGGCAGGACGGAGGCATCGAGGTCTCTAATCGTACCTCAGCGAGGCGGTTTGTTTATTTTCGTTGACTGGTAGACAGACGGTACACCTCGGGAGGCATTGGAGAACGGAACCGACTGACAAATACCTTCCAAGGAGCTCACACTCCCTCCTGAACCGCTTTTATACTCTTTTTGTTACTTTTCTACATTTCCAAATAGGCAGTTCTCCTAAGTTGGTCACGGCGAGGCATTAGTCTATCAAACTGAGCATATCCTTAACAGATAGGCACTTTGTTTCAGGTGTCCAAAGACATGCTGTAGTGTGCCTCGTAGTGCGGCTCAAAGCCAGGGGGCGCTGTCAAGACTGGGCAGACACTCCAAGTTTCTACTAAGTAGTGGCAGACCTGCCGGTTTCTGTTTTTTTTGTTGTTTTTTCCAAACGCGACACGTTCTCGAAAAGAGCAAACCCGACACTCCACGTTTTCTACACTGGCGTGTATATGATCTATTTTTCTAGCTCTTGGTTAAACACTAGGATCAGTAGAGCGCGGTTTCACCAAATTGCCTCCTGTTCATCTCAACCCCGTGTGTGTTACGTCCGCTCTCGGTTCTAGTGGAGCGAGCCACGGAGAGAGCTCCTGAGAAATGAAACGCAAAACCAGCCAGCTGGAAACTAAGGTGTAATTAGAGAGCAGGTAAATAAGGCACCGCGCAGAATATAAACCCGCAACCTAATTCAGACTCAGTCGACGGACCAGAGCGCAAACACGTCATTCGTCTGTCACTTTTCTACCTTTTTTACAGTTCAGATGAACGTCTGGATGTCTGTACTGAAAGAAGCTGCTATTTTCTTCTCAATTTCTTTTTTTTGTGGTTGTAATATATATCTATATGTAAAAAAAAACAAAAACAAACAAAAAAACACAATCCTTCGGGTTGAATCCTTTACTGCGTCCACTACAGTCTTGTACTTTTGCAGAAAGAAAAAAAATTATATACTATTTATATTTTTTCCCTTTAGCTTTTTCTCACTCTTCCAGCTATATCATTGAGTGCTTCTTGGCTACGTTTTTGTCCCTGATATAAGATCATGCAGGCCTTCTTTTTTATTTACTTTAGGTACAATTCATTGTTCAATTCATGGTGGCAGACTATCACCAGTCAAGCACTGTGTCTTTTACAGCATCAAACAAACTCAGGTTTAATCCGAACCCTTCACTCATGTCCTCATCACTTTCTTGCTGCTTGTGAATGCGTCATGGAGGAATCGTTTGAACGAGAATCAAAGCCAAGACATGTTCGAGGTTAACGTAGCTAACAAGTAATGGACGTTGATCCTGCTCCTGAAATGTTGTGCTGTATGCAAATGTTTAGGGAATCCACTGTCAAATTATTTGATTTGGTTTTATCCCCGGTTTGTTTTTGATCGGGCCACAATTCCGATCGGCATTTGGATCCATGGCAGAGCTCGAGCTGCTTGTAGATTTTTTTAACAAAAAGAACCAAACAATCTTTAACAAGCACAAAAACGTCGCGTTCTGTCTAGGTACTCCATGCTTGCTTTTTGGCACGTTTCATATTTAAGTTTTCCTAATGCAGAGGGAGTGTCTCAGGGCAATTTGCAGCAGTCTCAGGCCTCCATTAGATCACATATACCAGTGTTTTAGCCATGTTATGACCATATGTCAATATCTTTCAGCTTCTGTATTAGAATACAGCCAGAAAAATTAGAAAGACAGCTTCTATAGGCTACCGGGGTAAGTATTTAGTGGGGCCTCCTCTTACACTTGAGCAATAGCATCTGGCAGCTTCATTGGGATGCCAAGTTCTACAGTCCAAAGAAGCTTGATCAGGAATGGTCTTTTTGGAAGGGTAGCACCCAATAAACCACTTTTTCGGAAGGGGAACAGGGTGAAAGGCTAAGATATCCTAAAGATTAGAATGAAGATCAGTGGAAACGAGGATTGTTTTTGAGAAATTATACTGTTGCTAGGACAACAAATCTAATGGTGGCCTAAGACTTTTGCACACTACTGTGCAATGACATTTGATGGGAGAAATGAAAGCATAAATGAAAGCGTAATGCTCAGGTTTTGCCCGTTCGTGTGATGCGGCTCTTAGGTTAGGGCAGACTTGGCATTCAGACTGTACATTTACATTTACGCCCTTATCCAGAGCGACTTACAATTGGTACAGTCTTACAATCCAAGCAGTTGTGGGTTAAGGGTCTTGCTCAAGGTCCCAACAGTGGCAGTTTGGCAGAGGCGGGATTTGAACCCTGGACCTTCTGGTCCAGAGTCCAGTACCTTAACCGCTAGGCTACCACAGTCCCGACTGTAAGGTGATAGATCGGTGTTTTGGATAATGCAGGAAATCGACTGTAAACGTCTCCATAATGAAGAGTTAAACTAAAACAACTCAAGTGAAGAAGCTGTACTGGACTAGACTCGGGCGTCTTTTGATGTGGATAGTCGTGGCTTCCTTCTTAAGGCTCTGAGCTGGTAATCAGAAGGTTGTGAGGTCAAAGCCCTGCTCTGCAAGCTGCCAAAACCTTGCATTGCTCAGTTCCTTTGGATAAGGGCTCCTGCTAAACTCTGGAGATGGAAATGATGTGGATGTTTAAGAATGACATTTGCTTATATGCTGAGACTAACATCCAGTACTTGTTAGGGAGCTCAGCCTTGGCGTTCCAGTACAAACTGAAGAAACAAACCAAACATGTCTTGGCTGACTGAGTATATTTGGGTCGGAGTAAAGTTTTCAAATTTTTTGTCACCCTTAATTGAACGTTGAGATTCAGTTTAATTTGTGACTGGCACTGCCACCATGCTGATGTAAACACTCACCTGCTAGCGTACAAAAACCATTATTATTCTACAAACAAACACGATTAGGCATAACTATGCAGAACTACGGTTAACCTGAACGCGGTTGCATACATTTCACCATCGAGAAGTTTGACTA
The DNA here is from genome assembly GCA_025084515.1 of Ancistrus triradiatus. Classification (NCBI taxonomy): domain Eukaryota; kingdom Metazoa; phylum Chordata; class Actinopteri; order Siluriformes; family Loricariidae; genus Ancistrus; species Ancistrus triradiatus. The sequence goes on along the minus strand of JAJAGP010000006.1, from coordinate 1,932,203 downwards.
GCGCCAGTTATTTTTCTTTCGAAGGATATTTCGTGACCTGTTACAGTTCCTCCCTTTTCTGTTGTCATTATTTATTTCGATTTCTTTTGTGATGTGTTTAAAATCACTGTACAAACCCCCTCCCCTTTGATTGTTACGTTTGAGATTTTTCTTCGTTTCTCCTTCAAGCATTTATCTACCTCACCCTTCTTATGAATCATATATATGTACCTGTATATCAAGAAACTCCATCGAATTCCTCCCATAACCTCCCCCCTCTGCCAAAAAGGACAACTGTTATAGCTCTGTGTATCTGGTAAAACCTCAAAACACTACGAACCACAGCCTGGCTGCTTTCTGACATCCCTATAAGAGCTCCCCGTTTTGTTCCTTATTTATTTTATTTTAGATTTAGATTAAAAGGCCTTATGAATTAGCTTCAAATGTGCTGGAACTTTGTAATTTAATTTATGCGTCGCTGGTGGCGGATGGTACTCGGACTGAGAGACGTCTGGTTTTGAAACGGTCCTTTACTCTCGTTCACTCTCCCTCGCGGTGTGCAGTCACGTACCGAGTCTCTCTCCAGCTTTATCGTCGTCGTACGTTGATTTTTGGGTGTCGTGTTGGAATCTGGACACGAAACGTATTGCGGAGCGTAATTGTGCGTCGGTGGCTTCTGATCGGGTGCCATTGTCAAGTGTATCGAATGTGTTCTGGTGAGATTTAGTGGATCTTTTAACTTGTGCTGGGTTTTTCGAAAGCTGAACCACTTTGGAAATCGGTGGAACACCAAAAGTATCTGGACAGGCTCAAGTATCTGCCCCTTAAAATGAAAAGGGTTGCTGCTGAAGTGATTAGCGTTTAGGCCTCATCATTACCCTCTCCCTCCTCTTCTCTCTCTCTCTCTCTCTCTCTCTCTCTCTCTCTCTCTCTCTCTCTCTCTCTCTCTCTCTCTCTCTCTCTCTCTCGATCCTCTCGTCTCTCTCCTCTCTCTCTCTCTCTCTACTCTCTCTTCTCCCTCTCTCTCTCTCTCTCTCTCTCTTCTCTCTCTCCTTCTCTCTCTCCTTACTCTCTCTTTTCTCTCTCTCTTACATCTCGTTTTCACAGCTGCTGGAGAAACTAACCATGTCAGTCAGCCTTGCTTCTTGGGTGTCTGATGTTTTCCTCAGTTTTGTTATTGCCTTGATTTAACTGGTAATAGAAGCTTTTTTATCCATTGCTTTACCTAGATATATGTCTTAATTTCACACAGACCTGCAGGTGCTTTTTAAGACTCGGTTAGACTAACTGTGACCTCTAAGAAACAAACTGGACCTCTGTACATCTATAAAATGGCAGTTGTGTGAATCATGTTTAAGTTGGATCTGCAGGGTAATGAGTGATGGATAAAGACTTGGCTTAAACAGACTTTTATTGCTCCAAGACTGAACTAATGAAGCAAACATCAGACACCAGACTCGTCATTTAGGGTGAGAGGAAAACGTCTTTTGAATTCTTTCTCTAATCATTTCTGTTCCTGTTACTGTTATAGAGTTGGGCTGGATTCTAGTTTGATCCAGTTTGATGCTGTTTTAATGTTAGGGGTTAGACAAAGGCTGCGTTCACACTGCGTTACAAGTGGAACCCTTTATGGGACTCGCCATTTCAAGGTTGAAAATGCAGTTGAATTTATCGCAGTTAGACAGACAGTCAGCACTAAAGGAATATTAGCAATGTGAAAATATGCAAATTTATCCACTACCACTATGACCTGGGTTCTAGCCTTGGCAGTGATTCAGACGAGTCAGGCATTCTGCGTGCTCTTTAGTCATTTGGCAGAGGTTCTGTTGCAGTCAGTCAGATGATCATCCTTCTGTTCTGCAGTAGTGACCTCTACTGGCCCTGCAAGCTAACATCTGCACCCAGGATAGGTTTCGAACCCCTCCACGTCCCCGAGATGGAAAAGTGGCATTAAAGCGGGGGAAAAAATGGAGCCCCTGCAATGAAAAACCATATACGTGAGGTAAATGCATTTATAGAAACGACTTGAGTCATTTAATACTGATAGTAAGATATTATTTGTTTACCTCGATTTAAAATCAAGCAGTCACTAAAGGGGCTTTAGTGACTACGTTTTTAAATTGAAGACCAAATAATGTTATGCCATACTTTAGTTTTTAGAAAAATGCAGCCCTTTTTCCTATATAATTGACCTTAAACATCATCATAAAACCTTTTTTTTCAGTGACTAAATGCAGTGTGTTCTCTTAAGTATTTTGGCTTTTACATTTCTGCCCTTGACTGTTCTAAAGGCAGCGATGGAAGTGAATCTCACACGCTCTGATCTAATCCGGTTCGAGAGCGCCTCTTGGTGTGAACGCAGCCTTAGTCGCTGTTACTTAGGGCTAAGCTTTTCCCAAATGAGTCCGGACGATCCTCAAACCTTCAGTACTTCAGTCCTTGCTGAACCATTTCTTTAATCTGCAATACCATTCCATGTTACTGGACGGATTCCCAGAGGCCCCGCCACGCGAGGCCTGGATTTCCTCAGGGCTGAAGGTCCAGACTGGTTCCTTCTCTGCTCTGCTGCTCATCACACTGCTGCTTCCTCTTATTCACCTCCTGCGTTCTGTAGTCTGGATTTTACTCTGTACTCCACGAGTACGCACCAGTCACTCAGAGAGGGAACATGATGTTGACCAGAAATGATGACTCTAAGTTAAAAAAAAAAAAAAAAGGCTTTATACACTTTATTCCATGAAAAAAAGCATTAATATTGTGTATGGAATTATAAAGTTAACCGTTCACACAAAAGGTTTATTGTATATGAAAATATGTTCTAAAAAAGGGGGGCGTGCTGGAAGCTTTGTGGGCCAAAGCCTCTTCAAGCCAGGTGGTTCCATGTTTAAAATAAATAAGGTACTTGTTTGTTCCCTTTTGCTGTTTTACAAGGAAATGTAATATTTTTTTAAAGTGCCGTAATTATTATAATTCTAATAATAATGAAGGTTGGGTTCAGTGGCACATTGCTGGATATTTTTGTTTTGTTTTGTTTTTGTTTAAGTGTGTGAGCGAGTGTATGTGATTTGCTAAGAAAAAAGAAATAAAATCACCAGCTTTGTACATTGTGTACGGACTCACTTTTCGCCTTGCTTTGGACAGCATTTATAATTAAAATAATTATTTATTTATAGAGGTGCACTTCGTCCAGGTGCACTTTTGCAAACCTGACATTTGAAGCAGGGGTAAAAACAAAGAAAATATTTTAAATTAATTATATGTATTTTAAAATAATTTTCTGTGTGTATAGATAGATAGATAGATAGATAGATAAAACTATAGTTTAGAGCTGCTGCTTCAGTCACTTTTCCTCTGGAAGGAGAACCCAGTGAAGACGCAGGACATTCTGGAGAGCTTGATGTACAGTATATCATACGGATGGCTGGGATTGCCTGGAGTCCTTAGTATGAATAGTGGACTGAAACTGGAACAGGAATTTATATCATATAACATGTATCCTTTTAAAAAAAACCCTAAAGAAAACACTTTAGTAAATCATTACATATTTATACTGACTATATTATCTAACTATACCAATAGAAAAAGCTTTTCAATTTATTACTTAGTAAGGGGACACCAAAAGCGCTGATGCACAAATCATCCGTAGCTATGAGACGTGAATGTAGATGAAATTGAAGTCATGTGATCTGCTCAACCAATCCGGTTGTCTTCTCTTGCTCGTCCGTTTGACGTTTTCGTGGCTGGTGACCACAGCAAAACACAAAGCCGCTGGAAGATGTTTTGTTCTGCATTAAGCGAGAGCATGTAAGTTAAATGGATGTATTTATACAAACATAATTAATTCTATTTCCGATGGTATGCGAGTTTACTTTATGTAGCCTGCTGTTTTAGGACTACAATACGGCTCCTGCTTGAAGTTAACCATCTATGGTATGACACTGTACGTTTACCAATCGTATTGCGGTTGCCCTTGCATCCTATGCTCTGATTGGTGGGCCGGTTTGCAGGTTGCATTATGATTGGGTGATGTCTTACTTCAGCCCGTAAGGGTGGGCGGGGTTTGTGTTAAAACGGGTGGGAGAAACACGCTGGGCAGATGCCTAGCTTTGCTCGAGAAAAATTATTTGTTTGCCGTTTTTTGACCTTACTGTTCATATGTAGTCCTGATTTCAATTGCGTTAGGAATGATATTTGTGCTTGCATTCAGTCAGAATAGCTTCATTTCGTAGTAGCAGAACTAACACGCTAACGTTCGTGTAGTCATTTAAAATAACAAGTGACGTCACATGTGGCTGACGTACTTGGGTAAGACACTTTTAAGTGTGTTACTTTTTAATCTTTACAGCCAAACACAATGTTCTGGATTTGTATATGATGAATAATAATAACTATTATTATTATTATTGCTGCATCAATACTGCCCTACGTCAATTGATACATCATTACATCAAGGATGCATTTGTGTGATGAATCTTAGACATATGAGGTCATGAGACGTCCCTCAGCACCGAAAGCCCAAAATAGTTGGAGTGCTCTGGTGCCAGGTTGGCCATCCTGAGTTATTTTTACTACACAGTCATTTGGATACAAAATGGGGTTTAGTAAGCAGCGAAAAACAGAATAACTGAATATTGAAGTTTTATTACTACTGTCTTCACCAACATGTTGTAAAGGCTGGATATGGAGTCAGTGAGACATCCTTAAAAAATAAACGAAACATTGCAGGGTGTGAACAGGTGCAAGTGAAAGAAGAAGCACTCGGCTGGCCCTCTGGCAGCCATGGCCTCGGAGCTCCACGACAGCATCTTCGCGGCCAAACAGGAGCGCCACAAGAACCTGTTCCTCAACTACAGGAACCTGAACATCTTTCCTGTCGAGCTGTTAAAAGATGAAGGCCTGCAGTTCCTCGAAAGGCTGTACATGAAAAGCAACTCGCTCACCACTCTGGTAAGGATGGAGGGTTGGCACATGAAACCGGGAGGCTTAACAGAGTGCGTTTTAACCGAGCGTTCTGTCTTTCTTTTTTTCAGCCCGAGAATCTAGCACAGAAGCTGCCTAATTTGATAGAACTGTGAGTTGCAAGACCAAACGCATGCATTTCAGTTCGTCTCGCCTCGCGTGTAAATAGTGTAGCTGTAATATTACACATGACCAGCAGGGGTCGTTAAATGACCGACTCTGAACAACTTGTGAAATAAACGGAAATTAACCAAGTTCTCAATTCTCATGACGGAAAAGAACTGTAATATGTACGAAGGAATAGGTTTGATTTAATGTCTGGTTCGCTCTGGTGTCAGGAAATATTGTTTGGATGAAAAAAGTCTGTTTAGCATAAATATCTAATGTTTTCATGCGTCCTTTCTCCGATACAGGTATCTGCACTCGAACAACATTGCCATCATTCCGCAAGGTAATTCTCCAAAAGATGAATCGATGCTGTGTTTATTCGGTACTTACACACATCAATGTTGCATACCTCCTCTGTACTCTCAGCTATCGGGAACTTGGCGAGACTGCAGTCGCTGGATCTGAGCGATAACGCCTTGCAGGTGATCTGCCCCGAGATCGGGCGCCTACGCTCCTTGCGCCATCTGCGACTGGCAAACAACCGGCTGAAATTCCTTCCACAAGGTCCGTACTGGTCTAAACATACTGACTGTAGGCCACATGTCGATTCGTCCGGAGCATCTATGGCTGGAGGTTTAAGCGCTGGACCTTCTCAGCCCATGGGGGGCGTGGAAAATTTAATAATGCGATAACTACAGAACATCAGGTTTCATCGGTAATCTGATCCATGAGTGTACATGCACTTGGGTCATCATATAATGGGAAAGCTCCGGGTTTACTTGAATCGGGTATCAGATTTCTTTCGCAACCAGGCGATACTCTCACAGAAGGATGTGACGTAGACTTCAAAGTCTGTTCATTAAATCATGGAATTAATTTCCTAGTGTGTATTGCGTTTCGGATACGCAGAAGTTTTCAGTAGCAATTTTGCCGCGTTTAATTCCGGGGTTGCCAGATCTTGCGAGAAAAGTAAGCCACCAGGTCAACGGGAAAGCCCAAAACAGCCAAGTCTCTTAGAATAAGCTGACCTGGCAACCATGTCATGTCACACTTGTGTGCATGTGCAGACTGAGAAAACCGTTTGAAATCGGAATACTGGATACACATTAGGGGTGGGCAATATGATGATATGTTTTAGTATCGTGATAAATTTTATCGGGATATCGTCAGTGCTGAAAGAGCACATTTTAAATCCAAATCCCTGTAGTCGTTTTTAAGAACTACGGATTCATTTTGTATGCGAACACGTATCGTGATATACTATTTTTACCATATCACCCAACCCTGACGCACATGCACTGAGAAATCTGATTACTGAGGCAAAATCCCGCTCTTGATTGTATTTCTTAATCCGATCTGGATTGCTGTTTACATGACCAGTTGAATAATCTGCAGGAGTCCGATTCAGATCAGAACATTGATTGCATGTAGACACACTCAGTGTTGTAGCGTTGGTGTGGTTTGGAAACACTTCTGTGTCAGCGTTACTTTGAGAATAGTACACCAACCAAAGACCTCCACCCTTCAACTTCCTGTGGTGATGGTGACTGATCAGTCTCAGAACGCACCCTCTACATGGATAAGACGTCACAGATTGTGGCCAAACCTGTACCTCTAATACGGAAACACAGCTCTGCCAAGAGCTGCGCAGTACTCTGGGCCTGGCATAGCCGGCAAACCCGCTGCTTTTTGGCAGAAGTGCCCCTTTCTGTCGTCTTTCCTAATTTAGCCACAGTTCGTCACAGTGTGCAGAGAAACATGGAGGGTTGCTTTAATTCCTAACAAGTGAGGCTGGGAGATATGATGGTATACAATGTTGCCAGTGGCATACCCGTACGTTTGCGTGCCTACCAACCCACAACTGTGAAATCTCACAGCCCAGGCATTTCTTTGCAGGCTGCCAAGTTCACCCAACATGGGATTTCAACAAGCCTTTCAGATATTGCTTTCCTTCTTGCCCAACTTCCTGACTGCTTTTTTTTTTATTTGGTGCTTTTGTAACTAAAAGTTTCATTTTAAGGAAAGATGCTTCGTGGTTGGTAAGTGTACGATTGGGTGTCATCTGTGCTCATTAAACTGTTTTCTCATAGGGCGAGCTATAAATGGAATGTCCAATGCATTTAGTGTGCTCCTCGCTCCATCTGTTCTTCTGTCCCTGTGTGTAGTATTGCTACCAGCAGAGGGCAGCAGCATCTCATTAGAGGCAGCGTTTTATACTGAGTCTGGTAATATTAACATACAGGGGGTTAGCACATGGCCCTGATCCGGTACAACTTCAATTAAGATGAACTGTTAATGGATAAGGGCTTTGCTTCTGGATCCAACAATTTTGGGATTTTGCCTCACAACCTTCTGATTGGTAGTTCAGAGCCCACTCCACCCAGCGTGGGGTGATCCACTGATCTGTCTCCCCTACCTTAGGCACAGGCCAATCCTGCCTCTGTGTGACACCCTACCCAGCTAAAGGGCATTGCCAGGGCTTGAACCCAGGTCACTGTAGTTGTGGGCTAACGTGTTGGCCACTGTTTTAATACAGATGTCGGGAATCCTGGAGGAGATAAAACCATTGCAGAGCCTTTGGGTTGTAAGCTCAAATGTTGGAGCCCAGGGCCTTAGGAAATGCCATGTGTTACCTCGGGATCTGTTTCCTATACAGTCAGTATTATTAGTGATGTGTATATTTTTATATATATATATGTGTGTGTGTGTGTGTGTGTGTATGTGCCAGAGTTGGGCGATCTGAAGGAGCTGGAGACCCTGGACCTGTCCATGAACCTCCTGAGTACGCTCCCAGAGCGGCTGCACCGGTGCACGTCGCTGCAGAGTCTGAATGCCGATCGCAACCTGCTGCAGTGTCTCCCGCGCCAGCTGTGCCAGCTGCCGGAACTCCTCGAGCTCTCCATGGCAGCTAACTGCCTCCTGTCACTGCCGCTAGGTGAGAGACGCCGATCCGGTGCACGTACATGTCTCTGCATACGAGTTTTTAGCGCGCCGCTCAAACACAGGGTCGTGTAGAGCGGCAGGTGCCGGGATGTGCCACCCGCCGCGAGGGCTCCTGGGGGATTGTGGGCGATAATGAGACGAGGATGCTTTTTTCTGACGATGCCTGCTCTCTGCTCATTTTGAAGTCGGTTTCTTGTTCTTTGTGTGTGAGATTTTGTGGTTGTCTGAGGGCCCCAAAGTGACTGTGGTTGTCTCTGGCAGATTTGGGCCGCTCCATGGAGCTGCAGTTTGTGTTCGTGGACAACAACGTTCACCTCAAGGGCCTGCCATCTTTCCTGTATAATAAGGTCATAGGCTGCAATGGGTGAGTGGCCTGAATAACTCAGCAACTGCGACTTGTATGACCTACAGTAATCATGGATCAGTGGAATCAGTGGAAAGTCCCCATAAATGTACGATAACTAAGTGTGTGTGTGTGTGTGTGTGTGTGTGTGTGCACGTACGTACAGGTGCGGTGTTTCTCCGCAGGTCTCTAACGTGACGCAGATGTCCCTGACCGTGGGGGATCTGAGTGTCCCCCTGCCCTCTGAAGTGAAAGCTGTGGGTGCCGAGGCGGACCGAGTGCTGACGTTGGAGGAGATGACCATGAGGACATTGCATGTGGTTTACAGCAGGACCAGGAAGGGTGAGACTCGCTGTCTCCTAAATGTTAAACGTAATACAGACAGTCTTAAGGGCTTTTCACACCGAGTCCGAAACTGACAGACCGCGGCGCTGCGTGAAGTGTTTAATCGGAGCCTGTTGTCATTTCTGTGTTAAAATCAGACTGACCAATCAGAGCTCGGTCACCGGGCAGAACAGCTCATCAAGAGCTTACAGGACGAGCAACAGGCTGCCTCTAAAAACATGGATATTAAAGAAAAGATCTGGTGGAATAGAACCGAAAGGCTGGAGAATGATGGGGATAAAGCTCACAGGGACTGGATGGAACCGATTATTTATCTAAGTGCGTTCTAGTCTGTATGCTCACAAAAACAAACTAGAGCTTCCTGCACTAATCATCACTTGTGGGTTTTTTTTTTTGTTTTTTTTTGTTGAAGATGTGAAAAAGGCACTGAAATCTCCGTGACACGTTAAGAGAAGGGAAATTAAAGAAAGCAAAAGCGAACAGGTAGTGTTCAGAGTGTTTAGACAGAAAACAAATCGGACTTGGTGTGACTACGTCCAAAATCGGATTCATTCTTTTCTTGTGTAAACATCGGTCTGAAATGGCTTTTAGCCGTCAGCGGCCTCTCTGCATGTCTGCAGGAACTGAGCTCCGAAATGTCTAGAATGAGCTCAACTTGTACAGGATTTAGGGTGTGTTTATTTATTTATTTTTAATCCCCATTACTTAGACGCCTCGTCTCTGCCGACGTTCCTGCTGCCCAGCAGCCTGCTGGAGCTCTTACACTGCCCGCTGGGTCACTGCCATCGCTGCAGTCAGCCCATGTTCACCATCGTCTACCCCAAACTGTTCCCCCTCAGAGACACGGCACTGGCTGAAGTCCACAGGAGGTACTGGTCTGACAACACACACAAGTAAAGTCAAGTCAAGCCAAGTCAGATCTATTTATATAGCGCTTTTTACAATGGAGCATTGTCTCAAAGCAACTTTACAAGTTTAGATTATCTCCTAATATCTATGTCCAATCCCAAATTGAGCAAGCCTAGGGCGACAGTGGCAAGGAAAAACTCCCCGAGTCTTATAGGAAGAAACCTTAGGAGGACCAAGACTCAAAAAGGGACCCAACCTCCTTGGGCGGCGTAGATGATAAATGTAAGAGCGAAACTAAAGTCATGGAGTCAAAGTTCGAATAAAATGTGAAGTATGCACATCGACATTAAGTGGCACACACACACACACACACACACACAGGGTATAGTGAGCACTTTTTTTGAACTCTTGAACTACTTAACAGCATTTTGTTTAAAGTTTGGTTTACTAAGAGTGCCACCAGAGTCTGTTAAGCTTAAGTTCTAAAAATAACAGGTCTTTAGAACCACAATAAATCATGATACTTTACTTACTCGAGTGCAGCTCTAATGGGAGGGCTTCTGCGTTTACTGGAGTAATACTTTATATTGGGTGTCTCTACTTTATTAGTACATGGTTTGTGTACCACTGATGATGATAAATGATTACTGACACCACACGTGAACAGATTACAGATGGCTTGTCTAAAGTCTCTGGACAATTTGAAATGATTCTAGATTCCACCCCAGACTTTCTGACTCCCACACCCCCAACCCAGCCCTTAATTCCTCTCACTCTGTCCCATGTTTCCTGAATCACATCCTCTGCTAATGAAAGCCCTCGTCTGAAGCGGTCGGGTGACGTCACAGCGTTCAGAGCATGTGTTCCTTAAACTCCATCTCAGATTTTTTGTTCGTAGTTTGCTCGTTTTTTGTTCTTTAGTCTGCTTCAGTCTAGGCTTTGGTTCGTAGAGTACTGGGCAAAAGTCCTAGGCCACCATTAGTCTTGTTGTTTTAGCAATGGTATACTGACTATATATATTTATTTCAGTCTCTTTATTAGAATACAGCCAGGAAATATAGGAAATTTGTATGCAGTTTAAAAAAACTGAAAACAAATCAGGAAAAACTGTTTCTATAGGCCGCAGCGGTGAGGATTTAGTGTGACCTCGTCTCACACTTAAGCAATAGCAGCATCTGGCAGCTTCATCGGGGTGCCACGTTGACCCATTTACAGTCCGAAGAAGCTTGATCAGGAATGGTCTTTTTGGAAGGGTAGCAGCAAAGAAACCGGTTTTCAGGGAGGTCACACTCAATTCTGACCTTTGCCTGCAGAAGTCATTTTGTTCTGAAAAATGTAGTTTTTAAATGTAGTTTACCCTTTTTTGTAGTTTCTGTTTGTATTTTAATAATGACACTAAATAATTATCAATGGTCATTATACCACTGCTTAAAACAACAAATCTAATGGTGGCCTAAGACTTTTGCACAGGACTGTACATGTTGCCTGTTTGTTTTTGTGTTCATTCTGCAGCCTGACACTTGCTTTTTTGTTTGCTGTTAATCTGCTGCTGCTCAAACTGAACGTGTCTGCACTGACCGGCACAGGAGAGCGAAGGAAACGGTGGTTTTTAATTCATTTCTTATTTTATTACTAATTAAATAATTAAAAATTAATTGTAATAATAATTCTTTTTAGTTTAATTATTTTTATTAAAAATAATTTAAAATTGAAATTAATTATTAAAAATGTATTTTGGTTTATAAAAATTAGTATTGCAATAGTAATTATTTTTACTTTAAATATTTTTATTAAAAATAATCATTTAAAATTGAAATGAATTAATAAAAATGTATTTTAGTGTATAAAAATTTCTGTATTTTAATTATTTTTAAAACTAAAATTAATTTTAATTTATTTTAGTTTGAAATTATTGTTTTTAATAATTTCAATTAGTTTTAACAATTTTTAGTTAATTATTTTTAAGTGATTATGACACGACTTTACGTCTGTTGACACCATTTTCAGTGGAAAACCTTCAGTGGCCTAAATGTCGGTGCGTCTCTAATATTAATTGGGTTGCACAAGTCTGAAAAAATGTTTCCCTTCCAAAAGTTAAAATTCACATTTTTTAAAGGACTCTGGTGGAGCCAGACTGGTGTCCCTCTCTTGAAACAGGGGTGGTGTTTCAGTTTGATTTTGGTATAATATTAAAATATGTATTGTAGTAGTGGTTTAGTTTCCATTGACCCCGACTCGCACGCCGTCTTTGCTCCCGATTCCCAGCTGAACGGCCGCCCTGAGCTCGTCTCACTCTTCTGTCCATCTCGGCGCATTAGTAACCGGACACCAGCATTTCTGTATCAACATCCCCCATCCTAACACAATCAGTGTGGCTAAATGGCTGATTTCAGGTCCTGGCTATGCATTAAGAGATCGGTCTGGTCCATTGGTTACGTCTGGATCTGTTCACTGTGGCTGCAGCGCTCGCTACTAGTACTGTGTAATTCTGAGTGTTGAGAAAGGGCAAAAGCCGCGAACAGGAATATTGGGGTGAAGCTTTGTTTGGTCTTTGGCCTCCTCATAGACGTTTTCTTTATCCTTCTTATTCCCTGCATGAACAGAACGACTGTGAGCTTCGTGGCATACTGCTGCTCCAGCCAGTGTCTGCAGATGTTTGACCTGCAGAGCTGATTCCACACTTTGCACTCTTCATGACAAGGACCGACACGATATGGGGGTCTGATCTGTTTTAGACTCTCACTGGACTTCCTGAAGACGCCCAGATCAGCTGTGGGGTTCAGCCGAGTCGGAGAAGCCTGGGACATTACCAGCTCCTGGTCCTTTTAGTTCTCCAGAATGATGAGTGGGAATGAGTTTCCCCCAGACATGATGCCGGTGCTGTTGCAGAGAATTGGCACACCATTCCAGAGCCAAACATAATCACACGTGGGTGTTCAGGCTTAAAATAAACTGCGATGGATTTACAGATAGCCCCGAGAGCCTGCGTCACCATCCTACAGCGTCTGAACACATCGGCACAGAAAGTTCTGCACAGGACGAGATACGGCTTTTATTTATTTTAGATGCTCAACGTTTATAAATGTAGCTTCTGTGATATTGAGGAAGGCCTGGTCAGTGTCACATGACTCAAGCAGATTTGCTGATCTGGAACAGAACCAGCACCCACCAAAGAGGAGCACTGAGAGTCAGGAACCAATCCCGGGCTAACCTGGGAAGGGATGTGCCAGAAACACCAGAGTGCAACGTTGTACTCTTGACCGGCGCCCATGAACCACAGCATAACTGGATTAATGGCAAATGTAACCATAAAATCTATAGCTGCCTTCACTTAAACCTGAACCTCAGCTCTGGAGCTGACAGACCTCATCTCGCCAGAGGTGGGAGACGAACGTACGAGTCATTAGAGCTCCCTCCCAATGCTGTGGTTCGTATCCCGCCTCTGGCAAGGTGAGATCTGTCTCTTAAAGAGTTGTAGTTACAGTTTAGTGTTTCCGAGAAAAAGTCCTCAAGGGCTTCAGGTCAAAAGTCAGGGTTGCTGCTCCATCCAGAGGTGGGTCCTGGTCTCGATGCTCCTTTATGGTGTTGGCTGGTCTATTCCAGATCAGAGTGCATGATGCCAACCAGGCGTGCCCCCACATTACAGCTCCCTCTTTAGTTTTTTTGTACCTGTGACTGAAGCCTCGCGGTTCTCAACAACGTTCAGTGATGTCCAAAGTAATTTTTTAACTTTTGTTGCTCTGCTTCACTGTTGCTCTTGGTTCGTAATCCCTCCTCACCAACTGGTGCTTTAGTGTTTCTAAGTGCAACAGTGTTGCTGGTCCGCTGCATTGCATTGTGGACCTTTGAGTCCGTTTGTTTCTTTTCCTTTTTTGGAAGGTTGTACCCATGCCTGAAAATTGGTGAGTAACAAAAGAATCTTGTTTGAGATTGTTTAAAAGGCTTTTTTTCTGTTAAATCCCATTGGAAGTGCAACAGCGATGTCGCATCATGATGTAAACAGGGCTATACCCCGGCTAAGTTCAATACTGTTTAATAAAAATAAACAAAAACAAACAAACACGATGTCTCCAGGGAACAAACTTTTATAGAACATTACTAACATTTTTTTCTAATATATTTCATTGGGCACAGGTGAACATGTGCCTTAAACAGGGTGGCAGTCCGTTGCAGGGCTGGATAGGAGTCACTAGTGCAGCTCTGGGGGATGATCAACCTGCCCAGTCTCCTCTCCCTCCAAAAACTGTGTCTGAATGCTAACCAACATCCACAAGTTCCTCGAGTTGTTCTTCCAGTGACAAAGCTAGGCTGCCCCCAAGGCAGGAAGATCAGGCACATGGAGGCAGGCTAGCTTTGTCTCTTTAAGAACAACTCATGCTGGAAACTGTATTGAAGGTGATAAAGAGTGGAAAGGTTCCAGAAGAGGAACCAGAACTGTGGCAGAGGGAGAAATGAGCCTGTAGACCAAACTTGGTGATCCCAAACTTCTATAAAAGAGGTATTTATAAATAGAGAGGACATACGGAAGTGCCCATCTATTTTAGGCACGGTTTTATTTTATTGTAGTAAAATGTTGTCCCACTAAAATTAGGGGGTACAAAATCAATTTTGTCCCGGGTTGCTGAGCAGAACTACGGGACATGCCACTTCAATTCACTACAGGCACTACATTTCCCATAATGCCCCAGCATCTGTCCAAAAAGCTTGAGCACTTTCAGACAGTCAGTTTTTTTCAGTTTTGCTCATGGAGTAATGGGCATCCATAACTATTTAAAAGAATGCCACGCTGCAGGCAAGGAATAGCTTATGTTGAAGTAGTTAGTTAGTGCAATTAACAAAAATGATCGTGTTCATTTGTTCTTTATTTCTCATCCATAGCAGAGTAAAGCCCACTTTAGTGTTAGATCACTTAGTCTTTACTGTTTAACAGCTGCATATTTGTGCACAGTTGTGCCCATATGACTGATTTTCAGGCAGATGGGTACAGCTGTGCCCCTTTAAATGTTGTGTACGCTATTTTTACAAAGTGTTTTAGAAAAGATTTTTGGTGACACCAGGCTTCTGTTATCATAGATCTATAGCTCTGGTGCAAAACTACAGCTGTAAGGCAGAACACCAAAAGGTAAGTACAGTGTTGTGCCAATTTGATTTTTGACTGAACTACTCCTTTAATAGAGAGAGAGAGAGAGAGAGAGAGAGAGAGAGAGAGAGAGAGAGAGAGAGAGAGAGAGAGAGAGCGAGAGTTGGATGGGAGGAGGCTGGCAGTATTAACCCTGCTGTGCTCAGATTATTAGCTGCATTAGAAGTGGAGGAGTGCAGAATGATACAGGACGGGTTTCCTTCCATATCACGCTTCTTCTCTACAGAACAGGGTGAGTACAGGGCAGAGACTGAGCTCTACTGCTGTCCTTTCAAACCCTGTCATTTACTGGAATTAAATGAGTTGCAGTTCAGTAAGTTGGTGATGGTGCTCGAGAGGCTTTACAGAACTCTCTAAAGGAAGTGCTTCTTTGAATTTCACAGTTACTGAGTGAAGGAAATTGAGTGTATGAAGAGATGTGCTGACCTGAAGCACTCTCTAGGAATCCTGCAAAATCTAAAGCTACTTTTCTAAAACCTGATAGATGTAAAAATGTGTTTTGTACAGCCTTGAGAGTGGATCAAAATGGTTCCAAAATTTGTAAGGAATTGATTATTGTACCCAGTGAACCACTTAGAACAGGGCTGTTAAACTTTTATTCAATAATTGATAACGAATGATAAATACTCTGTTTAGTATCGACATCAAATTGTACTTGTCTGGTAAGAACTCTTTACATACGATGTAGTGTGTTATTACTAGGTTATAAGTGTTTTCAACCACGTCCAGTTACACTATATATTTAACTATATCATCTGTATTGATTTACGTTAAGGTTCTCCAAAGGAACATTATGAACTCATTAGTTCACATAAATAAACCAGCATTTATAACCCATACAGTATATAATGCTGACAGTTGCTGGATCTCTGCTGCATGACCAAAGCTTTGCAGACCACGGTGACCTTAAGATGCACTGAGACATCAGTAGTTTATTCATGCTCAGTATATTTTATATTGTTAAATAATGATAATGATGTAATTATGTTAATTTAAGGGAACCTCGAGGTAAAGGTTTACATTTGTCTTCATGTATAAATTGTTAGGAAACACATCAAACTGATGAGTCCGGAGTCTGTCTCAGAACCGATGACGCTCACATCTAGGCGCAATTTAGACAATTGTCTGAGGACTGTGTATTCACAATACTTAATATCGGACCCTGTCATATCTTTGACACCCTGTTCTAAAAGATATAAAGCTTCATCAGACCTAAGGTTCCGCATAGAAGCTCTCATAGTTCACCTAGAGGGACAAACTGCAGAGCATAACTGAATTCCATTTATTCTGAGAGTGAATTTACACTATGGTTTACATAGATTATCCAAAACCTCTTGCCTCGTGTTCTGGTATTTATATTACTGATCCCTTTTAGTGGGATCTGCTCTACGAAAATCTGACCTCCAGATAAACATTTCTTAGGTTTATGCTCATTTTTGACAATGTGTAGCCCAGTCACTTTTGAAAGTCTTGTGAACGTACACTGTGGCCAAGTTTTGAGCTGTTTGAATGTTTATTGGGTTCTGCAAGTTAATTAAATGTTATCTTGATGGACGCTGGTTATAGGTAGAAACATTTCGGTGATATTGATTGTGTGCTGCTTCAAATGGCTCTTTGTAACACAGCATTTTTCTAAATGGGATAAACAAGAAGCTCTAACCTTTCGCACTGAAGATCCGTCTGAGATCTAACCAGACCCTGTATAGTCATTCATTCATTTCCATACCTGATTAAACCAATTCAGTGTCCAATTCACACGCGGTGAAGTATCTGCGCAGGGCAGATAGTAGCCTTAGACACAGGCCACATGCACCCCTACTCTCTCACACTGGGACACTTTAGAGACACCAGTTGACCCTAACGCATTTCTTTGTAATGTGAGAGGAATCCGGAGTACCCGGAGAAACCCCACACAGGCATGACCAGAACATGAAAACTCCACACAGACGGAGTCCGGACCAGCAAGCGAACTAGGAATCTCTGGAGCTGTGAGGTGACGGCGCTACCCGCTGGCGCCACCATGTCGCTTGCCCTGCGTAATCTGTGTAGAGCCTTGGAAATGACTTGCGTCAGGATCTCATATTTATTTCATGATATGACCGGGGATGAATTAGTAAGCACTTATTAACAGAGCAACATCAGCTCCTAAACATTACAGATGTCCTGACCCCACTTTCTACCTTTTTAATGTGATACAATATTAAAGCTTTGAGTATCGACCATTATCTGATACTGATCCAATATCAGAAATGTGCATGCAGCATTAAAAAAAAACATTAAAAACTTCTGTATCCTTCAGTGGTAAGCATGTAGTACCTGACAACTTGTACAGTCCAAAGAAACTTGACCCGGAATGGTCTTTGTTTTAAAGGATATCAGCCAAGAAACCATTTTTTCAGAAAGGTGAAAAGCTTAAGATGTGCTAAAGATTACAAAGACGTATTATGGAGTGACAAATCCAAGTTCAAGGTCCAATCATCAAAAATATGTTATACATGGTCATTGTAGCTTTGAAATAACAAATCCAATGGTGGCCTAAAACTTTTGTGTTCTATTGAGAATTATTGTAGGCTGGTGGATATTTTTAACCTGCCACCTACTGCTGTGATATTGCGTATTCCCTCCCAAAATATCAGAACTGTAACTCCAGCATGTACTGGTGTATCCTTACACCGATTCGGCATCCGTAATGCTTGTTGATCGATTAAAGGAGATTCTTCATCCACTCTGCGGTTCATTAGCGATGCAGTTATATTGGGATTTAACAGAAATAAAAATAGTAACAAGCATTTAAAAGCTTTTTTTAGATCCTCGTGGTTTGAAGATAGCCGCATGGTGAGCGTATGTTTGCCATTTCTGATGCTCTCTGAGGTTAATTATCATCTGGGTATTAAATTAGGAGTGAAAGCCGTGACGTTGGCTCCAGATATGAAAGCACCGGCTGATCTTATTAGGTTATTTGGTGCCTATTCAAACAAATGACGTGCGATAATTATATTACTGTACGCCGATTCAGACTGCCTTCTACTCACGTCACATGTACTGTATGTTAAAGGAATACTCCAGGATTGTTCAGCCCAGCCTCCGTCCAGTGCATGTGTGTGAAGTCCAGCCCAAAATGTCTCATTGTTTCCAAACTTTGTTCTTTGTATTGGCAAGAAAACAAAGTACGTTGCCTTGAAATTCACTTATAACGAAAGTCTAGGGTTAAGCGTTGGCCCATTCAGTAACTGTATAACAGTAATTAAAAACTACAACCATTAAAACCTTCAGAGTAAAGGTCCTGGATTTGACATCAGAGCACAGCTTGCTGAAGAAACGTGCTGTGTTTTGTGGTATCCATGCCCTACGCGACTACTCTGGTAACAACCACAGGTTCTTCAACCCCTAAAAAGTTGTCCCACATCTGAAAGGTTGAATTGTCCTGCCACACTGCATACGTTGTTCAAGGTGCCGCTCTGACCTCCAAATTTTTCTGGATCTCAACCCCATCTGTGGGACATGCTGGACAAACAAGTCTGATTTATTGAGGCCCTGTCTTGTAACTTGCAGGACTTAAAGTACTGATGTCTTCAGAGGTCTTGTGGAGTCCATGCCTCTATGGGGTACGGGCCTTGGCAGCTTAATGGGACCTACACAATATTAGGTGTGTGGTTTTTATGGTATGGCTGGTCATTGTGTGTCACATCATGTGAGATGAGGATCTAAAGAGCCGCCTGAGATCAAACTCACAACCTTAGGCCAGCAATGCCTTTTTCTTCCACTGCTCATTTATTCCTGTTTCTTGCATCAAGCCAAAGTCTGAAACGGTGGTACCACGGATACTTAACACCGATCCACGTTTGTCATAACTGATGAGATTTTATATCAGCTGATCTTAATGATGTATCGTTAGGAATGAATAGTGTTTTTGAATGTCATTAGATTGTCTTTATTTGGATGTAAAGACTGTCACTGTGGGCTCTTCCTCTCATCTCATCCGGAGTCTCCAGATCCGAAACCAAAGCTTCTGGCTGCCTCCTGTCTGACCACCGATCTGCACATTTGATGCTAATTAGCTTTCCCACAAGTCTAAATCCATGCTCAATAAACACAGAAATCAAGTAAAATTATCTCCAAATATTAGCTCCTCAGTCCACCTTCCTGTAGTCGCATGAAGCTGCCTTTTGTGGATTGAAAATAGAAACACGGACGCTTGCCAAATCAAGCTGTGGATTAGATCTGAAAGACGACCTGAGTGGGCTTTACTGCCCTTACTGTTGAGATCCAGTGCTGGCATCCAAACCCGAGGGATAGCGGTCTGGCACCGTGCCCTGACAAAAACCGCTTTACACTTTATTAGCAGTGAGCTCTGGCTGGCCAGTAACTTAAAGATCATGAAAGAGGTCTAACGCTGTGCGGCCTCGGGTATTTTCACACTGCAAAGGCTTTTGATACAGGAAATTTTGAAGCAAAATAGGAAACTGTTCATATCGCCTCACACTTGTTTTAATCCTGCTTTTCCTGGATAGGATCACAGGGTGCAAGCACAAGTGTGTCCTGGATGGGACACCAGTTCATAGTAGGGCCGACTTCTTCTCTTTCACTTGCAGCCGAATGTGCCTGTATGACTTTACATGATTAAATATAGTACTGAGCAAAAGTCTTTGGCCACCACTAGATTAGATGTACCATTGTTTTGGCAACGGTATGATATAATTATTTCTCAGTCTCTTTTTTAGAATGCAACCAGAAAATACAGAAAATGTGTATGCAGTATTAAAAAGCTGAACGAAAATCAGCAAAAAACAACATGTGTAGGCTACAGTGGTAAGTATTTAGTGTGACCTCCCCTTACACTTGAGTAATAGCAGCATCTGGCAGCTTCATCAGGATTCCTGTTCTACAGCTGCCAAGAAACCACTTTGTCTGAAGGGGAACAAGGTAAAAAGGTGAAGATGTGCTAAAGCTCACAAAGATTGAAATGAAATTCTGTGGAAAAGAGGATTATGGAGTGATGAATCCAAATTTGGCTCCAACCGTTGAAAATATGTGGTCATTATATCTAGTGGTGGCCTAAGACTTCTGCACAGCTCCCAGTGAATTTTGGGATAGGTTCCTGAGTCCTACCCCCAGACCAGGAAAAAGCAGGGGTGAAAAGAAATGCATTTATAATTTGGAAGTTTTGTTTTACATGAGGTTGTTAGTGTTATGGGTCATGAAGTATTAGTTATATTAATGACATCATTTTTATAACTTGTCATGGCATTACAAAGGTCAGACGATGCTGCTGTAGAACATTTGGGACACTATTGGAAGGTAAAACTGTAGGTGACATTTTTACAAGATCTTCCTGATTAATATATGCTGTTCCTCAAGTTTATATAGTGAAAGCAGACGGCTTATATTATAGATAGTGTTCTTGGGTCTTCTTGAGTCCTTTTATTATCAAAATGTCTATGAGAAACACCTCTTTTGCTTTTCTCATTGCTTTGCATGATTGAGGCGGCTGCACGGCTCGCCCACCCTCACCGCTCCAGAACCATCTCTCTTTTGACCTTGTGACGAGTGTGGATTAGTCAGACTGATCCTAATCTACTTGACATTAGACAAATCTTTCTCTAATCCTCTTCCTCAGACCAATCCTCTTCTCTCTGCTAAAGGACTTTGCTGTGAACTTTGATCTCAGGAGGTCAGACGTTCTCTCTGCAGCCCAGACCTGATGCTGTGGTGCTTGTGTGGTTAATAAGCACTGCACTGAGTGTTGGGACATACAACCAGTATTTAAAAGGTTGTGTCTTGTGCCATTGTAGACTTTCTGCCATTTTGGACCAGAGGTCTTGGGCGTCCAAACATCCTGTCGCTGATTGGTTTGTCCCTTGAACCTCTGACCCGGAGCTCCACACAAGCCTGTGGTTTATCCCTTGTTAAAGCCGCTCAGGTTTTTACATCTGCCCGTTCCTCCCACATCCAACATGTCAGCTATGAGTCCCAACTGTTCACTTACAGTCTAATACTTCCCAGAGCTTGAAACATGCTTGTGTTGCTGCTAAATTTTCACATTTATATACGTGTGACACTTCAACAGAAGATTTAGAATCTTCTAAATGTGTTCTATCTGGCATTTTGTTTGATCTGTCGCTTCTATTTCTTTTCTATTTCATTTTAACCCTTCGTTTTCCTGGTTGCAGGGGCTCTGGTGCATATCCGTGGACAAAACAGGGTGCAGACTTAGGCTTACCCTGGATGAGAAACCAGTCCATTGCAGTACTGGGTAGGGGTTGCCTTTGCAGTGCTGGGTTATGATTCCCTGAGTGGCCTTCCCTCCCTCAGGCCAATCTTGAGTGCATGTGACGTCCAACCTGACCCGAACCAGGTGATTATTATTATTGTTATTATTATTAGTAGTAGTAGTAGTAGTAATAGTAGTAGTATTAAGTTGTTTTAACAGGTTATTATATGCTTTTTCATTATTATACTCGAAAACAGAAACAGAAACTATATAAAGACCATAAAAATAGATTTATATTCAAAAATAAATTAAGAAAGCCTTATTACATAAGCACAGACTTCGACAATGGACACTACAGAATCCCATTTGGGTGAAATTACATCATTTTCCATACATAAGTGGAATAAAATAGCATAGCATGGTTTTATGTCTGGAATCTTTAAGAAACTTATTCAGTCTCTGACGCCACGTTAAATAAGGAAAACATTTCATGATTACACATTGTTCCATTCATCATTTGATACGTCCACATAATACGCAATAGTTTCCTGTAATTTATTAACGTATTTTTATTGCCATTGATTGTTTGCTTATGCCATTGCATGTCTGGCACACATCCTTTCTCTAGCTCAGACCCCACACTGTCTCTATCACCTGAGTGTGTTGGACCTGCCTGTGGTATTCTCGCTCACAGAAGAAGTGGTTTAGCTCATATCGAGCGTGAGGGGAGCTGACTAAATTAGAGATCAGTGGTTATGGCTGTCGTCCCAGTAGGAAACTTCAGCTCTGTTTACTCAGTCTGAAACATGAAAAGGAGGCTCCTCGGTGCAGAGAGGGACGAATTTCAGCAGGAAGGAAACACGATCCAACGTATACTGTATAATAAGGTTTTAGCAGATCAGAAGCCTTTGTAAAGGCTGTATTGGCGCGCAGTGTGTAGAGGTCTGATGGAGCTGTGAGTATGGATGTTCTGAAACTGACCGCTGAGTTTTGTTTTTGATTACCAGCTTGGTATGTTTAGAGGAGTGGGATATCAGTGTAGAGCCCAGGTACGCCCGTGGATACCGGTCTCTTTTAGGGCACTTCAAGACAACGCAGTGTATGGAATCGAATAGGGCTTTAGGGTGGTTTATATAGACTAAAATATTTCAGAGAGCTGGATGCTTACAACATTTTCAGCCTTATCAGATCTGCTCAATCAGCTCAGACATATTTGGTGTTCAGTGTGTGCTTCTATAGATTCTTCAAATCTACAGTCTAATCAGTTGAGGGTCTTGCTCAAGAGCCCAGCAGTCACAAGCTGGCATGTGGGACACCATATTGGTCAAGAGTTCAGTAAATTAATAACTGGGCCACCATGTATCCATATTTTAGACACCTATTTAAAGGATAGTGTTAAGCCTTGGCAGCTTTAATACAGATTTACAGTATAGTTCAAAATCTACATGCACTATATAGCAGACCCCTCCTTATTCAGAGTGACTTACAACTCATTTAGTCTTACAATCCAAGCGACAGTGGAAGGGCTTTGCTCAAGGACCCAACAGTGGCAGCTTGACAGAGATGGGATTTGAACCCTCGATCTTCTGGTCCACAGTCCAGTACCTTAGCTGCTAAGCCACAATCTTCCTCCATAAGCTGTTTCCTCAATTAGTGTTTGAGCGTGGTGTTAAATGTTCAAATGGGTTGAGATCTGGTCATTTTAAAGTCCATTATCTGGGTATTATCAGGTCTGTGTGAATGTATTTAAGCAGCATTGTACCTACCAAGATCTTGGGTGAACTTTCATGACTTTGTAGGTCAGAAGGAAAGGTCAGACAGCAAACTTATATCTTGGGCGATAAAGTTAGGGTTAGAGGGAAGTTGTCCCATACATGTCTTACCACAAACATGCCTTAAAGTGCTAACAGTTTGCCCAAGGAGGTCATTTTTGGGGAGGACCTAGATAGTTGTAAAGCTGCTTTTAGATAATGTGCTATATTATCAGATTTGACTTTGGTTTATAATCTGAATGCAATCTCTAAACACAGCAGCAGCTTTTCTTTTATTCCCCTGTCCCTGCTCAATTACGTCATGACTTATAGAAATATAGACCAATCCATCATCCATATGATGCCATACCTGACTGTTTTGTCTGTATCAGCGTCTGATGGTTTATTCCTGACTTCTGTTTAAACTCCTCTCAAAAGAAACAAAGCAAGGCCACTGGGGGAACATTTCAGTGCAGATATAATTGGGAGAGCCCACATATGGCTCTCACTAAAATGAAATAAAGTGTCGTGCTGACATGAACCGGGCAGCGTGACTCGGTTCGGTCACGGGCTTGACCTCAGAGGGAAAGGCTTTGTGTGCTGCACCAATAAAACATTACACAGCAGTTAAACTGCGTTGTGTTCTCCGCAACTAATTAGACACGCAGGTGTTCTTTATTGAATCCTAGTAAATGAGTAAGTATTGTGGAACATTTTGAAGGCCCGTGAGAAAGTCATTACACTGTTCACGCCTTTCAATCGCAGCCCAGATGTTTTTAATTGAATTGCTTTGTCGCTTGCCACTTATAGTGGAAAACACACTAGGTTTAATTAGTTAAGCAGACCGAGCGAGTCGCTTTCTCACAAGACCAGAAGCAAGCTGAAGATTTTCCAACCTCTTTATAATAGTCAAAGTAAAAAAAAAAAGTATGATTTACGACGGATTACAGGCGTGTCCTCAAAAGCTCAGTCGCTCTATTAGGTCATGTCTGTGTTGTCCTGAGGAAAAACATTTTGTTTTCATCAGAATGGCTGTTTGAATTGATCCTGTTAGTCATGAATTTGATTCAGGATATGCGAGTGACCATTGTTTGCTACTGGTTTAGGTCATGTGTCAGCTACAAGATGTGCCTTGGGTGACCATTTAACGTTGTGTGAGTAGCGCATTTGCACGCACACTCTAATACAAGAAGCTTGTGGGTTTATTAACAGATTGAGAAGCACATGCTTGTGGGTTTTTTTTTTTTTTTTGGTAATGACACCATGGGAGGTGTGAAATACACTAGTACCTGATCACTCTTTGCACAGTGCATGCAAGCTTTTTTTAATATACAGCATTGGAAGTCATTTCCAAAACTGAAATCTGCACAGAGTTTGTATTAAGGAATGAAACATACAAACGTTATTAGAACCATATTATCATCCGAATCGGATTTAACATGCAGTTCTACCTTCAAACTTTGTTCCACATCTATCAGTTTCCAGAGTCCAGTTTCAAAACAGTAGATACTACATTCTAAAAGCAAAGCCAAAGCAAGGCGTCCAGTGTTACCCTCACTCATACTGGCCATGAGAGGGCCTGGACCCTTAACACTTTAAGGCAGGAGTTAAACTAAGACCCTCAGGAACTGCTGTGTCCCTGAGCTGGTTCTTACCACCGAGCCACTGGAGTTGCTGCTGTATTTTAAGCTAAAGTAAGTTTTGTCACCACTGGTCAAATTAAGTGTTGCTTTTCTGAATGAAAAGTATATAACCTATGCAGAAATTAAAACCTCAATATATTCCTGCAATTTAATGGTTTGGACATGTTTCTAGATGATCCACTAGTGTTAGTTGTTAACTTTGCACTTACAAAATCAACAAAAAATATGAAAGGCTGACTGTTTACAAGCCCTCCTTTATATTTATATAGCTTACAATGTATCGTATGAAGTCAGAAACCACAGTGATAGATCTATTTGTGAATACTGAACCACTCACCCAGTTTGCAGGATGAAGCAAACCTCAATCACCAAATAAGCTGTGGCCAAAGTAATACATTTAGGGTAAACAGAAAATGGGAACGAAGAGTACAAGTACAAGTTTAGTACTGCATGTGAAAATACTTTGATAGAATAGTCAGTATTCCTATGACCTATTGATATGGGAAGACAAACGGTGAAAAACAAGATCTGAGGGGTAGCCACTGCCACGCTGACCACCGCTTTAGCTCCATCGCCTTTCAGAGGTTTCCATGATCAAGTGCTGAACGTTATACCGCAGACTCTTCTGGAGTGAGTGTTTATGCTTGATCGTGTGAATCATCGCTGCAGCCACACCCGCCACACATGGCCACACTTTGGACATCTTTCTTAATGATAACTCATCTGTTTCCGTGGTAACAGGCAGAAGGAGAGGGAAGGTGCGAAAGCTGTTAAGACAGAAGCTCTACCACAGCGAGATGCGATCATCTCTCATGGTTCAAAGCAGTGACCGAAAAACATTCGCCAAGTGTTAATACTTCCAAATATAGCCCGGTGTTTTCATCTGACATTTTCAATTATATTGAGAGCGCCGCAGTGTTCCTGCTGACTCTCGGAGCGGTAATTACTGTGGAACAATGGAGCGTCTGCGGGACTCGCTGTGTGGGATGTTGCTGAGTTTTAGTTGGGCTTGAACTCGATGAGTGGAAAATGACATATTACATTGTAGGCACTCTTGGCTCAAGCTGCTGATTATGCAAGTATTGCTCAGTGTTGGACAAACTCGGCACGTTTGCTGAACGCTGCCATTGTAAACGCCGGATCGCTCTTCGCACCGCGTGGGAGTGCGTAAAGTTTCACGCACTTTCTTCTTTCGTAAGAACTTCGTCTCGCCGCTTCCTCTCTTTGATGTGCTCCCTTCTTAGGCCAGGATTAAAGGAATATTTCAGTTTTATTTAACCTAATAGCTATTTACTGCAGCCCAAGGGCATTTCAATTTTGGTGGGGATAATAAACAGTAACATTTTTCAAGAGCAATCCCTAAGGCGGAGGCCAAAGGTGCTACTACACGTACTGATAGTAAATGTATACAGTGGTGCTTGAAAATTTGTGAACCCTTTAGAATTTTCTATATTTCTGCATAAATATGACCTAAAACATCATCAGATTTTCACACAAGTCCTAAAAGTAGATAAAGAGAACCCAGTTACACAAATGAGACAAAAATATTATACTTGGTCATTTATTTATTGAGGAAAACGATCCAATATTACATATTAGTGAGTGGCAAAAGTATGTGAACCTTTGCTTTCAGTATATGGTGTGACCCCCCTGTGCAGCAATGATTTGGCCATTCCAAAACACTAACTTTATTCTTCTTTAACCATTCTTTGGTAGAACGGCTTGTGTGCTTAGGGTCGTTGTCTTGCTGCATGACCCACCTTCTCTTGAGATTCAGTTCATGGACAGATGTCCTGACATTTTTCTTTAGAATTCTCTGATATATAATTCAGAGAATGATCCTACCACCCACCATGTTTCATCAGAGAATAAGAGATAAGGCTTTTATGCTGGAATGCAGTGTTTTCCTTTCTCCAAACATAACGCTTTTCTTTTAAACCAACCAAAAGTTCTATTTTTTGGTCTCATCTGTCCACAAAAAAATTCTTCCAGTAGCCATGCTGGCTCGTCCCACGTGATCTTTAGCAAACTGCAGATGAGGCAGCAAATGTTCTTTTTGGGAGAGCAGTGGCTTTCTCCTTGCAACCCTGCCATGCACACCATTGTTGTTCAATGTTCTTCTGATGGTGGACTCATGAACATTAACATTAGCCAATGTGAGAGAGGCCTTCAGTTGCTTAGAAGTTACCCTGGGGTCCTTTGTGACCTCGCCAACTATTACACACCTCGCTCTTGGAGTGATCTTTGTTGGTCGACCACTCCTGGGGAGGGTAACAATGGTCTTGAATTTCCTCCATTTGTACACAGTCTGTCTGACCAGTCCAAACTCTTTAGAGATGGTTTTGTAACCTTTTCCAGCCTGATGAGCATCAACTACTCTTTTTCTGAGGTCCTCAGAAATGTCCTTTGTTTGTGCCATGATACACTTCCACAAACATGTGTTGTGAAGAGCAGACTTTGATAGATCCCTGTTCTTTAAATAAAACAGGGGTTCCCTCTCACACCTGATTGTCATCTCAATTATTGAAAACACCTGACTCCAATTCCACCTTCAAAGTAACTGCTAATCCTAGAGGTTCACATACTTTTGCCACTCACTAATATGTAATATTGGATCATTTTCCAATAAATAAATGAACAAGTATAATATTTTTACCTCATTTGTTTAACTGGGTTCTCTATATCTATTTTTAGGACTTGTGTGAAAATCTGATTATGTTTATCATATTTATGCAGCAATATAAAAAATTCTAAAGGGTTCACAAACTTTCAAGCACCACTGTATGGGTATAGACTACAGGTTTTATGTTTAACAAATAATACTAAGAATGGCCTGTAGATGGCACACTACATATGGGAGTAGTTTTTTTTAATAACCATTTTGGCGTGATCTCATCTAACAGAATCGTAATTGAGAAGCATCATGTTTTAAAATGACTTGCTGTCCTGTACTGTCAGTGATGAAGCCAAACCTTTGTTGTGATTTTATCTCACCGATAATCATGCACCAATTCTTTTTCTTTTGTAGGAACTCGATGAAAGACAATGACATCAGGAAATGTGCTGATGACACACTAGTGGACAGAGGATTCTATAGGATATTTTTTGAGCGCTACAGGAAGAGCAAGGTTCCAAAAATGGGGAGAAAGAAGATCCAGATCACCCGTATCATCGACGAGAGGAACCGACAGGTGAGCTATAATGCAGTTTTCCACTGATCTTCATTCAAATCTTTGTCAGCTTTAGTTATTACTTGAAGTATATGTGTGTGAGGTAATCCCTAGACCTGTTTGTGGGCTTCATAACACAAAAGAAGAGAAGCAAGTTTATGTTTTGGGGGTATTTTCATCCCTACAAAAGGTGAGCCTGGTTCTCTGTAGCATGCTTTAGTCATTAAACGAGTTGACGTCTGCTACACAAAGACATAAAATACTAACTATTACAGGCATGAATCTAGGGTTACATAGTTTACGTAGGATGTAGAATAACTCTACACCACTGTTCGACTCCTTCAGTACAGCCTCTTTTTCCACTGGCTGCTTGATGAGTGGCACTGGGAGGAGGTTCAGCCACATACACACTGTACCTCTTGTCCTCAGTCTCACTGGACCTGCTGTCCCTGTTCTGTGGTCACAGTAATTAAGGGAATGCATGGCTCCATATCTCTCATTAGCCGTCAGCATTCGTCTGAGGAAGCATATAGTTTCTCTCTCTCCCTCATTCTAACCCCTGATGGCCATCAGTCAAAGTGAAGCCGCAGAGCGAGGCTAAAATTCACCCAGTCTGCCTCGTTCTATAAATATAAACCCTCACACCAGCACAACAAACCCTATCTTGTCTGGAGGAGCTCGTATTGGTTTGTTACACACTTGCTTGACATAGACTGTGACCTTTATTGATTTAGAGGAATTCACCAGCTTTTTTTTTTTAATCGCTATTTGTAGCAACATTTTTCCCTGAACTGAGAAAAGAAAAGTTATTTTCATGTTAATTCGTAGGATTCGACAGTTGTTGCAGATTAGCTGGGCATTGATTCTAGCATTCTGCTCATTTTAAGCAAATTTCTGAAAGTTAATCAATTCAAATGAGTCTATTTAGGCTAAAATCCTAGAAATGATGCCACATGATTAGGAAGGAACACTACGACTAGTCATTTTGTTAACTCATTTTAAACTAAAAACAAACATAATATTTCTAGTCATATTTTAGTTAATTGGCTATTAGTTTTAGTGTAGTTTTACTTGCCAAGTGTTGTAAACTAAAACTGAATTTTTGAATTCAATTGGAAGCAAACTGCTTTTCACTTATGAAAATTAAAAGCACAAAGTTTTGTTTTACATCCCTTGCTTTAATTATTATGTATATTAAGTTTAATTAAACAAGTAATATAAACGTATTAATTGGGAAAAGTAGTTTAATTCTTACAGATAACATCTAGGCAGCCCAAGGAGCATTTTGAGTCTTTTTTGAGTCTTTTTCTATATGTTTTAGGGAGTTTTTCCTTTCCACTGTCTCCCCAGGCTTGCTCAGTTAGTGCTTTGGGCCTAGAGAGTAGAAAACTGTTAAGCTGCTTTGAGACAAATGCTCCATTGTAAAATGTGCTATAGAAATAAATCTGACATTGACTCGACTTTAATTCCCTCCTAAATGTGCCAGATGGTTTAATAATGAACACTGGCATCACTTGCATCCCGAAACGGTTTTCTTTCTTTTCTTTTCTTTTTTTTTACATGCAGTGAGAAAATGAATGCTTCACTCCTTCAACGGCTCACTAAGAATAAAGTTACTCAGTGTTAACCTAACTTTAGCTTGAATATAACCACAATGCATGTATTAAAACAGTGTGCTTCCTAATCTATATCGAGCAAATAATAATAATAAATGATAATAGCCAAATGATGTAATTCCTCAACATCCTGTATTTAATATCCTTCATTATTCTCCTTGGAAATAAGGCAGACATGTTCATCCCTGTGCTGCCTTACACTCAGCAGGCCACAATGTGCTGACAGCAAAATCAAGCATCACTGAAGTGTTATGAAATGCTGAGTGCAGGACTTCTAAACGAGCTAAACTGCACGGTGGAGGAAGATTGCTTACAGTGAAAAGTGCTTTCTTCTCAGAATCTTGCGTTTGTAGAGTAATGACTTGCACTCGTCTTTCGCGATGGATTTGACGGCACCGGGCTGGTGCAGACGAAGCTGTGCATGCAGCGCTGAGCAGTCTCGTGTTCGGTCCTGAAGCGGTAGTGGCAGCTTCAGCGTTCCTCTGGGAGGCTGATAATTGGCAGCGAACATGACGAGACGTGGCAGCTCTGACAGCTGTGCTCTGTCATGCTGGCACCAACACGAGACAAGAACCCGGTTCTCATGACTGTCTTAATGAGACCATTACAGGCTTATTATCTATGAGGGCAGGATGGTGAAGCTTTAACACAGATTTCAAAGTCTAGAACATGAACGTTACGTGTCTGCGTGGTGCTGACGGACCTCCGAGAGAACGTGTTAACAAAATGGTTTCTCGACGCCGTTTGAAAGTTGTAGCATTCGTTTCTGTCAGTTTAACTAAACTGTTAGTGTCTAGAGATCGCTGTTTTGGTTTAGCCCTGGAATGAGGCTGATATTGCTAAGGGGAGAGCTATTGGTTTAGACACACCTGTCTCAAACCACATGTTCACTAATAGTCACAGACTTGATTTTTGAGTTTTGTAAATGAGTAGTATGGCTGTAAATACAAATAATGTTCCATTTTTTGTGCAGCCAATCACTATAGATATCTGAAGTTCGCTAATTTAGTCCTAGAACTTGGCAAATGTTGCTAAAAAATTAAGGGACACGTATAGCTAGCTGCATGTCACTCATAAACACACTTTCTGTTTGATTTGATGTTTTTATATGCTATTTTAGACCAGTAGTATGACTGTAAAAATACTCGCCTCAGTATAACCAATTAGTGATGGTGTTTTAAGTTTGCTGCTTTGGTTTAGTTTAACAATGATGCCAGTGTTGCTAACAAGTAAGTAGTTGCATAGCTTTAAGTATAGCCAAAATCACTCACTTGTTTCAGGCGGAGTAATCTTAAATAGACTTGTTCGAGAATGATGCTATTATTGCAATGCTGTTTTAAAGTAGTATGACTGAAATAAAATATAGTTTTCCACTTAACTCAATGCAGCTGATCAGTTAAGGTGTCTTCCTATGGGACAATTTTAGTGCTCAGTGGTTACTCTTTTATACCACCAGAAACTTAATGAAGATTCTCCTTTAAAAGTCGTTTATGTATCGTCTTTGTCACTGATGTTTCTCCTAAAATTATACAGAAAGGAAACATGCATAGGTTTGAGATAATAGGAGCAAAGCTGAGTTTATTCTGAGAGGTTTATTGGGTGCAAGCACAGCCCAGGGTTTGGTGTTTCCAGCAACTGAGACTTACTACCTTTTGATTCAATTTATTTATATAACACTTTTTACAATAGGCATTGTGTCAAAGCAGCTTAAAAAAGCACAGTCTAGACCCAAATTGGCATGGAAAACTGAGAGAGACCATTGAGGATGAATGTAAATGTATGTGATTATGATAAATGGGAAATGTGAGCCACGCATTAAAGCAAAGAAACCATTTGTATGGATGAAAAATATTGAACACAGTTTCCTTTATTGAGATCTCTGCTGATCTCTGCTGGGGCATGAGATTACTGGAGTCTTTTTACCTGGGAGAAAAACCTGAGTGACAGGAGACCTACTGTCATTGTTGTCTAAGAAAATCTACAGAGAAATGAATGATTTCTCCTTTGTAACTTTCTTTTGCTGCTTTTGTTTAGATCTGACATTAGGCTAACCTTCCTAGGCTCATTTCAGAGCTTGCTTGTATTTAGTCATATGAAAAGGGGTCTAGTTATTTTCTTTCTCCGTTTCAGTCGCTGCCAACCCATTGCTATTATCTTTGCTTTTATTACTTGTTAGCCCCAATAATCTTGTAGCTCCAGTGCAAAACTAGAGAATCAAATGTTGATAGTTGTGGGTGTTTCATTTAGGCCAGACTGTTCATTTAAATGGAGTAGAAATTGGCGAGGATCTCTTTGCTGATAAGCTCACATTCGACTTCCTGTAAATATACATCTTCTCTCCGTTGCGCTCTGCTGTAGGTGACCTTCACCAAGAGGAAGTTTGGTCTGATGAAGAAGGCGTACGAACTGAGCGTGCTGTGCGACTGCGAGATTGCTCTCATTATCTTCAACAGCTCCAATAAGCTCTTCCAGTATGCGAGCACCGACATGGACAAGGTTCTGCTCAAGTACACCGAGTACAACGAGCCTCACGAGAGCAGGACCAACTCGGACATCGTCGAGGTGAGCGATTTCGCATGAGCTGTATGTTTGCTCTGACGTAACCGGGATGGCACATGGCTGGTTGAAAAGGGGGCTAATATCAACATCGTAATCGCGTAACATGGCGAAACAATAAAGAGCCACGACTTCAGCCCAGATCTCGTCCAGCGTTTCTGTGCTTTCTGCATGCCGAAGTGATGTAACATTTGCACGGATTGATTCAACTCTTTATGTTGCATAATATTCACGGTTCCTGCCATGAAAATAGTTTCACAGTTTGCTGAAGGAAGGTTGTGGGTCTGGATCAAATGTCTGAATGTTCTGCATTCTCTCCATTTTCTGAAACTCTTTTCCTCACATAGGGCTGCATTCAGATAATGAGTGCCTTTTTGATGCACCCATCTGCTTACACAACAGTGATTTTTGAGGAGGCATACTGGTTTTAGCTGTTTATTTTGTAGCCACCAGTTATGGATCCAACCAAACAAATTCTATCTTCATTGGGAAGATAGACAAAATGCTCCCTGTGTTGGGTCCTGGTCCATCGTAGGACCATACAACTTCACATTCTGCATGGGGTTCAAACAAAATCAGCTTTTTATAACTGTTCCAGCCAAAGGCATGCCCCCAAATGCGCTCGTTCATCTAAACATGATTGACATGCGTTTAGAATGCCTCGTAATTGGTGGATTGTTGAATTTTGAGTCAACCCAGCATGATGGCGCCCAAGAAACGCTTTCTGCATTTTGGTAAAGTGTTGCAAAGCTGCTGCAAACTGCTTTTGCTGATACTGTGGAGATTTAATGTAGTATGCCCTGCTATTAAATAAATGATGCTTTCTGTAATTACGTATCAGTCAGTCAGTTGTATTTCTAGCATGTCATCAGGTTGCTATGCGCATCCTGACCTTCACATGCATTTGCCCCTTTTGCTATTAGCAAATTATCTTGTCCAATACCATTTGTCCTTGCTTGTAAGTGCAGTTTTCTGGGTCCTTTCTCCCTGTAGTCTGCTTGTTAAATCTAATATCTGTCAGCTGCAAAAAGCCAGAGCGAAAAATACAAGGGAGCTTCATCGATCTCGCTTGGAACTGGAACAACTTTGTCTTTTAAACTTATAGTCCTGAAGCCAGTGTGATGTATGAACATGTATTGCACAGAGTTTGATGGAATTTATTAGATGGATAAGTAGTTTGAGTGTTTGTCCTGGATTTTTTGGAAAGACCCAGTGATTATTTCTTCGTTCTTCATGCCGAAGGCCGAATCTTTGGCAGGAATGGGCATGGATGCTGAATCAATGTGCGCTTTTTGTAACGTCTTTTGGGACTCTGTGACTGATACAGGCGAGCGGCGTTTCTTCACTCGAAGGCCATGTGTTTACGAACACATCGAAAGGAAGTGCTGCTAATTGGTCGACTCTAAAAATAAATCTGTAGTGCTCTCCAAAATACACACGCTGAAACCCGAGCTGCGATCAGTTAAGGATCTTGGCATGCGCTCTTGGCAGACGTGACCTGTGTTTGCTCAGAGTTGCTTACGAGCAGGGAAAGCACTGCAGTTCATGTGTTGCACTGTTTGTTTTATTTTATTAATACAAATTTACGTACAGAATCTCACTTTGAGGTTTATGGTCGCCTCCATCAAGTTACATAAATAGGTATTTGTGCATAAAATGAACAAAGCTCAGCAAATTCTAGAAATAGATGTGATTATATCAACTGTAAAAACACTGCCGTCCCCAAATTTACATAATAAGCCCTCATTGAGAAGGAAAACTAGAGTGCAAGATGGAAAGTGTTTGGGTGATGTTCTTGATTTGTGAACCTAAAACAACCCGCAGTGGCCTTTAAATCCTGAATCCTCTACGGTTCATTTCTTTCATCAAATGTTCCACAAATTAAGCAGCCGTCATGAGTAAGAATTCCTAATTATTCCGAATATTTTACTGTAGTTTAAAGAAAGGTTTGTTTTATAGCTTGCTTCAAGTTTCTAATATGCCCTACTCATGGGGCTCAGGGTCTGGAACCTAGGACTGACCTGTACAGAACCCATTTCTCTTACAGGGACTGAGAGGTACACTACATTGAGATCACCTGCGCCTGTTCCTGTCTGATTCCAGTTTGTTCTTCTGCTTCAGGCGCTGAACAAGAAGGAGCAGCGAGGCGCTGAGAGTCCAGACCTGGACACGTCCTCGTACAGCCTTACCCCACACACAGAGGAGAAATACCAGAAGATCAACGAAGAGTTTGACAATATGATGCGCAGCCATAAGCTTGTAAGGGCTCACGTATATGAACTGGCTTTTTTTTTTTTTTTTTTTTTTTAGATCTTTCCTGTTTTCTGACTTTAGCTAATCAACAGTAGCAACTGATGCCATTCTGTTACAGTTAATTGATCTAGTCCCAGCCAGGTTCGTTGAAATGTCGTTGTTGACATGCCTGCTGTTTTCACATCAGCATAACTTCTCCATGCCTGCGACTCTGTCCCTGCCTGATCCCGGTGCTCAGACCTACAGCAGCTCGGCTTCTCTGAGTGATGCTGGAATGCTTTCTCCAGTCTCAAGTACACTGCAGAGATCCAGTACTCGTCTCACAGGTCCAGTATAGAAATGATGTACCTTCCACATGCAGCGTGAAAATAAATCCTAATAGAACATATAGGACAGAGATGGATGGTTCAGAAGTCTTTTTTATCCTAACTTTACCAAAGTTACCGATTTAGCATCAGTAAACATCATGCAGGTTGGACATGCGATACAAACGTGCAGCAGTTGCATGTTTTATGGTCTTATTTTATGTGTTAGGTGGTGTACATGGTTCTTCAGACTCCGCACCCAATGGTGTACACTCCGCTTCCATAGGTAGGACCTCAGAACATTTTAACTGTGTTTTGTGACTTCATTGAAGTAGTAGTTTGGAAAAATAAGGTGTTGCATTTTTACTCTGTAATGCAGTTAAAACTAATGGGGTAAAATGTTCTGATTAACAGTCCACTGAGCCACTAGTGTCCCTGTTTTTGACCTGGGGTGCCAAAAGTTGTCTCAGTCTCACTGTAACATTTGCTCTCTCAGTGAACGGATACACTCAGGACGAGAACAGCATGGGAAGAGGCCTGCTGACCAAACCAACAGCGCCCCCTGTGGGTAACCTGACACCCGCTGGACATAAGCCGGAGCTACATGTGCTGATTCCTCCAGCCTGTAAAACCTCTTCTGCACTGGTGAGGTTCCTGTCTCATTGTACCTCAGAAGCGTTCATAGGTTTGACATGGATTCTGGAGCAAAAGTTTGTGCACCCTCGTTTTACATTTCTAAAGCCTCAGAAGAGAGCAAACCTAAATATGACACATTTTACAACACTTCTTGCAAATGCAAGTCTCAGAGTAAATCGGTACATGCACGTGTGGTAAAAGAGATTCATTCCTTGTGTCTTGCAAGCAGACAGACGAGGGAGAGAGGGATTTGGTAAGTTTGATAGTTATTGCTAATGATTTCTGACTGAGTATGACTGGTCTGATGAGTTGATTTTGGATGTTTAAGGGCCCTAGTACTGTGTACAGAAGCAAACATTTCCCCAGCATCGCACCGAGTGATTTGCCAAAGTACCAGATCTCCAACGTGACTTCACTAGATACTCCTGGAACTCCTATGATCAGATGAGACAAAATAAAACGATGATCAAAAACATGTATCCAAATCCATAGACAGAATCAAGCTTTGACTTTGCTCTCATGATCCCTGTACCTAACTGAAGACGTGATTGTGCCGAAGACGATCCATAAGACGAAAGGGAAAATGGAGACTCGACACCGGTTTCCTTTCAAATTGGTTTTGTGTGTGTGAGCGACTCCCAGTGTTCAAAGCAGGAACTGCAGTGTTTTTTAAATCTGTAGGCTGTGAATTCGGACTTCACTGGTCTAGCGAAGGTTTATTTATTAACCCCAACACTTTTATGTTCTGTACAAATTTCAGAGGATACACAGCTCATCGTCCACCCAATCTCTGAGCACTCCAGTGGTGTCCATGGCAACGTCCAGCTTACAACATGGTCTGTTGTATCCATCTATGACATCAGCATACAATTCCGGTATCGGCACTCTTCGTACCTTTAAATATCACCGCTCACCTACAGCAGTTTGTACATTTATTTATTTGTCTTTCAGATTATAGTTCTCACAGCTCGGAGCTCGCTAATCTGCACGGCTTCAACATTCCAGAAAACCTCAGTCTAGCTTCAGGGTCGCCATGGCAACACGCTCATTCAGTGCTAACTTCTCAGGGGTGAGGGAGTTTCTGTTCATCCATCATCGATCTAGACATTTATCAGTTTATCCATCCCTCTGTTAAAGCTGCACCCACCCACCCATCCATCCAGTGCCAGCCATCTTTACATACTTCTATCATCATCTTCGTTTCTAGTCATCCAACCATCCATCCACCATCAGTCCATTCATGCATTAACTGTAATTCACCCTCAACCATGTACCTCGCGAGTCTTTCTGTTCACCCAACCATCTATGCATTACCTACATTTACAACCATTCATGCATTCATCCATTCATCTGTCATTGCATACATGCAGTCGTCTATATATTTTAGTGTATCCATCCACCCTTCAGCCATACATTTATTTTTTGTGCACTATACATCCGTGCACGTTTTTATTCACTCATCCATCCAATCAATCCTTTGGCAAATTCAGTCATCCATCTGTTCACCCATTTATTTGTTCATCCTCCCATTTATCAGTTCATACATCTATCCATCTACTTATACAGGTATGTAGTTACTTATTCATCCATCCACTAATACAGGTATTGGTTTTTCCATTCACCCATCCAACCATTCATATAGGTATTTATTTATTCATTCATTCATCCACTCATGCAGGTATTTATTTGTCTATTCACCCATTAACAACAACTTGTATTAGTGGATGGGTCAATGGACAAATAAATATTTATTTATCCATTCATTCATGCACTCCTGCAGGTATTTATTTATTCATTCATCCATTCATCCATCCACTCCTAAAGATATTTGTTTATCAAGACATCAGTCCATCCACTCCATTCATTTATTCATCCATTCGTCAACTCCTTCAGATAGTCATTTATCCAGTCATACAGGTTTTTATTTGTTCCTTCATTTCAGTCCATCAAATCCAAACTTCCACTTTCCCTTTGGGATCAATTATCTATCTATCCGTCTATATATCTATCCATCTGTCATCCACTCATACAGGTATTTATTTATCCATTCATCTACTCATATGTGTATTTGTTTATCCATACACTCATTCATTAAAACAGGTCTTCTCTTTATCCATCCATCCATCCGCTCTTGGGTATTTATTTATTTATTCACCCATCCATCAGTTCCTACAGTTATTTATTTATTCATTCATGCAGATATTTATTTATCCATTCATTCTTCCACTCATATACAGTGGGGCAAAAAAGTATTTAGTCAGTTACTGATTGTGCAAGTTCTCCTACTGAGAAAGATGAGAGAGGTCTGTAATTTTCAACTATGAGAGACAAAATGAGAAAAAAAAATCCAGGAAGTCATAGTGTAGGATTTTTAAAGAATTTAATTGTAAATCATGGTGGAAAATAAGTATTTGGTCACCCACAAACAAGCAAGATTTCTGGCTCTCACAGACCTATAACTTCTTTTTCAAGAAGCTCTTCTGTCCTCCACTTGTTACCTGTATTAATGGCACCTGTTTGACCTCATTATCTGTATAAAAGACACCTGTCCACAGCCTCAAACAGTCAGACTTGAAACTCAACCGTGGCCAAGACCAAAGAGCTGTTGTAAGACACCAGGAAGAAAATTGTAGACCTGCACCAGGCTGGGAAGAGTGAATCTACAATAGGGAAGCAGGTTGGTGTGAATAAATCAGCTGTGGGAGCAATTGTAAGACATACAAGACCATTGATAATCTCCCTTGATCTGGGGCTCCACGCAAGAACTCATCTCATGGGGTCAAAATGATCATGAGAACGGTGAGAAAAAATCCCAGAACTACACGGAGGGACCTGATGAATGACCTGCAGAGAGCTGGGACCAAAGTAACGAGGCTACCATCAGTAACACACTGCGCCGAGAGGGACTCTCATCCTGCAGTGCCAGGCGTGCCCCCCTGCTTAAGCCAGTACATGTCCAGACCCGTCTGAAGTTTGCCAGAGAGCATATGGATGATCCAGAAGAGGATTGGGAGAATATCATTTGTGAACCGAAATAGAACTTTTTGGTAAAAAACTCAAATGGAGGAAAAAGGATGCTGAGTCACATCCCCCAAGATCACCATACCTACTATGAAGCATGGGGGTGGAAACATCATGCTTTGGGGCTGTTTTTCTGCAAAGGGGACAGGACGACTGATCCGTGTTAAGGGAAGAATGAACGGGGTCATGTATCGTGAGATTTTTGCGCCAAAACCTCCTTCCATCAGTGAGAGCATTGAAGATGGAACGTGGCTGGGTCTTCCCGCATGACAATGATTCCAAACACACCAATCCGTAACAAGCATTTCAAGGTCCTGGAATGGCCTAGCCAGTCTCCAGACCTCAACCCCATAGAAAATGTGTGGAGGGAGTTGAAAGTCCGTGTTGCCCCAAAACATCACTGCTCTAGAGGAGATCTGCATGGAGGAATGGGCCAAAATACCAGCTACAGTGTGTGTAAACCTGGTGAAGACTTACAGGAAACGTTTGACCTCTGTCTTTGCCAATAAAGGTTATGTTACAAAGTATTGAGTTGAACCAAATTTTTTGACCAAATACTTATTTTCCACCATAATTTACAATTAAATTCTTTAAAAATCCTACAATGTGATTTCCTGTTTTTTTTCTCATTTTGTCTCTCATAGTTGAAGTGTAGCTATGATGAAAATTACAGACCTCTCTCATCTTTCTAAGTAGGAGAACTTGCACAATCAGTGACTAACTAAATACTTCTTTGCCCCACTGTACGTATTTATTTATTTATCCATCCATCTGTCTGATCCTGAGTCATTTTTGCAATAATAACCACTATAATAATTCTCTGCAGAATCTCTCGCCAGTTAGCTCCGACCTCTGCACCATCCTCCAGATCTTCTCCCATCATGGATATAAAAGCTGAGCCTGTTTCTCCTCCCATGTCCTTCCTTTCTGCTCCTCCGTCCTCTTCCCTCCATTCTCCAGTCGAGAGCCTCGCCTCCTCCTGCAGCTCCTACGAGGGGAGCGACCTGGGGGAGCTTCGCAGAGACGCCCAACCCATTACACCCACGCTGGGGCAGAGCAACCATCCATCAGAAGGACTCGGGGTGCCGTCACTCAAACGGCTGCGCACCGAGAGCTGGGTGACATAGCACCCTGTAGGAACAGGAAATAATTTTAGCAGTGTTTGTTGCAGGGGTCAGTATCCCTTATATAGTTTATGTAGCGAGAATAAAAGCATAAATGGAAAAACTAAGGGAAAGGAAAGTTTTTCTCACCAAGTTGAACACAGTGGAGTTCAAATGAAACACCTGAAAAACTTCAGTCAGAGTTTAGCTTGTGCTATAGCTAAGTGTTAGTTTGTAGCTTGTGTTCATTTGTAGTGCAACATCAATCTGAAGCCAAACGTGTTTGATATGTAAATGTTTCTGCCATTTTGGGGGGTCTTTTGCATGAATTTGAGCCAGTGATTTTCCACTTCACGCTTATTTCCATGCTGCTCCTTGATGAATGCTTACGGAAACTGGAATTCCGGTTTCACTTAAGCTGAAGGTCTGAAGTTTTCTACTGGACCTTGGAGGATAAGAACCATATAGCTACCACTTTACTTTTGATTCAAACTGCATGCTTGTACTTCATTTTCTAAAGTATTCAGTTGACCGGATCATTTGGGTTCTTACTACATAATCAAATGCATGTTATAGACCATGTGCAGGGGTGTTGAACATAACCAGAAGAGCACAACTGCTTTTTAGTCACTCCTACTTGTGTACAGAAAGTGTGTAATGTCCATAACCTCGCTGAACTAGAGGTAACACCATGTGTTCTTTCTATATTTCAATAGGGGCTAACAGATTAGCAAATCCACAAAGTGCAGAAGGATGTAACATGGTGATCTCTGTGAAGCAAAGCTCAACAGAACTTACATTTTATGCAAATGAGTGTAAAATGCTTTGTATTTATAAAGGAAAAACTTTTAATTCGATACAATTAAACCTCTAAAAAAACAGAAACCCCGTTAGCACTGGCAGCGTGGTGACAAAGCAAAGTGCAGTACCGCAGATTACCAGCAGATGTCGCCAGACGAATGAAGTGCAATCCGAACGATGTCGCGATCTGGTGGTGGCATGGTGTTATTGTATGTGCTAAATGATTTCCTTTCATTACAAATGCTTTGATTGAAATGGGGTTCTCACATTTACCTGCAGTAATTGTACTCTGTCATAAAACTCTGTGCATATTAGCCAGTGGCATTTGTTCATGTAGCTGGTCAGAGTGACATTTCTTATAGGAAATAGGAAACAGGGCTTCTGCTGTACAATAGTCACAATTTGAACCATTTTCCAGAAGGAACACGTTCAGATAAAGGGGTTTCACTGTATAAACGCGTTGTGATGCATGCGGTTTTATTTTCAACCAGCAGGTGGCGCCAGAAATGCGTGAAATAACAGGGAAAATGGTGGATAAATGGTAAATTTGATTAGTATAATAACTCATCTATTATACAGAATAAACGAATATAAATGCAGCACACCGACAATTGCTGTACATCAGATTTTCCCCATTTTTGTGCCTGCTTTGTCTGGTTGGGATTGCGAGGGGCTTTGGAGCCTGTTCCAGAATTCACAGGGTGCACGTGAGCATGCACGCTGAATTGGCATCTGATAATTGCAGGCCTGGGTAGGGGTCACTGTTGCAGCACCAGGGATCCTCTGTCTGGGTTCTTCTCCCTGAGGTACAGCCATTTGTGCCTGTGTGAGACCAAAACATGATGGAAGGCACTGCCAGGACTCTGACCCAGGTCACCGCAGTAATGAGCTTTTGAATTGCCGCTGTGCGGCACATGCTCAACGTTAATAATTTGCAGGCTTAGGAAAGCATACATACTCTTGATATTGTTTATACAGTCTAATGTATATAGTGTTCATACTATTGCCTTGTGACAGGTGAACCATTTATGAAATATAGCATTTGAATCATGTTTGTCTTTCTTATTTATTTTTGCTAATAGTCTGCCATGTATTATGCCATATTTTCAAAGATTGTTGTATCTGCTGCTCTGTTGGTCCACATCTTTTTGACATGTTGGCAGTGGCGAAATTATTGCATTTGAATATAGTATTATTATGGGAACAATACACAGGATGCAGATCTTTCACCACGCAAGCGTATTCCTGACCTATATTTAATCAAATATAAAAACTGACTCAATTCACACCACTTTCTCACCACTGCTCACATCCACATACCACTGCAGTAGTCTTTGGTGGGCGGTTTAAGGTGTTGTGTGGTGTGACGCAACACAATTTCCCTCAATTACAATAAAGCTGATTCTTCCTTTCATCCATTACTTCAACTCTACATCCATATTAAGGGCAAGTGCGTGAAGATGAACTTAGTTTTCACTTTTACCAGCAGATGGCACCAAAAACTAATATCAAATCAAATGCATCAAATATTGAGTCAAAGGCCATCGAGAAGTTTCTCC
The DNA here is from genome assembly GCA_025084515.1 of Ancistrus triradiatus. Lineage (NCBI taxonomy): Eukaryota > Metazoa > Chordata > Actinopteri > Siluriformes > Loricariidae > Ancistrus > Ancistrus triradiatus. The sequence goes on along the minus strand of JAJAGP010000006.1, from coordinate 1,890,912 downwards.
ATCAACCCGAATCAAGGTTTGTAGAAGATCTGCTGTACAGAATAAACATTGTGCCACACAGCTATTAAAAGTTTGTAAATCATTTTATTGAAAGTAATAACCTCATTCTAAAAGTTCTAAAAGGGGGAAACATTTGAAAAGAGCGACACTGGTGAGTGGTTAGCGCAATTACCGCATCTGGGTTCGAATCCTAGCCTGACCACTGTGGGGAGTTAGCAGGTTCTCTCAATGTCTGCATGAGCTTCCTCTGGGTATTTATATTTCCTAGCACTGGATTAAGTGGGTATGGAAAGTGAGTGAGTGGTCAGTTTCAGATTAGTTCTTAATCATTTGGTTCAGTATCGCTCGTTAATAATTGTTAAGTGAAGTATCACTTAACATAGTATCGCACGATTCAGTATTGACTCATTTCAGTATTGCATGGTTTGGTAGCAAATGAGTTCAGTATTACTGATGACTGTGGATTTCTCATATCCTTTGGTTCAGTATTGCGAAGTTCAGTGTCATTCAGTTCAGTATTACTGATTGCTGTAGTTTATTCTATTTCTTGGTTCTATAATAACTCAGTTCAGTGTTTCTGATTACTCCGGTAGCTCTCGGTTCAGTATCGCGGATGCTTTTAGAGGATACGGAAGTTTCTGTGCTTTCTGTGCCGCGTCTCTCCTCCGCCTCCTGGGTGTTTGCACATGATTGAGTCCGGATCTCGGCGCTGTGCTCACCGCACACAGTCCAGCAGCATGGCTTTATCCGGACAGTAACCCGCTGAAACTCAGGTAAGAAACACCCACATTTAATCCGGATACAGACAGAGATGTGACTAAAACTGAGTTACTTTACTATTAATGGTCTTCGGTCATTTATTTAAGTTACCTGTAAACACACGCGCGCGCGCCTGCGCGCTCAGACACACCTAGACGTGGCTATTGTAGGGTTGAGAACTTTATACCGACTGTACTTTGTCTTTTGTACTTACCGGCGTTGTTTGGTTCCACCAACTCATTTTACTGACGCTTCATGAGAAAGTAGCTTAATCGTATCCAGATTTACAAACTAATTGTATTATATGACTGAAGTTGGTTGACTGAGGGTTTGTTCATAACTTATTATATATGTTTTAGTTTAGGCACCCTGTAGGTAAAGTCAGTCTTAGCTTGGAGAAATCTATAAAGTCTACATTCAGCTTTGTTTATTCTTAAATAAGTTTTCTTAATTCCTGTGTAATTCATATTGCAGTTGTTTAGCCACAGTCAACAATGCAGCTGTGTAACTTTAATGTAATTTCACCTATAATGGTGATTTTTTTCTCTCCACTAGTGAAGTTTCATATTATATAGTTGAAGTTGTACAGCATTTGTTAACAATCTGTTGTCTTAAGAAAATAGGGTGATTGGGAGATGTTGACATTAATTAAACACTTTTGTATGTTTTTTTTTTTTTTGCCTTGTCTCATGTCAGAGCTTTAGAACTCCATGGTTTCTTCATTTCCCCCCCTCATTGCAGCCTTAAAATGTGGGATATAACCATTCTGGAGTAATAGTGTCTTAGCAAAACCTAAGCATCTTCTACTCTAGCTGCTTGGTGGGCCTTTTTACAGACATGGAGCTCATCCTCCAGTCTTTGGGTGTGCTGGGATTTCTGTGTGTCATTAGTGTATGTCTTTGGTGATCATTTTTAAATTGATTAAGTGTGACTCAGGTATCTGCCATGCTTTTGGGAGGACCTGTTAATGACAGAGCTGCTCTTTCAGACAGCAGCCCGGTTGCATTCCTGTCTTACTGTCGTAGATATAGCTAGGGGACTTTCCTGTAAACACATGCCAACAATGACACAAATGGGAATTAATTAGTTCCGCAGAAAGAAGTTGTAGGCTGTGGGTGTGGGTGTGTGAGAGTGAGAGTAATTTGTTTTAAAATGCTAAGAAGTTGGCACCACATTTAGCATATTTATTAACTCTCGGCGTCTTTATACCCCTCCTATCTTTCAGTGATGTCAGTGTATATAGTAGCTCAGGGGACTTTCTGATTGGCCCTCATGCATGGTATTTCTTACTGGGTGGGTCTTGCAAAAGTCGGCCCTTGTTCCCCCGTGTACTACCATATGAATACACGTTCTCTTCCATCATACTGCGTCTGTCTTCTAGTTAGACACTTGCAAATATACAACTGTACAGTATGTGTTTCTGGTCAGACTAAACCAGAGAGTGGAGGTGAACACCTTCCTTAGGTGCAACTCCTATTATAGGAGGAACAGAACAGCATCCTGATGGATTATGATCATGTATTTTTGTCATCAGCACAGATTTCAGTGTGAAGCACTTTCTCGGTCACTACAGCCTTGGTTTAGAGACAGCAATCATACAAGTAAAGTCATCCCTCTTATCCCCAAGCCAAAATATAAAAAATGAGCTTGGGTTATGAGTGAGATGCAGACACTGGCATCGAATGCTCTCTGGTGGTGCAAAGCTGGATGGGGGAATGTGTGAGAACATTCGAAAATACTCTGAAATTTTTATTTTAATCATTTTAATCACTTTTCATGTGAGATATCAATTGTAGTTTTTATTATTATATTACCTGTCATGCAAATTAACAAGAAACAAGCAAAACTTTAAGTTTTGTTTCTTGTTACTTTAATCTTTATTTCGGTGCATCACAGGTTTCAGTGCAATTAGGTTATTAAAATATCCCATTATAGAGGGAATTCCTATAGTGGGAGCAGGGTTCAGCTATGCTGTGAAACTTGGGGTCCCCCTCCAAAAAACAAAACAAAAAACTGGACTACCACCTCCATAATCACCAAATGTTTCTCTAAGCTCCTCCGTACTTTCAGCACCTCTGTAAGTTGCTTTGGATAAGACTAGTTAATGTAAATGTATTTTGTACTTTTAAACGAATATTGAAATAAGAAGCCCTGCTGGTGATACCCCTTCTCAATAAACTTAAAGTTTGGCCATGACCTACTATGGTTTATTAACGAAACAATTATAAATAATAAGGTGATCTCATTCCCACACGTTAATTGTCTCGCACCGTACTTAAATAGCAAAACATTGAAATCTGATTCTTGTGTGACAAATTCAAGCTAAAACCTGAAGCCGTTAGCAAGCAAGCAAGCCAGCCAGCAATTATGGGATGGATTTCCAAACTGCGTAATCATAGATATAGAGTTAAAGAGTTTCGAAGTAATTTTTAGTCTCATTGCAGTGTAATATTAAATATATGAATGTACACTGATCATTTTAATAGTTAAAATGAATCTGTAACCAAAGACTGTGCTCAAACTTGGTAGTCAGAAGTATTTGGGTCAGTCTAGAGGAATGACTTATGTTTTGAATCTGAAAACATGTTTACCATTTTCCACAATAGCCCACTATCATCACATGATTCGAAAAAAAAAGAATCCAACATCTCTTCTTTCTCCTTATCACTTTAATGATCTATTTACACACGGGTAACACCCTGAGTGCCACCTCACCACAAATGCTGAATGGTGACTCTTGACCACTCTCAGGAATCTCAAGGACACACCAGTGAGGTTTAGAGCCGTAAGAAGCTTACACCAGTGCCCCGATTTCAACCAGACAGGGATCGAAGCTGGAGGATGATGGGTGCAGGTGTTGCGTTGGTTGAAATGCAGCTTTTTGATAATCCAAAACTGTTTTTCCCTCACCATGCAGAGAATTTAATTCCCAGCCGCTCTCTCTCCTCCCTGTGTTTGCTGGTGCTTTAATCCGCCCCGTGCTGGATTATTGCACGGATGGGGCAGGATGCAGTGTGTTTACTTGTGTTGATGCTGACGCACTTTCTGGCCAGCTCCAGTTCGGATGCTGTTTAGATTGATATCAGTTTGCTTAGTCAAGTTTTCTCAGTGTCTCAGTTTCAAACCTGCTTTAATAAACCACATCATCAGCGTTCACTGTTATCGGGTTTGGTGAAGGCTCGTGTGCAGCTGATGTAGCTTATATGTGGTGTGTTTAGGGGAGTTAGACTCAATAATGTTCATCCTGCTGGCGTTCAGGTAAGGTTTGTGTATTAGCAGCGCTACATGGACGTTAATAATGTGTGCATTATAGGTGGTGAACAGCAAACGTCAACATAAAAATAAGTCAAAGTTTTTCTTTCACTCAAATTGTCACTCTAGGCTTAGCAGAGGTGCTTGATTTTTTTTCTCTGATAGAGCAATGGCGTTGTGTGTCTACGACGATAAAATCCCTATAAAAGATCTCTATAAAAATAAATATTCATTCGTTTATTTATTAGAGCAGCATCAGAGAGACCCAGGTCTAAAACCACTAGTAAGCAAGCATAAGGTGACTGTGGTAAAAGAAACTCACTACATATACATTTATGGCCCCACCTGCCTTTTTATACCGGCTATTCACTGCTTGCCCTCGTCAGAGTCATGGGATAACATTAGCCTTGTGCATCCTGGGTGTAGGCGGAAGTACATCTTGGACGCAGGGCATGGCAGAGGTCGCTTTTGCAGCACTGGGAATGATTTAAAATCCTGTGCTGTAGGCATTCACCAATAAGAATCTGTCATGGGTGGGTGGCACGGTTGGCCAAGGGCTAGTGCAGTCGCCTCACAGATCCAGTGTTCTTGGCATCATCCTGCATTGCGCCCTGTGCTCCCGGTTGGCACCGGCTTTCCCGCAGACCCTGACCCGGATTAAGCGGATAAGACGATGAATGAATGACTGAATGAATATTTGTAGGATCTTCATTTCAGCATCAGCAGACATTTTGTTCTGTGACCACACTGCGTAACAGACTGTCATAAAGTGTGCCTGTGTAAATATGCATATTGATAAGATCATAAATCCTTATCTGAGAGCCTTGAGTGACTGTTTGCTCACTTGTGATGGAGGTCTTATGTGCAGTTGTTGAGGGAGTCAGTATGTAAAATGGTTGTTATTTTGTCAGTCAGAACTATTAATGAATGATTTTAGAGAGAGGTATTTGTGTTCGAGGTCTTTAATATAGTCGTGTGCCTGTGATTGTGCATTCGTACCATAAAAGAGCTAATTACCTTTTTTTTTTCTTTCGTTGGGAAACAGTAAGACGCTTATTCCTCTGTCTTATCCAATGATCATTAGTAGTTTTCCACTTGTTTTCCAATTTTTCTGTATTTCTGAAGGTGCTGTTGGTTTTGCCGCTGCACCACAAAGGTCACTTTAGTATATTTTTATTATGCAGTTATCTGCTCATTCACGTATCAAGATAAAAGTCTGTTTTGATGGTTGACGCATGGAATGTGCTTATCTTCTATTACTGTCTATCATTTCATTTTCGGCACTTGTGCAGTCGTTGCATGATCACATCTCTGCACATGCCTGGTTAAGATACTGTGATCACACTGTCCTGTGTAAGTTGACAAAAAGTGAGTCACAGCATTACGTAGTATGATTCCAACCCTGTATGTAGCTCATGTTTTAGAAAGCTAAGCGAATGTTATCAACATTTATTAATGACTGCTGAAAAGGAAAACCGTTTAGTTACTACATAGTCCAAAACCAATAGAGTCGTTCAAGTTTCCCCCTCAGTCACTGCTAAGACTTTAGTAAACAACTAGATTTAATTTAGTTTAAATCTAGTTGTTTACTAACTAGAGAGTGGTAATGTGTCTGGAGACTGTGGAGGTCTCAGATCATTGTTAATTATTAAGACATAAATGTATTAAGCCAAGATTCTGCAGATCCATAGAAGAGAGGAGAGGGGCGGTCAGAGGTGTGTGAGGGAATGAGAAAGCCTGAAGAACACAGTATTTTTAATAATGATAAGAAATAAAAGTAAGTAAAGTGCTGTTTGTTTCTGTGGAATCATGTCAGCATCTCCAGAGACGTTAGACAAGTGATCTGTAATCGCTGTTCATGTGAGATAATCACATGGAAAAAAAATGACATGCTGTTTTCAAAACACAATGAAAAATGCAAGTGTTCAGAATTCTGTTGTTGCGCAATAATGTCAATGCATGACTAATACAATTGATAATATATACCCATTATTAGCGTTAATGATTCCACCAGTTCTTACAAGTAATATATAATTCTCCGGATACGTTTTTATAGAAGAAGTTTAGCCTCAGTAGCAGTTCCAATGATCTTAAGAGGTTGAACAATGATGCCAGGAATCAGGATGTTTCTTATAAATGATCATCACTGGACTGGGTGTCACACCTGTGACGTGTTTTAACATGTTCATAACTATATGGAAGTTATGTCACTGTACCCATGATACTCGCCTTATGCTCCAGGGTTCATTATTTTTACTGCTGAAACAGAAAGCTGCAGTTCATGGTTGGCTTACTTTGTAGTCACAAATCTCTGACAACTTAATCCCAATGTAAATTTCAACACAGAAACACAAAATATTTAAAGGATCCAGATTAGATTAGAGTCTGCTGCACATTTGCAGAATGAGAATTGTCACATCTCTCTTCTGTTCCTGAAGCTGTTTGTGCAGTTTTGTATCAATGTTTTTAACTCTGTCGATCATCAATGTAAACCATTTTTCCAATTTATTTCTATTTAATTACAGCCGATTCCTATCAATTGCTGATATATCATCCTATCAACCCGTATATCTAACAAATATTTAATTCATATCCCCAGATCTTCTGATGTTAGCCTTCTGTTCCATGTTTGATCCATGTGGGCTGTGAGACACAGCTGAAGCTATTGTTAATCAGTAGGACTAAACAAACTACGAGTTATGTAACCACGGTAACCGCTTGGCATGACGTATAAGCCCGAGGACTTTGAGTTTTGGCCTTGACTTTTAGAAATGGGCTTGCTCAGTTCGGTTACTGGAATACGCCGGCATTTGTTTAACCTTCTCGTGCAATTACTTAGAAGGATTACAATGAACGATCATGTCAACGTGTTTTCTGCTCTTTTTTTCAGGACCTGTTTAGTCAAAGGTTGTTTATTTATTTTTCTAAAGCTCCTTGTTTGTCTTATAGGGTTGGTGACTATACCACTCCTGTGTATGACTCCTTGGCCACTTCCCTCTTCCACATAAGCACTAAACCTCTCGTGATGGACCCCAAAAAAACAGTATGGGGTAACTTGCGCCACAGAGCCAAGCCCCTGATCCACTACGTTCGCGGCGGCAGCCAGAAAAGGTCCAGCAAGCCACAGGTCAGACCAGAGCGAGCGCTGGACCAGAGAACCAACTCCCCGTCCTCCTCTACATCTACTCCTTCCCTGTCCCGTCCAGACCGCCACTCTCTCGTCATCCCTCCCTCCACTCCTGTCCTCCGCCAGGCTGCTCTGGATCAAGGAGGAGAAGCCCAGAGCCCTGATTCGCTCAGCATGCCCACCGACTCCTCTGATTGGACATCCCATGACTCTCTGGACAACGGTCTTGATGAGGAGGAGAATTTCATGGAGGCGCCAGAAGAGATGGAGACTGGGATGAAGCAGCCCAGCTCTAGGGCCACCGCCGAGACACCATCACGAGAAATGTCTGAGAACTCAACAGAGGTGAGGTTTTACTTATTATTACTTGTATAGTCTTAAGTTGATCACCACTAAATGTGGGTCACTCCTGTGAAACCTGTGAGGATGTTAGCTTACTTGCTGCACTTGTAAAAAAAAATTTGATTTCTGAAACTGTGAAACTATAGCAGAATGTTTAACACAAAACTAGTGTTGAGTCATACCTATAATATCCAGGGTTCCAGACTTTAGAAGAAATACTATGCCTCAAACTGCTTACTACTAAGCCTTAAACTGCAAAAGCACTTTTTCTTAACCTTCATAACTTCTCCTGTGATGCCCAAGAGTTATTGGTTAATACAGCGTCATAAAAAAAGCAGGGTAGAACTTCGTGGTCCGTGTCACGTCTTCAATTCTTGGACATCAAGTGATGTTTAAACCTAAAACCCTGGTTTCCGGTCTTAAAATTGGACTTCAGTTTAATTGTTTTGGTTGTAAACGGATTCAATATTGAGCAAAACGAATGGATGGCCGACATTCAGCCGATCAAATCTGCACCCACCGAACACAACGAACGGTAATCCAGGACCAGGTGAATGCAAATGTTCTGAGAGTACAGTTTAGTCATGCAAATGCGTGCGTCATTAACAGCAAGCCATTGAGATCACTGGTATGAAGTTGAACCTGCTTGAACTGTGTAAGAGAGGCCAGAGAAGAGAAAGCATTTTAATAAAGCTCTTCAATAAGCCTCTTATAACAGGCTTTGAAATACAGACTGGCGATATATTACAGAAAAAATCAGCTGGGTTGGGACCATTTTACATGGAAGGATCACTGCAAATCAATGCAACAATATTCTTGGTGAAAGCTCATTTACTGGGGACGATGTCTCGCTCAATGGTTTGATAAATGTAGTCACCAGTCAAAGCAGTCGAATACGCTGGCTCAGACAGTGCCTTCTGGAAAGTTGGGCATCAAATCCAGACACAACTGATCAGAAAGTGATGCACTGCAACAGCAACCCTTACACTTTCTCCCGTACCCTGTGTTCCTTGTGTTCTGAGTTCCCTGCATCCCTGTCCTGGTAAAAGCAGGGTTAAAAGTGTGGAGAGTTTGGAGACACTAATTGATTTAAACCCTTTTGAAAGATTCCTCCAGTACAGTCCTAGGACAAGATACTATACTTAGACTGATAACCTTAACCAGGGCTTCTTAACCTTTTTACTTTACTGGACCCCGTTGCACATTTGCTAAATACCACAAAGCCGTAAGATGTGGTGCATAAAAATAAAATCTACATTTCCGGACCCCCTAAAATCTTTGGGATTCCATGGAACACAAGTTAAGAATCCCTCATCTAGTGACTATAATGGAAAATTTCTACCTTGATGGGAGTGGTTTCTATTTTGCCATTGAATTTCTCATAGTTATGGGACTATGGTGGCCTAGTGGTTAAGGTACAGAACTATGGACCAGAAGGTCAAGGGTTCAAAACCCAGCTCTGTCAGGATGCCACTGTTGGGTCCTTGAGCAAGGCCCTTAACCTACAACTGCTTGGATTGTAAGACTGTATCAGTTGTAAGTTGCTCTGGATAAGGGTGTCTGCTAAATGGCGTAAATGTAAAATGACATAAGTCTTCTGTGTCACCATACCTAAACTCAACACTTCTGAGAGATTTGGTCCTGATGCTCTCTCTACCATAATCATCAAAACATCAACACCAAACTGATCAACTAGAACATGATCCATCCTTATACAGTTCCAGAGATTTAGAGAATCATGCATTAGTGCGTTGGAGACGTTCTGGTGGTTCAGTGCCTTACTAAAACCCTTTTGCCTTTAATTTGTGACTTGACTAAAACAAGCTTTGTAGGAGCCATCCACCCTTTATTTTTATACACCCTTATTTACAACCCCTGGCAAAAAGTATGGAATCACCAGTCTTGGATGAGCACTCATTCAGACATTTCATTCTGTAAAACAAACTCAGATCAAAAACATGATACAATAATAAGGTCATTCCAAAGTGCAACTTGTTGGCTTTCAGGAACACTCAAAGAAATGAATTTTCAATTTCCACCAAAGGTTTTCAATTGGGTTGAGATCTGGACTATTTGCAGGCCATGACATCGACTGAATGTGTCTTTCTCCAAGGAATGCCTTCACTGTTTTTGCCCTATGGCACGATGCATTGTCATCTGGGAAAATTATTTCATCACCTCCAAACATCTGTTCAACTGAAGGGATGAGAAAACTGTCCAAATCTCAATGTAAACTTGTGCATCGATAGAAGAATTAACCACATTCATCTCCTGCCTTTGCCTGACATGCAGCCCCATATTTGGAGAAAGACACATTCAGTCGATGTCATGGCCTGCAAATAGTCCAGATCTCAACCCAATCGAAAACCTGTGGTGGAAATTGAAAAAAATGGTCCACAAGAAGGCTCCGACCTGCAAAGCTGATCTGGCAACTGCTATCAAAGAGAGTTGGCACCAAATTGATGCAGAATACTGTTTGTCACTCATCAAGTCCATGCCTCAGAGACTGAAAGCCGTTATAAAAGCTAAAGGTGGTGCAACTAAATACTAGTGATGTATTTTTAATGGTCTTTTGTTTATCTGTTTTTCATAATTCCATACTTTTTTTCCTCAGAATTGAGTGATTCCATATTTTTTTCCCTGTGCTTGGTCATAAAAGTAACATTCACTGACTTCCACAATGTTTTCTCTTCATTTCTAAATTTCTTTGAGTTGTTCCTGAAAGCCAACAAGTTGCACTTTGGAATGACCTTATTATTGTATCATGTTTTTGATCTGAGTTTGTTTTACAGAATGAAATGTCTGAATGAGTGCTCATCCAAGACTGGTGATTCCATACTTTTTGCCAGGGGTTGTATACCTTGTTTAATCCTTAGTTCTACAAGTGTGGTTTTTTTCACTTCATAACAACGGTTAATAAGTGGTTGCATTGCTGAAGCGCAGTGGAACTTGGAATTCCCCAGCCTCTTTATTTTTGACCCCCTGACTGAATGTTTCCTGGAGTGAAGGTATTTTTAATTTAAGGATTAACTTTTGACATACTTTCCTGAAAAACAAGCCGAAAATCTGCAACACCTCTGCGAAGTGGATTGGTGCAGTGGTGCAGATCTGTGTGTTATTTGGAATGGAATGAACATTATAGGTTTTTAATCATGAATTAATTTCTGTTTTCATGGAGCAGAGGCAACTGGTTGAGAGCCATGACAGTGATTCTCTTGTGTGTCATGACAGTGAGCACCAAACAGTGAGTATTAAAGATAATTATTGTTGTGTTTTGGGGTCCTTTGTGGTTATTATTATGCCAAGACTTCTGCCATGACAGGAAGACTGCCAATATTTTAGTGCAGTTGGCAGTATGGCCATGCATTTGAGCTGTAAAGATTGGTAAAGGGGGTTATATTATAATTAGCTCTCGCCAATAATATGACAGATATTTAGTCATAAATTCACAGACACTAACTGAACCTTGCTCCTGGATCTAAGTTCACCTGCAAACTCTTAAGCCATCTGCTACGAGTCCCCATTAAATATGATTCTCAATCGGCCAAAGGAAAACAGCTTCAACTCTTTGCCGAACTATTCCTGAGTATTTTTTGTGATCAGCCTTTATTAGTTTTTAACAGATATGCATAACTTACATTATTCTCCAACATGAACAAACACAGAGAAATGTAATGAAAGTTACAATCAATAAAAGCACAGATAATTACTGCCGCACCAAATAAAATAAATAAATATAGGGTGAGTTTTACAGGCATTTGTCTAATGGGCTAGTACTAATACTTTTAAGATTTAATTGCATCCCACACCAACACTGTAGCTGATTTAGCTCTAATTATTATTAGCTTATTATTAGCTGATTCTGCTCCGTCACATTGCAGTCATCACATTGTCGGTAATGTTATTAATGATCTGTGTGCATGTGTTTGCGTGTAAGGTGTTAGAATATTCGTGAGCAGTGTTCTTAAGTAAAACCCCGTTCTGGAACAGAGTGTGCAGAGTTCCTCATTTTGGCCACATTTGAAGGAGCATCACATGCCTTTCTTTCTCGTATAAACAGAAGCTCTGTGTGATGCCTTCTTAATAATTAACAGGACGTTTAGAGAATCTGAGTTGGCTGGATATCAGAAGTGTTGCGCTGTCATACTTTGCTGTTAGATTCAGGAAATGCCCGGAGAGACTGGAACTGTCTGTGAGAACCAGAGGGAATCTCAGAAGACCTATCTGCTCTCCATCAATCTAAAAGAAGGCAGAGGCCTGGTCATCAGGGACAGATGTGGTAAGACCCCTAAACTAGTCATATTTTTGTTCGGTTATGAATTAGAAGGCTGTAACTTGAATAATTACCCTTAATGCATTCATTAAAATGTTATACCTAATCTTAATGGACAAACACGGTCTGACTGAACTAATACCACCTGCAGCCTCAGTACTGTTGATCTCAAAATGTGCTAGCCCAAATAGTGCTGTATAAATAATCATTTAAAAAATTCTGTGATTATTAATTGCATCAGCCATGGCTTGTTTACCGAGTGTTTGCAAATCATAACTTCTTGAGCTAGCCCCACTGAACAAGTGAATGCAGAGATGATTAACTCGTCACAGCCTTTATCTAGTTAAATACATCCATTAATCCCAGTGAAGGGATTCATTGATTATTTGCCAGTAACTACAGCTTTACAGTGGCATTATGGTGGGACCTCAACTGCACAGAGATAAACGTCAAGGTTGTTCCTGTCAGAGCCAGAGACTGGAGCATTGAAGCTGTGCAGCTAACTATGGTTTTTAACATGTGTATTTAAAAAATGAAACAAACTACAGTATTTGTGTAAATTACGCAGTGCAGAACTCTTACATAACTTCAGAAATGCAGAAGTAATCAGACCTAAGCAACATCTTTTAACACGTTTGTGAATGTGTGATGCAAGTGTTGGAACATGTCTGTTAGCTGAAATGTTAGGCAACTAACGCAGCTATATTGTCGAGGTAAAGAGAGAGCTCTGTCTCATTTGCATGTGAAGACTTAAGTTCTTAAGACTTAAACTAAGGTTTAATGTCGCTTGTGCAGTTTTGGAGTGTCTCCTTATTTTTGTTTTACCTACAGTATTTGGATTGTACAGTGCTTGTGGAAAATCAGCATATTTGTTGTCATATAGATATTAGCATAGTTTGAGTTCAGTCAGATTTCATGGTAAGTGGTGATGGACTGCTTTCTTCAAGTCCAACCACAGATTATTTAGATCTCATTTAGGTCAGGGCTCTGACTCAAGGACAGTCACCTTCCTATCCTTAAGTCACTGTGGTGTTCTGGCAGAGCGTTGATATTGCCGTACACATTCCACTTCTTAATAATGCTCTGAATGGTACTCAGAGGGATAGTTAAAGCCTCTTATATCTTTAGATCCTTTTCCTAATTTCTGCCTCTTTATCCTGGAGTCCTTTTGAAAGCACCAGCCATGGTGAACTGTAAAGGGGCTGCATACCAGATCTTCAGCTAGTTGCATTCTAATAATCGATCAGATTAAATGTTATATTTGCTTTGATGTTTAAGGTTATAACATAGAGAATTAGGGTTATAATGTATAAAACAAAATACTAAAGACTCCATAATTACATTATCCACAAATCATGTAAAACTAGTCCCACCTGAATAGGGTTGTTTGTGCTGTATATGTGTGCTTTGTTTAGTGTATTTATGCACAAACAGTACTTGGCAAAATAATGTAATTTGAGTGTGTGAGTTTACAGTTTCCGCAATGCTTATATGTTTGCTACAAAGACTTGAAGCTCAAGTACAAAACTAACCAAAGACTAGACACTAAACACAATTGACTACATTAGAAGTCTGTAAGCTTCATGCAGTTATTTACAAGCAGAAAGCACTGATTTTCCCCGCTCATCCTGCCGGGACTTGTACATTATTTCAACATTTCCTTTAAGGCGGCTCAGAGCTGGTGTTGCTAAACACTGAACTTAACCAGCATGCAAAGTGACTGCTGTTGAACACCAGATTTTAGAGCAGGGCTTCATTTGGCGTATTAAAATGCATAAATATCTTAATCCACAATTTATTGTTTATATATTGTTTGCATTCATGTATTTAAATCCATGCACTGGTCAATTCTTAGGATATTTATAGTCATTATTGTGTTATGTTTGTTACAACTGAGCAGTGTATGTTTAATGTATATTGCATAGTGTAGTACTCTGTGGGATTCGTGGGCATCCCACAAGGCTGTTTCAGGTCAGTGTTGTCCCTGTTCTTAGAGAAAGTGCAAACACGTGCCGCGTCTTCATAGTCAGCATTCCACATATCAGATCAGAACCTGTCTGCAGACACACCTGGAACACGCCCTACATGTTTCCTGCTCACCTGGATCATTTCTTCCCAGTACACAAGAGCGCCATCTTGCAGTTGGTCTGATTTACCTACTACATACCGCGACACATTTAAGTTTGTACATTGAACTTTTTAGTTGAAGGGTCAGGACCTTGTCCGGGGGCCCAACTGTAGCAGTTTGACCCTCAACCTTCTAGTCAGTATAATTTAATAAGCAAAAATAAGAATTCATAAGCAGCAATAAGTCATTCAGCCTTATCCAGAGCAATAGAGGGTTAAGTGCCAGATGTAAATATGACATATGACTGAAAAATGTGAATGCATACATGAAAAATTTGTGCAAATGAAGGTGTGAGCGCCTTTCTAGATCATCCCTAGTGCTTTTGTAAGGTGCTAGAACTGAATTGACTTAAGCACTGTCAATATTTAAGTTTGGTCCCTGCAGAGGTATGTTAACAGTTTCGGGGTTTCTTCTCGTTTGTGAATAACAATTACTGAATACTGTTTTAAGAGGATCCAGTCTTGATTATTTTGATATGGAAACATTCAGCTGTCTCTGAAAAACATGTGTTTCTGTGTATTTTGTAGACATTTTTAAAGAGGTTTTAGTTATTTTAATATAAGTTAGTTTGTTCACTTCTAAATTAGTAGTGTCTCTTGTTTTTAATACCGTCTGATATCAGTAGCTAGCACACGTTAAGAGCTTTAAAGTTGAATAGATAGAAAAAAGTCTGGATAGCTAATGGAGGTAAATAATGTCTGTGTCTTATGACACAATAAGGGACATGCTAACCTCACAACAAACTTGGGTAACAGCAGTTCTTGATTCCTACTAAACCTCTACTGAGAGTGAGGGAAAGGGATAGTCTGTCAAGGCTTGCAACATTCCATTTCTTTTACCGCACGTACACACAGTGCCCTCCACCCCTAGAAGAGATGAGTAAAAAGAGTTACAAGAAATTCAGCTTTTGGTAGATTAGATGATGGTCTACAAAAAAATTAGAAAATCCAAACTGTAAGCCGTTTTAGTCTGATAAAAAAAACCCCTCATCAATGCAATTATTAAAAAACACCCCTACATTTAATAACCGCCCATTGCAAGAATAAATATTAATAATAATAATAATAATAATAATAATAATAATAATAATAATAATAAATAAATAAATAAACATCCAGGCAAGTTTGTCACAGTTCCAGTTGATTGGAACATTTTAATTTTTGTAAATGTAAATATGGACATTTTTGGAGGGACATTTCCCTGACTTTTGATGTTCAACACACTTTTCTTATTTGAATTATGTTCTCTTACCAATGTTGAAGAATACCTAAGGGAATTTGACCTTTATGTCACCACGTATGTATACCCCAGTGAAACAGGAAGTCATGAAAATGCTCCAGTTACGTTTTGTTCCTAAGAATTTCTAAAAGTGCTGATAATTGCTGCAAGTGGTTTCCTTAAAAGTAATATTTCTTGATGAGGGATTTTTTTCAGACTAAATTCAGTCTAAACTTTATTACCAAAAATTACCAAAAAGGTGAACTACATATAGCTGTTTTCAGTTATTTTTATCAGGGGTCCCAGTATGTCTGACTTTCACACAGCATAGTGGATGCTCTACAGAAGGGTAACGTTCATTGTGGTTGTAGGAAGTGGTTTGGGTGTTTTGTTTCTTTTTGCGGTTTTTATATGGATGCAGGGTGAGGGGGTGTTTTTTCTGTTGTGCCGTGGCCTAGTTTGGTATGGAATTGGTGTCTGATTCTGAGTCAACTCTCTGTTTAAATAAGTCAGGGATTTTCCACACCAGTCCCCAGATCATGGCACGGTTCAATATTTTCCTACTCTAACATACCAGGGTTAATCAGAGGTGTCAGAAATACCCAAGTAAAAGTAAAATGGGACAGCAGTGGTTCAGTGGTTAAGGCGCTGAACTACTCTCAGGAAGGTGGTGAGTTGGCGGTATGGGAATTTATTTATTTAGCGTCACATCAGCTCCGGTGGCTGTTCCTTACAGGAGTGAGGTTAGAACAGTGCTAGTCAAACCCACTCACAATGTAGACGAGGAGGACGTGCAAACTTGAATCTCTGGAATTATAGAACCTCTATAATTGCCGTGAATGTAAGTGTATAGTTACTGTTCCAAAAATACTAATATAGGCACCTATAGGGTAATAAGGGTTCGCATCATGAATTTTGGGATAACGAGGGCCCAGTATTCATTATTTCCTATGAGGAAATCCCTGCCTTCTTTCTCTTTATTCAGCATTCCCCCCTAATTTAATAACATCTTCATACTATTGTTCTAATTTGGTTCTCCTGTCTGCCTGTTATCTGCGGGCTGGGTTGGACTTTGCCTCATTATCGATAAGGGTTTGCTTCTTCGCGTGAACCTCTGTGTTTTTGTTTGAGCACACACTTTACTGTCTCACAGCTTTCTTCTGGTGCTATACGTTACAACATAGAATAAGCAACCACTGTTCATAATTAACCACCGTACTACAATGGTGGGTGTAGGTAGAGGTAAAAAGCCATTTAGAGCGCCATTTTGTTTCTGATTCTTATTTGTGATAGTGGGTTACTTGTTCAGATAAATGGTTAAAGGATTAAAATACCTCATACGTTATATCTGGAATTTCAATAGTGGGGTTTGATTTATGATTCTGCACCAGAAGTCACATTGTGGCTTCGGGCAATGTAAAACTGACAGTTGAATCTACATCAAATAGCCTTTTTCATTAGGTAGTGTGTTTGAATCTGAGTATTAGCACCTCATTTTATGTTTTTGTGACTTTTTTTAATGTACATTTCGGTTAGGTGGGAATGACTCTGTCCTATAGCTTAGCTAGTTTTTGTGTTAAAACTGTTAGGCCATAGCAGAACTGTGCTTCAGTCCAATAGAAGCATATAATACAGGTACTTATGCTTGCTTTCTTTGAACACCATCCTGCACATCATTGCACAACTTAATTTACAACCTGTAGCTGGTTAATGATTGTCCAGAATAATTGGAAAGCGTATTTACATTCCTTGAACTAAACCATGTGGAGAATTGGAGAGACAGAACAGGTCCATGTACTATAGATCTTAGACATCCAAACTGAGCAAAAATAACATGTGTGAGGAATTGACTCCAATGAGTCATCTCTGTTCTTAATGTCTGGAGAATCCATTCCTCTCATGCACATTGATAGACCCTGTGTGAAACAAAATACATTTTTCGTCATTGGACAAAAGATTTAGTCACTTTGCGTGTTTAAGTTGGTAGTAACTTCAGGCTCCTGCAGATGGCGTTGCATGAGGATGATCTGGCTATAAATACTTTTGGGGTGTGCACCGGGATTCATACATTGAGAAGAGGTGGAACAGTGCAGTAAATGTCTCATCGATGTGTGAAAAATGCGGACGTTAATGATTGGCAAAAAGGAATGATTGCATTTGAATGTGCCCAAGGCCATAGTGTGAAGGAAGTCACTGAATTAGCAGGTGTACCAGCAGTGGCAAAAATCCCAGTCTACACTAAATTGTAGCCGAAAAACAAAACTGACGAACAGGGTACGTTGAATAAAAATAAAAATCGCTTCGCTTCCACTCAAGTATTGCCTAAGCTGAATCACGATGTCTGCCTGAAAACGGAGGGCCTTCGTTGAGTTCTAGAAGCAATTCTTGGCCAATTTTTTGTCCAGTGAGCTGTTATTGGGTGGTTTAATTCTAATTTAATGTAGAATGAATAAGATACAGAAATAAAAAGTATTAAGCGAAATTCTCATTCTTATACATTACTCATATTATTATATTATTACTTAAACCGGATCAGCTTTTGTTACAGGAGTTAATCTTAAAGTAAGAGAGTGTAAACATGGTGGTTAGATAAATAGATGCATCATATCCATCTAATGTACTTTATTAGTCTTTGTATTTTTAGTGATGCACAATTAAACCCCGCACTGTTGCCCCACATTTATTTAGCAATCTTGCCATCAGGAAATGGTAAAACTTTGTAAAGTATTGACCACATCCTCCCAAGCATCGGTGTAAGGCAGTTCATGCGTTAGAGAGGCATTTCTCAGAAATCACACAAGTTAGTTTACGGGTTTGTTGAAACTAAAATACGCGAGCATGCACATGACATTTCTGACACCCCAGCTTTCACACCTGTCATTCATCAGTCACAGTTTTGAATTCTGTAAATAGTGGTTTTCAAACTTCAGAAGCAAGTCTCATGAGCCATTCGAATGCATGAATGAATGGCAATACGAAGCTTCACCTACATAGCACATCTCTATGCGTAATGGGATGCACTTACAGAACACTGATGGACTGTTCCTACTATCACTACGTCTGCCTGCGCCCAGTTAATCCCAGGATTCTGGCCCTGTGACCCGGACTGGGATAAGCCTGGGTAAATGGGATGACTTAACCAGTACAGTGAGATGATTAAGATCTCTGCTCAATCTTAGTCCAGAGCCTTAGGATTCCTTAGCATCCAAAGCGTGAGGTTTTGTCCTTTACTCTAGCAAAATCCATGTAAAAGGGATGAACACAACCTGGGCATCACATGTTCACTCATAAGTACAGACAATTTAGATGCCAGCTTACAAAGCCAGTCCACATACTGGCACATGCTGAAGGAAGGAGGAAATCAGGTTGATAGCGACAACCACAGACAGTAACACAGATAGGGATCAAACCTAGGTTGCTGGAGCTGGTCTGGTGTCAACACTGCACCACAATGCTGTAAACATATTAGCATTTTACAAATAACTTTAACCGAACACAACTTTAACTGAATATTTTCTGAAAATGTTCTTGTATATGTGTAGCATGAACATTTATTGTCCGCCCAACAACGTTTTGACTTCCATTCCAGGTGAGTTTGGGAGATTAATCAGCACATGTTGTGGTAACAACCTGTGCAGTGTTTCAGTTGTGGTGTGTACTGTACAGGTTAGGCTGGAAACTGAAGAGACTGTAGTCCTGATATTTGACCTCGTACTACATTTAAACAGCTGAACCAATTTCTACAAGCTCTTGCTTTTTGTCCATCTTTAATCGGAGCTCACTGCCTATTCTTTAGGAACAAGTGATCCATATGTGAAGTTCAAGCTGGAGGGGAAGACGTTATACAAAAGCAAAGTGGTGTATAAGAACCTGAACCCGACCTGGAATGAGTTTTTCTCTTTTCCTATCCGTGACCTGCAACAGAAACTCCTCATCAAGGTATCTCCAGATTCAGTCATATTCGTATTCACACATATAGGGTTTAAAATTTGAAAATATTAGCATATTAAAATATGCATTGTTCAAAAAATAAAAAACTGTTGACAACGAATGCATTGTGATTCAAAGCCAGAAATTCTTAATCTCAGCCCTACATACTAATCCAGATGCGTAGTTTCAGCATAATCTAAAAAAATTTACAAAAATTGGAAAATCTTGCACAATAAAGTTTATAAGCTTTGGGAATGCAGAATACATCAGATTCTTCAGTGAATCCTCAAACTTAAACTGTAAAAAGCATTTGCCATTCGAATAATTAGTAATTAGCGAGTTCTGTTGAATTAATAAAGTTATTTTATTTGTTTTAATAATCACTATTTGGCCTGTGTTTCTGTAGCTGCTACACACATTACGTTTATCTCTAAAATCCAGACAGGGCTGATTCACGTTCCTTGTATTTCTGCAGGTCTATGACCGGGATCTGACCACAGATGACTTCATGGGTTCTAGCAGTGTTGTCCTAAATGAGCTGGAACTTGAGAAGTAGGAGAATAAATCAATCCTGGCCGCCTTAGTCATGTTTTTGAGCATGGTTTCATTTTATTTCCTTGTTATGTCATGTCCATGTTTTGACCTTCCACAGGACGATGGAAATGGTTTTACGCCTTACTGACCCTAATAGTCTGGAAGATGATATGGGTGTGATCATCATCGATGTCTGTCTATCAGTCAGAGATGGAGAAAGCAAAAGACAGGTCAGATTCATGATCAGTCAATGCTTGCTTGAACAAAATATAGACCAAAGCGTTAATGACTAGATTATTAAGACACTGTGTCCAGTCAGATCTCTTAAACTTATGTAATGAGTACAGTTCTCCTAATGATATAGAATTCATTTTTACTCAGTGAGTTCATGTACTTATTTCAGTGGAAGAAGGAATGTCTGTATGATCGGAAAAGTGTGTTAGAAGTGATGTTAGGTGAAGTCCGTGATAATAATTAAAAACAGGCGTTAGTATCATGTAGTGTCAAGTTAATGCAATAATAAATGGAATAATAAATGAGAAAATCTACTCTGGTCTTTTTTACAATTTATACTTAAATGACTAACTTCTATTTATGTTGCTTGTTTTGCATCTTCGTGAAGAAGTGGGCTCAGAAGAGGAAACGAAGTCTGAAGGTAAAAACGTTTGTTGTCTTATTTTTTATTATATTAAGCTAAACATTTTCCACCTTTTCTTCAGTACTAGTTCAACTTTACTACAGAATCAGATCTGATATGAAAAAGTGAAATGATCATGACGGACATGCAATTCCACTGCTTTACTGCCAGACTTTATTATCGAATTTTCAACTGCAGAATAAAGTGTGAAACCTTAGATGCGCCAGTTAGAAGGTTAAATTCTCTGTGGTGCCGTTGTGTTGCAGTCGAGTTCGTATCCTCAAAGCAAGCGCCTCTCTGAAACGATGAGGAAGAGCCAGCTGTGGAGCGGAGTGCTGAGCATCAACCTGGTGGAGGGATGTGATTTACCCGACGATGGAGCTGGAGACGTATATGTGCGTTTCAGACTGGGAGACCAGAAATACAAGAGCAAGGTAAAGAACAAGGGCGGATATTCACATCCTGTACTGCAGAGAAAGCAAACACACCCATGGTACAGTGCTGTTTGAGTAAAAGTGCTGTATACAGTCAGCTCCGGGATCGTTCAGCACCCTGGGTAAATAGAAATAAAAGAAGATCTGACACTGAAAATGTGGAAGGAAACTTACTTTAATTGAAGTCTGACAGGATTGAAAAAAAATTAACAAACCCCTTTCTTTCAGCATCAATGTGCATGCCATGCATGTGTTAATTTATTTGTTCATTCATTTGATTAACCCTCTTGCTCTGTCATTCAGAGTCAGTGTAAAAAGTCCAACCCTCAGTGGAGAGAGAGGTTCGACTTCAACCAGTACCACGAGGGCTCAAACTTTTTGGACATAAGCATCTGGGCCAAAGAGGGACGACGATACGAGGAATGCTACGGAACGTAAGTTTAACACTTTTGAGTATGCTACAGATAAGTGTTTGTGGAAAAAAATAATAAACAACACTATGTTTTTGGGTGCTTCAGTAGAGCAGCTAGCACACCACCTCAGGGACCTGGATTCGAGTCCTGCTGGGGTCTTCTCTCTGGGTCGGGCATCACATGCAGACATGATGGCTGTACCTTATGGTATCATCGTCTGGTGATGCAGCAGTGACCTTTACCCATCCCATTGAGGGCTAGCTTACATGTGCCCTGTGTTCTGAGGCACAGGATCCCCTACAACCCTGAAAAGCAGGGATAAAACACAAAGAAAAAAGCACTGCATGCGAGCTAAGCACTATAATTTGTGTGTTCAGGTGTGAAGTGGATGTTTCCGAGCTGAAGGTGAACGAGTGTCAGTTGTTCGTTTGTGATTTGGACCAGTGTCGGGGTAAAGTGGTGTTCCTGATCACACTGACGAGGTGCAGTGGAGTCTCCATTACTGACGTGTACGCACCACCTCTGGATGAACCTCACGAAAGAGACAACATGATCAAAAAATATGTTCGTTTCTACTCAGTACTTTACTGGATTCAACTCCAAGTTTGCATATGAAACATTTCTTAAACTGGTGTTCTCCCTCTGCAGAATTTCAGGAACTCCTTCAAGAATGTAAGGGACATCGGCTTCCTTCAGGTCAAAGTGGTGAAGGCGGTGGATCTAATGGCTGCAGATTTGAATGGTACAGGAGATTTTCGTTCACAGTTCTCACACACAGAGCTGTAGCTAGAGGAAAGGCTAAGTAGAGGCAAGAACTCAAATCTGCAAGTTAACACTGTGTTAATGGGAGTCTTAAAGGAAGACACATATTGAACAAAGCAGCAGTCTTTTTTTACCCTGTCTAAACTTTCCAGAACGGTTGGTTTTGTATGACTGTTCCTTTAAATGATAATGAGCCACAGCTCAAACCACTTCCCTCAGTAATTCAAAACTTCATTAAATGATAGCATAATCTTAATTAATTTGTTGTATTAAGGTAATTGAGCATTCATGTTAAATAACTGGCTATTTATAGTGCTAACACAGCTAACTTAGCTTCACTGTATGTCCTGAATTTCACACGATTCAATTTTTGTGCGAGGAATCGACTCCAACTATTGTAAGGTCGACCCTAGTTCTTGGAGCCGAATCTGAACGACTTGTTGAATTCCATGTTTCCAGACTTGGATAGTCCACAAAAAATGTCTGGGTTGTCTTGATTTCACAGTTTGTAGGTTGGTAGGCACTC
This sequence comes from Ancistrus triradiatus, assembly GCA_025084515.1. Taxonomy (NCBI): domain Eukaryota; kingdom Metazoa; phylum Chordata; class Actinopteri; order Siluriformes; family Loricariidae; genus Ancistrus; species Ancistrus triradiatus. The sequence continues at coordinate 1,868,577 of JAJAGP010000006.1, read as the reverse complement.
ATGACACTAACACTGAAAAAGTGAGTTTTACATAATGTCCCTTTTTTAGGTCTTAAATTGATGAGACTTACAATAAAATACTTTCCTTACATTCACAACATTAAGTAATCTATCTCCAAAAGTTTGTGAAGTCCCAAAACTATGGTTATCAGCTTGGAGTTTGTACTTATTTGCTCCTAAAGCAGACTTCTCTCTTCTGAGAAGCTTTCCACTACATTTTGGAAGATGACTTTGAGGTCAGGCCCTGATGTTTGACAATAAACCCCAAGTCACAGTGGGCATTCTGATTTATTCCATAGGTTTGTGATGGAGCTAAGGTCGGTTTTGTGTACAAGCCAGCCAAACTCTTCGTTAAAGTGGGCAAACCATTTCTTCATGGGCAGGGGAGAAAGATTACGAACTGACTTGCTGTAAGGAGGAAACCCATGAAAATGTCATATTGAGAGTCACTGAGGAGTTTAGTACAGCGGTGATGACTAATCAGGAGGTTTCTATACATACTTTTTGGCCGCAAAGTGCAGTTAGGGGCTGTTGGCAAAGTGTGTGTGTTTAACCCTACTTTTCCCCGAGCCTACTTTTGATTTGAGGCTGCTAAACCTCAGTCAAAGCATAATATGAACGAAAGGAGATGATTGTTAACATAAATTTGCTTGTTAATAAAAGCTAGCACAGTAAGAGGAAATAATTATAGGACCAGAGGCAGATTTTGATGGAACACACTTTGAAAGGGGAATTACGGAATATAAGTGCGAAATATAGCAGTGTCTTCCTGTGTCTTGTCTTAATTTAGATTTGGTAGTATCTAGTGGCAAAGGAAATTCCTGTTTAGTGTGTACTGCCACCTAGTGTGTGGATGTTATAGGTAACTTCCATTGTAAAAATGAAATCAAGTCAGGCAGTCTGAGAGAGATCTTGTTTAGTTTATCTTGCAAATTATGTATGAATAAATGCCTCTTTTTTAGTGGATGTATATGCCTTAAATGTTTATTTAAGCCAAAAAGATATTTATTTTTGGATATCCCACAACAGTTAAGGATGATATATTATAAATGATTGATGGTCAGCCTGGGAGATTGGTGCATGGTTTACTCATGCACCTTCTCATTCCTGAATGTTTGTATCTGCAGGAAAGAGCGATCCGTTCTGTGTTCTGGAGCTGGGAAACGACAGACTCCATACTCACACAGTCTACAAAACCCTGAACCCTGAGTGGAACAAAGTCTTTACATTGTGAGTGGCCTTACACACAAGATAAATGTTTGCTTAAGCAACTTCTTACGGGTTTGTTAATGTGAGTAATGAACCTGGTTTTGGTGTTTAGTCCAATCAAAGACATCCACGATGTATTGGAGGTGACTGTTTTTGATGAGGATGGAGACAAGGCGCCGGATTTCCTGGGCAAAGTGGGCATTCCTTTACTCTCAGTAAGTAACGGATATTTATTTTAGCTTACGCTTTCTTGCTTCCTTACAAGTTTAAAATGTACCGTAATAGACGTACCACGTTATTGTAAACAAGCTCATACACTTTTAAGCAGGAGTTTGAGTTCTTTGGAAAATTCATGTTTACATTCACAACATTTGCAAGGGTACAGCCCAAGCAATGAAGATGAAGTGCTTTGCTCAAGGCCTGAACTGACAGCTTGGCAGATGGTGGACTTGAACCCTTCTCCTGTGGTCAATAATCACAAAAAAAATCAACAAAATGTGTCATTTGACTTGAGTGGCTAAACATTTGTATAACCCTGTGTATATGTCTCTAAAGCAGTGGTTAAATTGTTTTTTAGTCACTTCTAACAATTATGAAGTCATTTAATACCTTTACATCCTTTATAAAATGTTACTAAATATCACAGATGATCTGTGTTTGTATTTGTATTTATTGGAATTGTGTATTTGTGACAGGTGCGTAACAGTCAATTGATCTCTTGCCCACTGAAGAAGGATGATTTGGGAGGATTATCCAAAGGAGCCATCTTATTAGAGCTGGAGGTCATTTTTAATCCAGTAAGTCTGACTTGCTCCATAACTTTTTAATCTGTTTCAAGGACATTTATTCTAAAGTCCCATGATCCGAATTCCCACTATGCAAATATTTTGCTGTAAACTATGAGGTATTGTAATCCCTTAACCCACCGTCTGAACCACTTAATCAGAATCAGTGAACTTACAGGAGACAGAAGTACCAGTCAGAAAGTCCCATGTACCACTATATTAAATTGACAATTGAAGTAGGCAGGGTTTTAAAAATACAGGAACCAGGTAGGAATTTACCCGTACAAAATAATGGAAATAGGGCTCCTGTTATCCAAATCTTCATTATCTTAACCACTGTCTTGAACGAGGTACATTTGAATAGCAGGGCTTGACTGAGTTTTTAATATTCTGAATTAGAAAGTGATAAGTGATCTTTATCTCTTCAGATCAAAGCAAGCATCAGGACCTTCAACCCAAGAGAAAGGAAGTTCATGGAGGACAACCCAAAGTTTTCCAAAAAGGTGTGTTATAGCATTACATTAAAAGCGTGATGAGGTTGTCGGGTTGGGTATCGAAACCTGGTTCCAATTCGGAACTGGTTCCAAAATTCCAAGAATCTTCCAAAAAATTGTTTCGATTCCACTTATTGGGTCTTACTAACGCATTTTAGGTTTCAAATACACATATATAAAGGAGGCACTTATCTGCCAGGAGCATCATCACGTATTTTTGTTTCGATCTGAGAATTACCTGAAGATGGATGCTCAAAGTCACTCAAAGGTTTGGCTCCACATGAAAAGGCTAAGTGCAACGTGTGGAAAGTTGATCTGTTGTAAAGGAGTTTGCACCTCCAACATGGTAAAGCCAGGAGAATCTAAAACTCTTAACATGAACAAAGCGTAACGCGTTTAATGTACTAAAACAAAGACCTAAGAAAACCAAACTTCACTCAATTACTCCTGGTCATAGGTCATCTGTATGGCTGAAATGACAAACTTGTGATCCAAAAGGAAAGTGAGCATTTTTTCCATTAAGCTTTTTTCTCATTTAAACCTATTAAGAGTAAAAGACATGAAGAGTAAAAGGAAATGATTAATTTCCTTTTGGATCACGGGTTCGTCTTTTCAGCAGTAGAGATTACTTATGATCAGTAAGAACTGAGAGAAGTTTGGTGTTCCTAGATTTTAGTAGATTAAGCCTGTGTTCACGTTAAGCCTTTTAGACTCTCCCCCATAAGCTAGACAGTGCTAACACCTTGCCGCCATATCCAGTACAGCCTATCCCTTTGTTGTTAGCAATGAAAAGGCTAAAATTTATAAATCCCACAGTTCAAGTATAAAGAACAAAGATATTGTTTACACCTAAACATTTCACCCTTTTGGAATCAATAAGATGCAAGTGATACCCAGCCCTGTGAGTTTGGCACGTCAGCATTGTACAAGCTTGTTTATTTTTGCTAGGTTCTGGCGAGAAACGTGGTCCGTGTGAGGAACATCTATAAAGCCATGGGTCATACGCTGCAGTACGTTAAGAGCTGCTTTCAGTGGGAGAGTGTTCAGCGCAGCATCATCGCATTTGTGGTGAGTTCAGACCTACAGGATCTGCTCGGGCTGCCTTGTTGCTCATAGTTGGACTAACAGTTCTGTAGCTAATCCCACAGAGTGTGACTGGGACTGGACACTCACTGCTCCGTCATGAGATTTAATGAAAGTACTGTTTATTTTCCTGGGCTTGCTACGTGCTTATCGACATGATGCCCTTGGGCATGATGACTATTTGTGTGGGAATAGTTGGACGTTACGTGACGAGGTGATTTACTCAAACTAATAGTTCACACTGCACGTAAAAGTGGCACATTTTAGATTTCTTTCCTCATACGTGCCACAGATTTGTTTCTTACATATCGGTGTGAATGGCAAAAACACCTTTAATCGGACCATTCTAATTCTGATCTTGGCCACTTTCATACATGGTACTGAAATGTCTGAACACTACCAGTCTGTTTTCACAGTAGAATGATCTGTGTAACGTATAGTCAGATGACCTGGTGAGAAGTCTTTCTATGCAAACTCTGTTTGTTCTGTATAATTACTGGTCACTTAGTAAGCAGGCTTCAGGTTACCATTGTCCTCCACTCGAGCTCTGTTTGTTCATATAAACCCAGACAGCAGTGCAAAGAGGGACTCATCACCTGCAGCCAGAGTGTTTGCACTGCTTCATTTACAGAAAAGGCCACTCCCGTCTCAGTTTCCTCATCATGCCTAACACTGGTTCAAGATATTATCATTAGGATTGGGTGTAGCCGAACAGGAAAATCCCCATTATATGTGATTACGAACAGGATTAAAGAGGAACAAAAACCCCATCTGAGCCTATTATCTCGTTTTGTTCCAACCTCCAGCTCTTTGTGGTCACTGTGTGGTGCTGGGAGTTTTACATGCTGCCACTGTTCCTGGTTCTGTTGCTGGTGTGGAACTACACTCAGGTCGCGTCTGAGAGAAGTGGCCAGGAACAGGTATGTATGTCCTACATCCAGATCTCTGAACAGTCTGACTTCATAACTGTCACATTCAGTGTAACATGATGACATAACTGCACATCGAACTTGCTATAACACGATGTAATTAAGCTTCATTTCACCGTCCTCTAGAGGAACAACAGCTACCTCTGGTGGTTGACTCTGATATAGCATGCTGATTAGCTTCCATTATTTTTGTTTCCAATATGTTTCACTTATTTTAGATATGCTAAAATCAAGCTTCTGATTTGATTTGACATTTTTTCCAACTTCGTCCCATGATTGCATCGTTAGCAGACAATGTATAGTCACATCAAAGTTGCCTGTGTATTGTGAGCTTAATCTCACACTGTCTGAAATAAATGTATTCTAAGAAAATAATTAAAAAAAAAAACCTTATACAAATAATTCAACAAAAAACACATGTCGTAATTATTGGCACCCCTTGAAGTTCGTATCAGTACATTATAACTGAGCAGTGTAACTGAACCTTAGGCATCCATGATTCACTGGAATATAAATACTGGCTGAAATAATAATCAATAATTTCACTTAACATTAGTAAAAATTGTGGATACATTAACTTTAATAATCTAAAATAGTCTATAATTATTTATTGACATATTATACATTTTCTCTTCTTGTTTAAGAAGGTAAATCTCAAAGTAGCTTTTCTTACGTTTCTACACAACTGGATCCGCACGGCTGGGATTTGTCGCCCTCGAGTGGACATGTTTGCGTATTGCGCGTTACTCTATGAGGTTCTTCGATCGGTATGCGACTGTAGACGGGTTTCTGGTTAAACTGGTTTATGACTTTTTTATTTATCACATAACCCTATCGCTTTGTACACAGTGCATAGTTTACACACAAGATTTGGACAAACTAGTTAAACAAAAGAGGCATGTGACAGTACATCAACATATGTGTTTTGGTTGCTGATCAAAAAGACTGTATGAGTTCCAAGTTGGTCCGAGCTGGTTTATGGTTGTTAGTGCTGGTCTGGTGATGGATTTGCTGGTGAAGTTACATGGTCTTGCTGGTAAAGCTCATAAAGCTGGTAATCCATAGTGTCTCATTTTATTGGGGTGTATATTTCTGTTTAAGGTTGTTATAGTTGTTAGAGTTGTTACAGTCTGATTCAGGATGCCCACATTTTTGCATAAGACTGTAACTTTTAGTGCAGGGCCTGTTTTTATTTTTGGACTATGCTGAAGGACTTTAATTGATAAAATATTTACCTGTGTGGTTGCAGGACAGTATGGACAGTGATGATGAAGATGAAGATGAGAAAGTAAGATCTTTTCCACCTTGCAGAAATAATAATACATTATGTACATGTGTAAGACATTCCCTCATTTATTTCGAGTAGGAATCAGAGAGGAAAGGCTTGATCGAGAAGATTCACATGGTGCAGGACATTGTGGTGACGGTGCAGAACCTTCTGGAGGAAATCGCTTGCTTTGTGGAGAGAATAAAAAAGTGAGTAATTAATAACTCTATTTAATAACCGCCTCACAGTTCCAGAGACCCTGTTCTGTCTGTGTCTGATTCCCTCGTTTCCACGTTCCAAACATGTGTGAGGACAGTTGGTGTCTGTAACATGGCATTGTGTGTTTGTACACTGTGATGAACTGAAGTCCCGTCCAGGGCTAGTGTTGCCAGATAGGTCTCTGCAACCCTGAATGGGATAAAGCAAGTATAGAATATGAATTAATGATTCACTTATAATGAGATTATGTTTAGTCTTGGTCTAGTCTAGTCTTAGTCACTGTTCTCATTTTGTTCTTCAGCATGTTTAACTGGTCAGTACCATTTTTATCCAACCTGGCCTTCCTGGTACTCCTCATCGTCACGGTGATCACCTACTTCATCCCGCTGCGCTACATCATTCTGATCTGGGGTAAGAATTAAGAGAGGTCTCATAATTTAGATCTTACCAGTGTCATTATAGTTTTGTTTTCTTAATAGTATTTTCTTTTTTAATTCGGATTTTTTTGGAAGGCAGTGCAAAGATGACAACTAGTTTACCTGTGTTTTTAGGTATAAATAAATTCACAAAGAAGCTACGGAATCCGTATGCTATTGATAACAATGAAGTGATGGATTTCCTCTCCAGAGTGCCTTCAGATGTCCAAAAGGTAAGAGCTTCAGGATATCTGCTACGTTCAATGGTGTTGCCTAAATATCTGCTTTAAAATTATATACTGGCTTTACGAGTAAATATAACATAATTGTTAGAATACAGCAAGGAAAGATGTCCCATTCATAAAAGTTTTTATAATAGTACGTTTTCAAATATTTTGTTGAATTCAATACAGTCCAACTCTATCTGAGCATAACTCATTCCAGGAAATGGTTTAGATAACAAATACCCATCTAACATGAGATATAGATCTGTTATTTCATATGGAGAATCCATTCCTCAATCCTGTATTTTTAAAACAAAGCCTCCTTTTGATTACATCACCATAATATATAAGCACAGGGGACTTTCTGATTGTAGAAACCATTCAGGACACCGTCTACTTCCATTATTTTCCCATTATTTTTCTGCTATAACAAATTATCGACATTCATTATAGCAGGTTGTGGGATTAATGTTGCAAAAGGAGGTTAGATAGCAGGACATGACTGCACCTACAAGATCCTAATGTTTGATTTGTTTCATAGCTTTTGGTATAAACTAGTTAAACGTTGCTCTAATGCATTCCTTTCTAGAGAGACCTTTTCCCTTGTGTCCTCTTCCTCATAATACTGTTTTTATCCCTGATCTTTTAGGAACAGTACTTTGAGCCGAGACCCGTCCACGTTCACAGTCCTGTGAGGAAGAGGAAAGCCGTCCAGTAGATCATCCATCATCTCATTTTCGGACACTGGATCATCAGACACTAATTTCATTCCAAAGAAAGTACTAAAAGACTGAAATGCAAATCTTAAATGTTTTATTTAAGTATTTTTATTATTATTGAACAGTTTATTTTAAAAGCTTTTCAGGTTTAAGTGACTTGCTGCTGGGGACTGTACAGGGTTGTACATGAGGCAGAGTTAAAACCAAAGAACTGACTACTATGCAAAACTCACCTGGGTTTCCCTTGTGAGTGAGCTTTATATTTAGATCATGGTGTATTGTATGTAAAATGGAAACACTGATCTGAGGTCATGAGGGATGTAAACGCTTTCGGTGTAGAGTTACGTAGTTCCAATAGTGCAATATACTGTACATTCTGGTGCCTATGGCACAAACTGTTTTTGTGTGTATATACTGTGTGTATATGTGATTGAGGTTAAGTTGAGCCTTACTGCTGGTGTTTGTTGGTCATAAATTATGTAATGTAAACTACAAGATTTCTAATCTTTTACACTTTGATTGTGTATATATTTTTGTACTTTTTAAACCATTTAATGATTGTGAAGCACTGTAAGAAGATACAACCCAAAAACTCCACACCAGGTTTTGTACAGGGTGTAATGTACATCCGGAATCATAGGGAAATCATTCAAACATTTATATTTACAGAACATGTCCCCTATCAACAAAGAAATTTGTTTCTACTGTCTCAGATATGTTATAATTTGGAAAAAAAAACATCCTATATGCTGTAAATTAAAAATATGACCAAAAATGAAATTATTAAACTAGAGCTCATTAGTTCACTACTGCAGGGAGCCGAGTTCAAGTTTTGACAACTGGGGATAAAGACATGGGGGGAATAAATTATCCCAATGATGCTGGATGTACGAAACATTAGAAACTGAAGTGCCTCCTTTGTATGGTGTATTACTGTATATAAGATCGATTTTAAACTGCACTTTCTTAAATAACTGTACTCTACTGTATATTTCTGGACATTACCTCTGTATGTTAGGCCTGTTATTACCACTGGTGCAGTCCAGGTAATGAAAGGTTGCAATCACCTGGAATGCAATGCTGTGCTGGTGATTATGGATTACGAGAGATTCATAATCCTGGTTTACAGCTTCATTCTCCAGTTATTTTGTGTTTATGTGTAGCAGGAAAAGCATGCACAATATTTCAGACTGATTTTGCCTTGGGCTAAACCATTTGGGTAATATTTTTATGAATTACAACCTCATCTATTGAACAGACAAAACAAAATCAGATACAAACAGTGAATCATGTGTCAAAACCTAATAAACATCTAAACCTCAAATGTTCACTTGTGTCCTTCTCTATTTTTGATTGTAAACCAAAGACCATAATACCGAGGGCGTATCAAAAATATACATGTTTATTATGTTTATGTTTATTATTTAAATATTTAGTACTTTCAACTCTGGTAAGAGTCTGTCTGCGCCCTGTGTTCAAGAAAAGGTGCTGGGGCCCCTGTGACCCTGAACAGGGAAAGTGGGGTTAAAACATGAAAACAAAAATTAAACAAAAACCTAGTTTTTGTACAAATGTACTTTGATTGCGAGGACCAGACAAAGGGCTCACATGCCTATTTTTTCCATTGTTGTAAGAACATTCAGAAATACACACAAACATTTTGTACAAATCTTTAACTTGAAGAGTTGTGTTGGGAATGTCAATTTTAAAAAAATGATGGTGTCTAAACATATTGTAAGGATTGGTATTGTAGAATCATATACATGAGGAACAGCACCCCAACACACACACACACACACACACACACTTAGTTTTGTATTACAGTTCTATATTTGTGACATTTTATTGACCATGTGTTACCATTCCTGCTAAAAAAGCAGCAAAGTACTCCATATTAACAATTAGCAAGACCATACTTGGACATAATGTTCTTTATTGGATGCTCCATGTTGGCTAAACCATTCAATCAAAATGAACTGGAAAAATACATGCAAAAAAAAGTACTGTCACACAACAAAACTCTGGAAAGAAAAACTGGCACTTATACAAACGCGTGACACATTCTAGTTTAAGGTGTCTAACTTTATAAACAAACAAACAAAAAAAAACAATCAAACACCAGCATATGTTGTATTTTGGATGCTGGTGATCATGCAAGTCCTTTCAGTTAAACCAGTACGAGACCAGCACTAGCCAGCTTACACCAACGTGGACCAACGTAAAATATGGAATTTGCAGTTTTGCTGTTTGACCAGAATATCAATTGCTAGTCTTTGCATTTACATTTAGTCATTTAGCAGACAGACTCCATAGCACTGTTACAACTGACACAGGCTTACAGTTAAAGCAATTGTGGGTAAGGGTCTTGCCTAAAAAAGACCCAACAGTGACAACTTGGTGGAGGTGTCAACTGAAACCTGAACGTTGTATGGGTCCAATACCTTAACCGCTAAGCCAACACAATCTTAGATATTTAAGGAGGGCCAGCTAATGCAAATCCAGCCTGTTTTGTTTCAGGTAATGCAAAATAGTGTTTTGTATTTCACGAAGGAAAAATAAAAGAAAAATATTTTCTATTGCCTTTATTTTGTTATTGACCAAAACCCCTTTAAACACATGGTAGGTGGTAACACGACTTGAAAACTGAACGTTACTCAGGCGAGCACGTGATGGCAACATGGCTTCCAGAACCTCAGGCATCGGCCAACAGAAGTGTATTTTTACAACGAGATTTCACCGTCCTTTCCCGCTTTCCGTAGTGAACTGCACGGAGCATAGCGGAAACCAAACCATCGTTCACTTTTCTTGTTTAAATACTTTTTATTTGGAAAGGTTTATGTTTAGATTTCCGGACTCACAGGCCTGTTAGAATAAGAGAGTTAATCATTTGTTGCAGATGATATTTATAGGTTAGGAGAGCTCTATTAAAAACAGGAATAGTGTAACCTTACAGACTACGTGTTCATAAACGAGGCGTTTATTTTAGACATGATCACTCTCAGACGCAGAAAGTGGTTCCTCCTGCTTCTCTTGCTTTTACTGATCACCGATTTGGATTTTGTGTGCGGATGGTTTCACACAACGACCAACGGCAACAAGGATAAAACCGAAGACCAGAGGAGAGGCTCAGGCAGCCCTGATCAGAGCTGTTTGTGTCACGTGAGTACGGTGTAGTATTTATTTGATATTAACCACAGTGCAGCTTTTATTAGGCTTTCCTTTGCTTTATGTACTTTACATGTTTAACCTGCATTCTTTTCTACTTCCTTCTCGCACTTTCTACTGTCACTGTCATCTGACGTCATCAAAAACAGCTGCGTCATCAGTTTTTTTTACTTTTAATAGCTGTAATAAAGTTTAAGTCATTCTCTTCGTAGCGGAATCTCATGGAATAAAAAGCTATCCTATTGCATATACAATATAGCGTGTACTGTAACTTACATGTGGATCCTAGGTATAACGTATCATTGCTTCCTGACCTACTGTATGCGGTAAATCATGTTTTTATTTTGTAAATGTATTTTACATTTTTGGAACAGTAACATATGTTAACGTATACAAAATCTAAACAAATAACAAACGAATCCCCCACCATAGATAAATAAGTTTAAATAAAAAAGGGGTCAGTCCCAAGTAATATGATACTCAATAAACAGTCCAATAATAGTCCATTAATTAAGTCTAGTTTCACATTATAACTAAAGTCATTACAATATTACACAATGTAATGACAGAGGGAGAGAAAGAAGAATCGGTTTAGTCCATCAAGGCCAGCCCAGGGCAGGTTTTTTCACAACATGCTCAAAAAAGACTCCCAATCTTTGTGGATTCTTCTTACAGAGCCATTACTAATGCATCTATTTTTCCAATTTGGTCTCACTAATAACTTCTTTATTCCATAAGGTTTGGGACAGGGCCCAATAGGTTTTCTTACTATCCATGTTAATGGCTTAAATACCTCTGACCAATACAGGTACAGAGAGGGACAAGACCAAAATGTGTGCACTTGGTCTTGGGAGCTTGACGACATCTTGTCACATATGGGATCGATGTGCTTATATATGTGGGAAAGTCTAACTTTAGTCAAATGGAAGGCCATGTTTAGCGCAAATTGAAGATTTATGGACCTCCTCTAGTGCATTGGATGCAGTAAATTTAATGCATTTCTAGTGTTGCAACATACGCATCAACGTATATCTATAACAAGTCGGTCTTACACATAAAATTAACATCCACACGATGCCTGGCCCCAGGGTTTCCAAGCAGAATATTACCCAGAGTGGTAGCACTGCTGCCTCACAGCTAGAAGGTCCTGGGTTCGATCCCCAGGTGGAGGGTTCTGGGTCTGTGTGGAGTCTGCATGGGTTTCCTCCCACATGCGAAAGACATGCATTAGATTAATTGATTACTCTAAATTGGCCTGATCTGAGTGTGTATATATATATATATTAATACTGATAGCGACGTTAAATAAACAACAAACATATAATGTTCGTTTTTATGTTCAAAACCAATATATTCTAGAGAAAATGTGTAGCGTTTGTGAATTCTGTTATAAATTTGAGCTTAACCAAGACATGAAATTAGGATAAAGAAATTAAAGGTCTTCAGTTTCATCCTATCATAATAAAGGAGATAATTCATGAAACCCGTCCGTTGTAAACATTTGCAAATATGTTTGTAAAAGGCAGGGGATACTGATTATTTAATCCTCTAGTTTTTGTGTTATGTTTATTAATTATTCTAATTAAGAAAAACTTTTTCACCCTCTTCCTAAGACGTTCGTATGACTGAAGCCTGACCCCATTTATTCAGCGTGTTGTTGTGTGATTGGCTCCGCGTAGTCGCCGCCCGAACTGCTTCATGGGATTTGTAGTTCTGTAACGTTACCCTTCGTTAAACGGGACTAACCGCCGAAACTACAGCCATGACACCACCTCTCTGCATGTGTTATTCTGTTTGGAGGCGTGGCCGAATCCAGCATTGATCCACGTGGTGCTTGATTTTAAAGTGGCAGACACTGCGTGTGCGTCACTGCGTGCTGCGGCTGAACCGGTGTCAGGCTGCAGGGCTACCAGCTGAGTTCGCTGTGTCCGGGGTTGACAGCTGTGAAGAGAGTTATATGAGGAGAACAGATAGATTTAATAAACGGAATGCAAGGAACAAGATGCATGTTATGGAGGACCAGCCTTTTTGCTGTCTGGTTGTTTGGACTTTTGAATTGTTGCCAGCTCTCAAACAATGTAAGGATTTAATGAGAATCTAAATGCATATACTGCAAATATGAACTAGTGTGGTCTGAATCAAATCAATTTTTATTGGTTTGTTTTCCTTTTTACTATGGGTTTTGTTTGTATTTATAATGCTAAAACTCTTCATGATCCATGAATATAGCAATAACAGCTGGCATGGTGTTAAGAATTAAACAAACTCCGAATATTAGAGTTTTTGAGGATATATAGGCTTTACAAAAGGACTGGGTAGAAGAACAATTTAGTAATCAATTACTAATTAATTTAGCACTTACGTGTATTTGTCATAGCAGTTACATGTGTACGTAGTTTATTTCAACTTTAAGTTCTGTAATATGTTGACTTTTACCTCACTGTATAAGTTTTGGATCTACTTGATTATATTTACAGAAGAAAACGGTGTGATTTTAAGTACAAAAGTTTAGTTGGGTGTCTGTGCTTGTGAAATTCCGTTGTTCCATCGAGTATTTTTGCGCTAATTGTTTATTTTTTCTCCTCTTTCTCATAAATACCATGCATAAAATCTCTGATTTCTGTGTACTGGATCCTCTTTTGTTGTTACCATGTATTATGAGGATGTCTTTATCTTTAACAATACTGTTTTTCGTATCACCCAATCTTGTATAGACAGAATTAATTCATTTTAATTGACTGATTATTTAGACGTGTTAATTATTTAGGTGCCAATTCAAATACCAGCCCTCACACAAAGCAGCTGTCCATCTATAATGCATGGAGAAATAAAGAGTCGGTGTCAGATGTGAAAAGGGAAAGCATGATCATGAGCTTCTGGTTAAACCTGCACATAAATGGCTCTCACTGATTTCAGATCACACTCAAATGTGTACGAGTCCAGAGCTATATATAGGTTGTGTTTTAATATCGTTGAACATCTGCAGTAGCCATTTTGCCCTCTTCCCCTTTTAATTTGCTTTCTTTTACCTGCAGTTAACCGGTGTCTTGGATGACTGCTTCTGCGACATCGAGAGCATCGACGTGTTCAACAACTTCAAGATTTTCCCTCTCATAGAGAAGCTGATCGAAAGAGACTTCTTCAGATACTACAGGGTAAGTATGCTCGACTGACTGGCTTTCGTAATCGCTTTCTCTTAGCTATTTATTTGATGTAGTTACCCTCGTCGTTTCTTTCCCAGTCTTGTTCATCGGTTCTGTTGCGTTATATTCAGTTTATATTTTCTAATCAGTGGCCGTGAAGTAACATCTTAAGAAAGCAGAGTTGCTTCACGCCTTTGTACCAGTCAAAGTGAATTCTCCAGTGTGCTAACAAATCCAAGAAAAGTAAGCATTGTTTTAAGATTTTGTAGTTTGGTTTAATCTGACCAGGACTGTGGTGGCATCAAAATTTAAAGTACTAGAATACTGATCAGAACATTTATGGTTCAATCAAAGCGATGCCAGTCTGCCACAGTTGGGCCTTTGCAATGCCCTTAACTCACAACTGCTTGGATTGGACCTTGTAAGACTGTATCGGTTGTAAGTTGCTCTGAGGATGGGCGGCTGCTAAACGCTGTAAAGTGCCTTTGGCTAAAAAGTGTATTTGTTTTTTATGTGGTCTTAATAAAATGTTTGTTAACAATTATTAGTGAAAGCAGCTGTTTACAACTAGTACACAAAAATCCCCAAACAACACTCATGAGCCAGAATCAGAATCAGTTTTATTCGCCCAGTATGTTAACACATGCAGAAGATTTGTTGCCGGCTGATGGTATCTCTTTACCGTATACAGTTATGTACAGACACTTGCTAACAATGCAGATATACAAATAGAATACAGAAAAGTGATACCATACATGGTGCAAATGCACTTGTAAACACCAGTATTGAGTCTCCATATTTAATGACTTGTGTGCCAGTTATGTGCATTATTTTGTAATTTCTAATAAAATGTTTGAAGTTACTAAAAAATAAGAAACTCCAATGGCTCACATTCAACAAAAATAAGTGCTTGTCTAATGGGAATGGACATTTTATTAAAATGACTATTTTCTATTTTAATGTCTAAGTGAACGGTATTCAAGTATCTGAATAAAAATAGTATGTATTTTATATTTAAGAATTTCAAATGGAAAAGACGGACAGCTCATCATTGTTATTGTGTGCAGCCGTATCAATAATGTAGCTGTTTCCAACTTAGAACGTCAAACCTTGTCAGAATCATAAATACACACTGATCAGCTAAAACATTAATACCACCTGGTTTATAATGATGTTCAGGTCGGTCTTTCAAATTATCGTCCACCGAATGCCACCAGAACATTACCCAGAGCTTCCAGCTCATCAAATTGTTATGAGCAACAGGCCTAATCTGGGCAAATGAGTAGGTAACACTGTTCCTGCTGTGGGTACAGCCCCAGGGCTGATAAGGCATTAAGAAACCACAAAGATGCCTAGATTGAGAAGAGGTGGTACAGTACAGTGAATGTCTCCTTGGATGTGTGGACAAGGGGTCACAGAGCAGATAATGATTACAAAAAGGAGTGATTGCATTCGGGCGAGCCGAAGGCCGGGACGTGAAGGAGGTAGCTGAATTTTCAGGCGTATCGAAGCTTCCTTTCATACAGGTCTACCAGCTGTGGCAAAAATCCTACTCTACAGGAAATTCTTGTCAGAATTCTGGCCGAAAGACGAAACTGATGTACAGGAAACGCCGGCATGTCACTTTTGTGAATAAAAATCGCTTCACTTCCAGGTTTCTAGGAGTCAAAGCAGGTCCATGACAAATCATTTCTGAAAGAACACTCCTCAGGGAATGCACACTATGAACATACGAAGCAGAATGGTATACGACACAAAAACTGGACTGTTCATGACTGGAAACATGTTCTCTGATCAGATGGTTTCTGCCTGTATACGAGGGATCATTTTCCGATCATTAAAATCTGCTTTGCAACGCATTTTCCACACATGGAACAAGACGTTCACTGTACTGTACCACCTCTTCTCAGTTTATGACTCCTATCACAATCCCTGCAGGTATCTCTAGCCCGATCATCCTTGTGCAACGGCATCTGAACGAGCCTGAAGGTACTACCACCTTAACATGCAGGAGCTTATAATACGGGTGTACGTTCTCCATTTTTTTATGTACATGTTAATACGCAAGTGACGAGTTTTTACTTGAGTTGTACTGCTCTTTTAATTACATATGGCTCATTTCAATACCAGTTTGAGTAAACAACTACTGCGTGTTGGCACACCACGGTATTAGCAACCCAGATTCAAGTACTTCTTTTAAAAATACAAATGCATGTCAGCAGCATGTAGCCGAACGCTTCCGCCTCTACGCACGCAAGGTCACGTCTGCTGGTATTTCTCGGAACCGACAGAGTTTTGCTGTTAAATGATTCGAGTAATCTGCCCACAGTGTGAAGGAAGAGTTTGAAGATGTCGATGCAATGGTTAGGCTTACGTGGCGGGCTTTGAACCGTCTTCAGAAGTGCAGAGCTGAGCCCCCGGAATGGAAACTGAGATGGAGAGATTAGATAGATCACAAATCTGATTGGTCTAACCAAGTTCAACGTGCAGCGCGATTTCCTTTCCGCTCTTGATTTAAATCATTCTCTCACCAGGTGAACCTGCAACGCCCCTGTCCATTCTGGCCTGATGACAGCCACTGCTCCATCAAGGACTGCCATGTGGAACCATGCCCAGAGGTCAGCGGTTAATCATCCAGAATCATGCAGTAATGCCACCTCAGGGGGTGGCAGAAATTAATGGAGCTCTGGACAGAAATTAATGTTGTGACATTGCAGAAGCAGTTCTGTCCAGAGTTGCATTCATTCATTTTCCCCAAGATCTTGTAGTGATGATGGGAGATTTGGACCACTGGATCCGCTGGATTCGTAACATTAGTATAGTTTGCTGAACAGCGTGAATCAGAAGCTGCTCAGTGTGTTACAGTTTCATTATGATACAAATTTGAAACATTTGGATTGATGTTTCTTGTCATGGTCATGATTAACTCTTTCTTTCTCCCTGTGTGTTTTGACAGAGCAAGATTCCTGTGGGAATCAAATCAGGCAACTATAATAAGGTGAGAAAGGAGAGAGGAAACCACTCTTAAAAGTGAAGTGTAAATGATAATGATGCTGTAATCAAAGATATGACTGACACCTGGCTGGTGTAAGCATCAGTGGACTCGCTAGAACAGATGGCAGTGGAAGTGGATGGTGTACTAAGCTGCTTCTTTCCCCTTGTCCTTGGGAAATATTTAAAAAGAAGCGCTTACATTATTTAGGGGAATATCAGACGGTCCATTCCTGAGCAATACAATTGTACCATAATTAAAAAACACCAGTCATTTCCAAAACAAAGGCATTTCTTAGTGATTCCAAACCTCTGAATACTTGTTTGCATGTTGATTGATGTAGACTAGTTTTAAGTTTTGCTTCTTCAATCATCTGTAATTTTTGTATAATACGATTTTTTTACGTACTCTGAAGAAAACTTCAGAATTCTTTGAAATATATCCAATTAGTACGCGCAGGCAAAAGTCTGCAGCCCTGTGACTGGTGATGTTGGTGCATTCCTGTTCCGTGCTCTGCTGGGACATGAAGTGCGTTTAGTTTGTTCAGGGTTTGTGTAATGGAGGGCTCGTAGCACTTAGTGTCGCGTCAGCACACAGCGCCGACACAGCGCACCCACTGTTTGTCCTGCAGAGTGTGTACTCAGTCTCATGATAAAGACAAGGTCAGTTTAAATTCGGATCACTGACCATCGGGTTTTGTAGCGCCCGTGATAGTGCGTTGTCCGCGAGTTGTGTGTCTGGACATTGACCGCACTTTGGCACTTGTGTTTTTTCCTGGCAGTATTCCCTCGCTGCGAACACTATCGAAGACATTAAGGAGTGTGAACAGGCTCACGAGCTGGGTGCCATTAACAGCACACTGAGGTATGATGGAGCTAACACGCATCAGAACTTGTGTGTGTGTGTGTGTGTGTGTGTGTGTGTGTGTGTGTGTGTGTGTGTGTGTGTGTGTGTGTGTGAGTACCTTGTCTTGCTATATTTGTGAGGACTAAATATCCTCACAATGTTTGGAAATGTTGCTGAAGGTAGGGTTAGGGATAACTAGGTGTTGCATTAATTTGCTACAGTAATCCTTCATTGTCAGTTGTGTAGGACAGCAAGACAAATGTGTGATTTTTATTTATTTATTTTTATAAAACATTTACAAAACTTCAGCCAAGACATGCTTGGTGCCTGATGTTTGCATCAGAAGCTGTGAGGCTACCATAGTTAGTAAGTAATGTGAGTTTGTCTTAGATTTACATTTACATTTACAGCATTTAGCAGACGCCCTTATCCATAGCGACTTACAATTGGTACAGTCTTCAATCCAAGCAATTGTGGGTTAAGGGTCTTGCTCAAGGACCCAACAGTGGCAGCTTGGCAGAGGGGGGATTTGAACCCTGGACCTTCTGGTCCATAGTCCAGTACCTTAACCACTAGGCTACCACAGTCTCTTAGACATACTTAATTCCTATTATAACGTAACATGTTATTTGAATCTGTACATTTATCATTTTGTCACAACATAAGAGGAGCCTGATTGTTTCTGCATGTAGCCTTAATAAAGGAAATAATTTAGATGTGTGTAGCAATTTAGCTATTTTTAAATAATTCAAATTTATTTTATTTGTAGTTAAGCAACAATCAGTTCTTTTTAATTTAAAAAATAGATTTTTTTTTTTTTTTTAAAGCTGTGATTATTATTATTTTTTTTTAATTGTCATTAAAGCACAGATTGCATTTAGTTCTATATTGTCTGTGTATGTATTTTTATATATATGATCCCTGGCCGGCCCCTTCTTCAGACAAAGCCAGTCATGTCCGTGTTTGACCCCCTAACCCAGTGTTTCTCAGTCCTGGTCCTGGAGCCCCACTGCTCTGCATGTTTTAGTGTTTTCCCTGCTCCCAACACACCTGATCCAACTATTCAGCTCATTAACAAGCCCATTACTGAGTTACAGTGAGTGGGTAAACAGGAAAAGCACTAAAATGTGCAGAGCAAGGGGGGCTCCAGGACCGGGATTGAGAAACGCTGCCCTACGCCAACTCGAGGTGTGTGAGTGTGTGTTAGTTAGTTAGACGTCTGAGCCGACTGAGCACTGATCATATAGTGCAGGTACATCCGAGATCTCTGCATTAACAACTCTGCCCTATCATCATCATCTTGCAGTAACCAGAGTAAAGAGGCGTTTGAGGACTGGGCTCACCACGACGATGCTCAGGATCATTTCTGCGGCCTGGATGGTGAGGTTACACCCTCGTGTCTCACAGACGTGCTATTAAGCAGATCAGCACTGATCAGGACAGCCGCTCGTTATATCAGCCATGTTATTACGTGTTAGTCCACCTGCATGTAATTGTCCCATAGTGTCAAACGCATTCCTATTTCCTGTCCCGTGGTGATCTGTAGACGAGACGTCACCTGACGCACAGTACGTGGACCTGCGGCTGAATCCTGAACGCTACACTGGTTATAAAGGTGCTTCGGCGTGGAGGGTGTGGAACAGCATCTATGAGGAGAACTGCTTCAAGTAAGACAAACTCTGTGTGTTTTATGGTGGGTGGAGGAGTTTATAGTCTGGTAATACCAGCAAGAATCTTAATAGTGATTGATTTCTAGTTGGAATAATAGCAGTGAATCGTAGCGACTGCTGTTTTTATCCTCCTGTATGTGCGTCTTTTCACTTGTTACTGACTTGTGTTGTATTTTGCTTGTTCGTTTTAGGCCGAGGTCAGTTTATCGGCCTCTGAACCCATTGGCCCCGAGTCGTGGTGAGTTATCGATTTGCCTAATCATTTTTAATCCAGTAATTTATATCAGTTGTATTTTAAAAGGTGTGCTCTCCTATGACGTGACTGCAGATTTAAAGCTCACCATGTCATGCGTCTTGTATCTGGATCGTATCTATTATTTTATATTCTCTGTTTTATTATACTTTTCATAATATCACTATCTCTCATTTATTAGCCTGCATATTAGTATATATAATATAGGTTCTCTCTGTTAATGTGTTTAGCTTCTATTTGTTTAAACTTTTACTGTAAGCGTACTAATTAGATAACTTAGTTCAATTCTTACATATCAAATCTAAGCCGCCTAAGGAGGTCGGGTCCCTCTGAGTCTTGGTCCTCCCAAAGTTTCTTCTTTGCCCCTGTCACTTTTTTAGGCTCAGTTTGGGTTTGGCCTTCGATAATAGAAAATATTAAAGCTGCTTTGAGGAGATGCACAATTGTACAAAGTGCTATAGAAATATATCTGACTTTGACAAAGTGGGTATGCTTTTGTTAATCACTCTTTATTTTCATTTCTCATGGCAGGTGATGATGACGGTGAGTCTCATTTCAAGTACATTTTGATATCCTTTCTTTGTAACTACATGAGTGTTAGCAGAAGTTAAGCAGAAGTAGGGTTATTCGGGTGGCACAGAAACCTGTATCTATAATGGTGGCATCACTGCAAGGGTTCAAAGCTCGACTCTGAAGAGAAATGATTTAGCAGAAGGTGGATTTTCAGCATTAGTTTTGTGTTTAGACTATGAGAAACATTCCTAAGCCAGCACTTTATCAGGACTGTACTGACATACTGTGTGTGTTTACTCTGTTCACACAGGTGAAGGCTTTTACAACTGGCTGGAAGGTAACTGGATCTCATTCTTATCAGAACAAATCCACAGGCAAACACAACGCAGCTGAACTCACACTCTCGCGTGTGCAGGGATTCTGACAGGCCTGCCTTTGTTTATCTCTGTGCAATATCGTCTCCCCGTTTCGTCAGCACACCTCTAAATGGTGCGCCTTGTATGGAAGTTAATGCTCATGGGGCACTCAGCAGAGGGATGGCTTCTAGGAGGCCCTGTTTGTAACCCTAGCACAAGATTGCAGCCTTGCTGACGTGTTGGATACCCAATCCTGAGGTTCTCTATCAGAGCCAATTCAGGCTTGTTTTATTTACATTTTGTTATCAGTTAATGTTAAGCCCAGGGGTTACCTGGTTAAGGACTGGGTTCCCATCCAGTTAGGATCTAGACTGTCCTTCACCCTGACCAGTATAAAAAACCTGAAATGGTTAAAAAAAAAAAAAAAAAAAAAAAAGGAAGTGATGCTTTCTGTATGGTTAGTACACTCTGCAGATACAGAGCCACGCCCCACACTTGACACCTGATGGAACACTAAGTTGATCATCTAGGCTTATCACTCGAACAATACTCCATAAGACATCTGCTGATTACTCTTCACACAATCACAGTCTCCCTGTGTTATCTCCATTTATAAGGTTGACTTTGATAACTCTGTGTGCTCTCTCTTGCAGGCTTGTGTCTGGAGAAGCGAGTGTTTTACAGGCTCATTTCTGGCCTCCACAGCAGCATCAACATCCACCTGTGTGCGGAATATCTCCTGGATGGTGAGTGTTTGAGGTTTTCAGTGTGACTCAGTCCAGAGGTTCTCACCAGTTTAGAATTGACCTGAGAAGATTGTCTATATCTAATAGATTGTCTTAATCTAATTTAGTGAGTAAATCTGTATCTTCTCATTTTCTTCTTCTTCAGTCTGTCCATCTCTGTACACGGTTTATGTGGTCTTAATCCACAGAGTAAATCAAAACTGTCCGGTGTTAATGTTTAATAGGCTGAACATCAATTCACATTAATACAGACTTGAGTTGTTTTGAGACGGTCACAGCTTATAGCATGGCTTAGCCAAACAGATTTTAGATCCGGAACAATCCATGTTATACTATAATATTCTACTTTGTTGTATTATGTAGCCGAATAATGAGCAAGCGTGTAGCCATAGGTCCCCTAGAGGAGCTTGAATGTTTTGCATTCTGCATTCCCATTTGGAATAAATGCTAAATAAGTCATTAGAGATCCCAAGAGATCATTAGGGATCCCAAGAGAGCGTGTGCAGTTTAGTAACCATAACTCCTTATCCAAGAAAAACAGAGTGCTATAATAGTATTGTGTTGATCCTAATAAATAATTGTATATAATTCATTGTTAATATTTGTTCGCTCATGATCACAGGAATGGACATATAAATACATATTATGGCGGAATAGGGCTTCCATACATTAGGATATGCTGTGCTATTGAGTTTGAGTGTTTTTAATTCTGTTCTGTCACTCTTCTATTCATGCCCTCGTGTGTGCAGAGGGTTGGGGAAAGCCGGTTTGGGGCCCCAACCTGCATGAGTTCCTCCAGCGATTTGACTCCGCCGAGACAAAGGGCGAGGGAACCCGCAGACTCAAGAACCTCTACTTCCTGTACCTGATCGAGCTGAGAGCGCTGTCCAAAGTGGCACCATACTTCGAGCGCTCCTTCGTTAACCTGTACACGGGAAACTCACAGGAGGACTCGGTGACCAAAGAGCTGCTGCTGCAAACCTTCAACGAGACTAAGTAAGAGTTACCTCTGCTTTCTGAGAGCCAACGGTGACCATGACTAACTTTTTCAGTAGGTAAGGTTTGGCAGTGATAAACGGGTCCACATTTTCTTTATTTGTTTTGACAAATTTGCCAAATTGCATCCTTGGAAAAGGCATGGACAGAAGTGTCACGGAGGCTGTGGAATGACTTTGGTATTATGAATATATCTACAACTGTAGCAATGAAAGGATACTTAATGGTAGATACAGCAGATAATATTGGCACATGCGTATTGCCATGTTTGTTTATTTATTGCCTTTCCGGGGCTTTTTGCAGAGCTTTCCCCATGCATTTTGACGAGAGCTCCATGTTTGCAGGCAACAAACTTGAAGCCAAACGGCTAATGGTGAGTAAATGCTGTTTATTTATGCCTGGTCAGTTTGTGGCTCTACGATTTATGAATCATGTTTGTGAAGTAAAGGTACCATAGCCATAGCCTTATCTCCAGGCCTGCTCGGAGCTTTGGTGATGAGAAACGTAGAGAGTTTTGTGCTTTGTCTCGCTGCTGTACAGTCTGGGCTGGTCGTTTCCCTGCATGTACATTAATGCAATTTGTTTATGCATATTATGCAAACACGGTGTGTTGTGTTACATCAGTTTAGAGCAAGACTGGTAAGAAAGGATGGCAAATACACCTCTCCCACTTATTACAGGCTTAGCAGGTGTTCAGCCGTACACATCTCATGTCGTGACCACATATTTTTGTCACGTCCTTGATAGAGCGTGTAGGAATGGAGATAATTTGTCTTATATATTTAATGTATTTAAGTGGATTACATAATTTTGTTTCTAATTCTCACTTCGGCTTGTCTTTTCGTAATCAGGAGGAGTTCAGGCTGCATTTTAAGAACATCTCTCGCATCATGGACTGCGTGGGCTGCAGTAAATGTCGACTGTGGGGAAAGTTACAGGTACAGATGTTTTAGGCATTTAGCAGATCCATCAAGGTATTTCAAGGTACATCTCTAACTGTATTATTTAAGAAATCTAGCATTATATTCATTTATTGTTATTTATCCTCTATGGTTTATGCACTAAGTACAGTGGAGCTTGAAAGTTTGTGAACCCTTTAGAATATTTTGTATTTCTGCATAAATATGACCTAAAACATCATCAGATTTTCACACAAGTCCTAAAAGTAGATAAAGAGAAACCAGTTAAACAAATGAGACAAAAATATTATACTTGGTAATTTATTTATTGAGGAAAATGATCCAATATTACATATTAGTGAGTGGCAAAAGTATGTGAACCTCTAGGATTAGCAGTTAATTTGAAGGTGGAATTAGTCAGGTGTTTTCAATCAATGGGATGACATTTAGGTGTGAGTGGGCACCCTGTTTTATTTAAAGAACAGAGATCTATCAAAGTCTGCTCTTCACAACACGTTTGTGGAAGTGTGTCATGGCACGAACAAAGGAGATTTCTGAGGAGCTCAGAAAAAGTTGTTGATGCTCATCAGGCTGGAAAAGGTTACAAAACCATCTCTAAAGAGTTTGGACTCCACCAAATCCACAGTCAGACAGATTGTGTACAAATGGAGGAAATTCAAGACCATTGTTACCCTCACCAGGGAGTGGTCGACCAACAAAGATCACTCCAAGAGCAGAGGTGTGTAAATAGTTGGCGAGGTCAACAAAGGACCCCAGGGTAACTTCTAAGCAACTGAAGGTCTCTCTCACATTGGCTAATGTTAATGTTCATGAGTCCACCATCAGAAGAACACTGAACAACAATGGTGTGCATGGCAGGGTTGCAAGGAGAAAGCCACTGCTCTCCAAAAAGAACATTTTATTTTTAGTTGATCAAGGACGTTGAAACTTTATACTAGACTGTATAGGGCCAGTGTGGATTTCCAGTTGATCCCAGGTTTTAATCTGTAAATGTTAGTATTTGGAACAGTTGTTAGTTGTATAAACAGGATAAAAACACCCATAGCCTAATTCGTTTCCCTCCCTTCAGACACAAGGCCTGGGCACAGCCCTCAAGATCCTCTTCTCGGAAAAAGAGATCAAGAACCTTCCAGAAAACAGTCCCTCTAAAGGCTTTCAGCTCACACGACAGGAGATTGTAGCTCTGCTCAACGCCTTTGGAAGGTAAGCTTCAGGCTTGCGTGATATACGAACATAATTTGAGTTAATTTTGCAAGCGAACCCTTGCGACACCTGCTGACAGAAAAGAGAATTGCAGGCCGAAAACACCATGGTAACGTTTTTTGTTGTAGGTAAGTGTCAAGTTTTATAAAAGATCCGAATATAAGAATTACTGTATTGTGCTGTGCTGTAATAAAGGCGTTCATATTATGTTTTAATTAAGATTATTGCTTAAAATAAAACACTACGTGCACAGTTAAAGCAGGAAAATGTGCTCATTAAACGTTTACGTTGCTTATTGCGCCTCATTTTTTTTCTTTGTCCCCCCCCCTCATTCCCTCCTTGCCGCAGGCTCTCCACCAGCATCAAAGAGCTGCACAACTTCCGGACTCTCCTCAAGGACCACAGGTAACACACACTAGGGCCACCAGGTGGTGCCAGCCCAGAAGACACTGCAATAGTCCTGGCTTCCTCACAGTAAGACCTCTAACAGCGACCTCAGGATTGAATGTGGCCATCAAACTCCATCAACAGAGCCCCTCAAACCCCTTCTCCTCCTCCTCCTCCTCCTCCTCCTCATGCCTGAGCTAGGCTCATAATGACATAATGATAAAGTGGCAGCATCCAAAGCACACCTGCTTTAATTCAGTCGTCTTGTCTTTGCCCCTTCTAGCAAACCTCCAAAAAGACTTCTCAGTGTTTTCTGGATTCGTTTTGTACACGAGTGCCAGCGCGGAATCGTTTGTGTCTGTGAGCGTGTAAATGCGCAAATCCATTCCAGTGACCAAGGTTATGCA
This sequence comes from Ancistrus triradiatus, assembly GCA_025084515.1. NCBI lineage: Eukaryota > Metazoa > Chordata > Actinopteri > Siluriformes > Loricariidae > Ancistrus > Ancistrus triradiatus. The sequence goes on along the minus strand of JAJAGP010000006.1, from coordinate 1,843,635 downwards.
AATATGTAAACGATCACAATAATTTAATATTTTAATTAATATTACTTCAAATCCAACAGCTCAGAAGTGGTCATTGGCACAGAATTGGCCTTCCTACACAAAAGCACCATAGGAAAAAGAAAACGTAGCTTACTGATGTCACAACAACTCAAAACAAGCAATTTCCTGGCTGTGACTGTAACTGAGACCCTGTTTGCACTAGTTGCTCTCGTTCATGCGTTATCCAGGAAATGGTATCTGCTACTGTATGTACTTTCCAATATACGATTGGAAAAGTTTAAAGACAATGCACAAAAAAAAATTTAATTAAATGGTCAAACCCTACCATACCAGTTGTATGACCCGAACCTGCTCCTCCACAGAGGTCTGCGCTCTGCCGGAGGAGCTTGGGTACATACTCTGTGCTGTACACGTTGTCTGTGAAAAAGCGCCCCCTGCAGGACACCTGGTTGGATTTCAATGTGGTTGGGAACATTGTACAGTATGGCTTTCAAATGCAAAAAATTCTCACATCTTAATGTGTGTATAACAAACATCCCAAATGATTTTTTTTAATATGGATTCACACCTGCCTTTCGGAAACTGGATTGTTGGTAGCTGGGTAACCTGCATGGAGCAGCCAGTTGCAAATGTCTTACCAGCCAGTTGAAAAAGGTCAGTGTCTAAAGACGTCTAAATAGTTTAAAACTTTTTTAAAAATAATGTTATATTTTATAGGGTGAAGGTGACTAATGTTCAGTGTTGGTTACATAACTAAGCTGTAGCAACTGGAAGATAATCTTACACACGTGACATGTGGGTCATTCCTAACTTGCATAGATATTCGGTGTGTGTGTGTGTGTGTGTGTGTGTTCCATAAAATATCAACTGCTGTACAAGAGAAGTTGGTTATATTTACTGTACAGTGCAGTGAGATTAGGACCAAAGACTTTTCAGTTCTCATTTGGCTTTAGGCCACATAAATCTAAGTGCAGGCTATGAAATGGGTCATTATTATTATTATTATTATTAATATTAATAACACATACTCCAAAAGGAGTGCTGAGGATAATCCTATGGCAGGTGTGAATTTGCATGAAATCACACACAGTGCCACTATCTATATACATCCTTCATGAAAATGGAAATTGATAACAAAAAAGTAAATGGTTAAGTCCCAGAAGTTGAATCTGTTCATCTGGACATAGATTTTGTCGGAGAAACGTTTCGTCACTCATCTAAGTGACTTCTTCAGTCTCAGCTAGTTGGAAAACTTCCCCAATCTTATATACAGCACCATTGCATAACGACTGGTACCAGCACCATTGCATAACAATGGGACCGGTGATCAGTTTTGTATGCAGATATACCTCATCAGGTCAGGACTCTGCGGTTTACACCCACCTACAGGCCAGTGGCCACTCTTTCAAGGATGAAGACCTGCAGATCCTTCATAGGAAGGAACGATGGTTTGAACGCGGAGTAAAAGAAGCCATTTTTGTAAAAAGGGAACATCCATCCCTGAACCGAGGAGGGGGCCTCAGAGTACACCTCTCACCATCTTACAACGGAGCCATCGCAGCCCTTCCCCAATCCTGTGTGAATGGCACACGTGGCCATTGTCGTTAATGACTATGCCAATCTGCATATTAAACTGATCACCGGTCCCATTGTTATGCAAAGGTGCTGTATATAAGATTGGGGAAGTTTTCCAACTGCTGAGACTGAAGAAGTCACTTAGATGAGTGACGAAACGTTTCTCCGACAAAATCTATGTCCAGATGAACAGATTCAACTTCTGGGATTTTCTTGCCTGGATTATTGAGCATGCATCAAGACGTAAATGGTTAAGTGCATTACTGCTTTTATTTTCATTTGTCTTTCAGCCTTTCATTTATTGTTTCCAAAAGCATCCTGTTTTACCTCTGCTTATTCTGGTCAGTGCTGTGGGAGGGTTTGAAACCACAACTGGAATCCACTAGATTTGGGCCAGGATACACCCTGGACAGAGTACAGTGTTCTGTATATACACCACCTGACCGTCATAAGAAAAGCTCAACCCAGGGTTCGAATCCAGGTCCTCAAGAAGTACTGTTTCCAGCAGCTGGCTCTTACCTTTCGAGCCACAAGAGCTGCATTTCTGATTTATTTTTTGGTACAGTGCTATGAGAATTTATGCAATATTTTTGTATCTGAGCATTTTAGGAGGAATACACACTGAGCGTTGTGCAGGTGCACAGTTTTCCCCTCTAAGCTAGAACTTAAGTATGAAGGATGAACAAAAAAAAGGAATACAAACATGAGGTTTTTTATTTTTATTTTAGTTATTATAAGTATTTTTGTCTTAGTTTTTGGTGTCATTGTATTGTTGTAGTTTAGTTTAATAGTATTAGTATTCAGTCAGCTATAAAAACCCTAAAAATGAATGCCCAAGCATGCAGTCTTATATTATAGCTTTGGGCACCCCGGGTCTTCTGCAGGGACTAATGAATATGAATATGACACGTTTCTGCAAAGGTTACTGCATCTACTATAAGACATACTGAAAAAGTAAACAAGTTTAACTTTGACATGTGCAAACACTTGCGTATGTGCTGCGATTTAATGGTGAGTTCGACTAAAGCTTGGAACTCAGAAGTTCCGACCTCAGAGTGGGACATTTAAAAAAAAAAAAAAAAACTCAGTCATGAACTCTAAAAAGGTCCCCCAACCCCTAGTTCAGGATGTTACATCATTTTCAGCAAGGCTATTCACACCATCAACAGAAACGAAGTGCAGTTTCTCTATAATCCTGACCAGGAAAAGCAGGGATAAACATAAAAAATGATCTAAATATGAAGAAATAATTGTAATACTGATCCATGAGGTTATGAGCTTAAGTTAATAAGAAGCGAGGATAAGAATGTAATTACTGTCGTTGAGGATGGCATTCCCTAAGAGCAGCTATGTGAGTGTGTGTGTGTGTGTGTGTGTGTGTGTGTGTGTGTGTGAGAGAGAGAGATATTGCATGCTTTGAGTACTACAGCACCCTGCATATTTTGCTCATCTGCCTTAACTGTTCCTCTGTGCAGTTTTTAAAGGAGCTCTCAGATAATCATCTAATCACGTGGGTTATCTGACGTCTGCCTTTTGCTTGTGTTACATTCTACTTTTTGTTGTAGTTTTCTTATGAACAGAAGCATCAGTGGTGGAAAAAGAGTTAAAAGATTTGGACCTTTTCGGAGATGGAAGTAACAGTACTGTTAAACTTGATGCCAGCATTTTCAAATCCCCTTTCAAATTCCTTATCTAGCACATACACACATCGGTGCTGTCAGCATTAACATTGCAGCTTTCTGATTGGCCCTTTTGCCCTGTTACCGGTTTGTTGGGCGGAGCTTTTCCTCTTTTCCTTGTTGTATTTCTTGATTGGTTCCCACTTATACTATCACTTGTTAGTGTCTGTACTTCCTTTCCAGAAGCTTCAAGAGCTACTTGCTGCCATGTCACTAGACATTACAGTGAAAACTAAAGTCAGTAATGGCTGATAGGAAAGAAGTGGAGGGCGGGTGCAGAGAGAAGCCATTTAGAACAGCATCTACTTCCAATATACTTAGTGCAGAATTTGATTTCTCAGATATAATTTTTGGATCAGCAGTTGTTACTGAGGGTTAGTGGTTCAGATAGTGAGTACAGGTAGTCCTCGACTTACGACGCAGATCCGTTCCTAGGTGGCGTCGTAAACCGATTTTCGGTGTAAGTCGGAACACACATACATACTGTACATATATAACATCATAAATAACATACCGGTACTGTAAGCACTCATCCTATCCTAACACCTATCCTAACACAGTAATTATCTAAAAACGAGCCGCGTAACCGTGTATTCTTCCGCCGCGCACACCAAACACAAAGTTCGCATTATGACGTTTACGACGCAAAACCACTTAAGTCGAAACAAGGCTTTATACAGTAAATGAGAGATGCGTCGTAACCATGAAACGTCGTAACTTGAGACCGTCGTAACCCGAGGACCTTCTGTATTTGGTTTTGCCACAACAGTAACCCCTACCCAGTCCTGCAGTGGACTGGCATCCATCTGCACCCTATGTTCTATGGGGATAGGTGCCGGAGCCCTTGCAACCTTCGCCAAACAAAAAATGGGCTTAAAAGGTGAAAATAAATTATTTCTAGACATTGGATGGCTGATCGAAGCCAAAACTGAGCTGAATTTGATCTAATATGATCTATTTAATGGTTGAGTATACTGCCTTCTGAACATTTGTCAAGGAAAGGTCATTACAGAGATCCTCCACATGGACACGGGAAATATGAAAATATACCTGTAGCAGCTTGGGTTTTATGAGGACGTCAGAAGTAGGATCAGCATCGGATAAAAGAGATATTCAGAGAGCTGATATCAGTGCTGGGTCAGGAAATGGGAACATTAGGATTGGTCCATCACTGATTTGTGATGACTTTGAATTATATTAATCCAGTGATTTTCATTTTTCATAATGCACAGATCCTTGTACTGGCTGTCCTCACAGTAACAGCCATGACTGTGCACCTACTTATGCAAAAGGTCTGATGGTGATGTCCTTTAAGGTCCTGTATTCGTGTGCTTTCTGCTTGCATCTCCCTAAGATCGGTCATTTTCCACCACTGATGGGCTCTTTCTCATAATCAGGAATCTTCTGTTTTTGGCTGCAAAATCTGTGCTTTAAAGGAGCAATACGGTGTGTGGAATTTAATGAAGATAACAACGAATGTCATACGTTATAGTGATAAAAGTGCATCTTCAGAGAAAACGCTTTGTTTTTAAGGATCATGCTAAAGGTTTCATCCAGGCTGTTATGCAACTGACAGATCTCAATGTGCTCCTTATCAGACCTGAACGGTTGCCGAGTGATCTGACGATTTGAGAAACTTGGCCATGATTTTGCATCGTTTGTAAAAGGACATTTCTGAGATGTGTATTTACTGTGTGTGCAGTACAGTTGCTCATTTGTTGTGTCCAATCTATTTATTTAACAGAGGAATAAATCTTACATTCACTAAATCTCCGTGTGCAGTGCATTCATTTTGTTTGTGGAATCTTGGGGTTCTGTCATTCGTGGTTTCATGTTTAATGGGCTTACTATATCTATATATGGGATATAACTCCTCTATAAAAGTCTCAACTCAAACACTCAATTCTACCCCGACCTGGATGACAGAGAACCTACACAAATTATGAAAGTGTAGTAACATTAACCCTTTATATCGTCCAGCACCAAACCACGTAACGTTTCAAACGTCAAAATATTTCTTTATTGGTGAACTTTGACAATCTTGAAAATACTCTTAACCAACAAACCATTTGAAGTTCATTTTCACAAAGATAAAATACTGTACATGGAATAATGCAGTTTGGTTATTTCTACGAATGAACGCTTTAAACATGAGTTATATTTCCTGGAGGTTTTTTTTTGTCTTTAATTCTCAACACAAGTATCAACACATTAATAGCTTATTTTAGTGGTTGTTACCCAATAGTGACAGCCCAGTGCCAACCCACCTGCATCTGACCCACACACCTCTGGAATGAACTCTAATTCAAGCTTTTAGACCATAAAACCTGCATGACATGGATTGCATAACAATTAGATACGGTAAGTTAGATTTTGGCCATTGCCCACCCTTGTGCCCCTGAACCCATTATTGGTGTGGAATCATTTGCTGGGTTTGTCACTACTGGTTCTGATATGAAGTCACTAGAGTTGATTTACATGAACTCATGGTGCTTAGTGGAATCCAAGATATTCCAAATATTGTTGATTTCATATGCTGTTAATGTGTCTGGTGATCATGTACTGTACTTTGTGTACTTACTGTGTGTGTGTGTGTGTGTGTTTACAGAGTAACAGATTAACGAGAGCTACAGAAGCAATTGTACATACGACGTGGTCTGTGTGACTGGTTTCGAGACCTCACAGATTTCGAACAGAACTGTTGATTAAGTGTAAATGTTTTAAGCATGATTATTGTATCTTACATCACTCCCTGTGTGCGAAGTCTCGGTGCAGCTCCAGCTCTTTCAGTGAGTCTGGGTCACCATGGTAACCTGTGCATCGCCTTGACGTCGTTACCATGGTTACTGAAGCGTTGCCTAGTCACGATCACCATGGTGACCGAGCCATTGCTTTGCAGTGATAACCATGGTTATTAAAGCATTACCTGGTCGTGGTAACGAATACAATGCCTACCAGGGCTAACCATGGCAACCCATGCAATGCTATGCCATGGCAAGGTATGGAAGTCATGCATAGATTATAGGAGGTTACCATGGTAACCCATGCATCGCTTCACAATTATTACTGTGGTAACTGTGCTATAGGATTGGGATTACAATGGGCAATTGCATCTCACCATTACAGAGGTTACCATGACCAATGGTTACCATGGTTACCAGTGCATTGCTTAGCAGTGATTACCCTTGAAACCTGCGCATCATCTAGAAGTGATTACCATAGTAACGTGCGCAACCTAACAGTGATCACCATGGTAACCAGTGCATTGCTCAGCAGTGCTTAGCATCATAACTTATGCATGTCATGACCTGATTTCCTTTCTGACTGCAGCTGTAGTTGTTATCATTATTGAACTGTAATAAGTCATATATGCAGACGTTGTAGCTGATAAAGTGCAGTGCATCGATTAGCTTCATTTACACATGGCGCTCTACACAACTCTGGTGTTAATGGTTCAGACTCGGGGTTGCTGGAGATGATCGCTCATGCTCTCCTCCCAAATGTACCAGGAAGCTGCTGCTCCGGCTCCCCCAGTCATAGCAATCTGAGGACAAACTGACAAAAACTGGTCCTTATTAGTACCACATATAGTTCAAAAATGCCAATAATATTATATAAAGTCTACAAAGGCATGTCTGGTGTCGGACATTTGATTCTTTAGTTTTGCTCCATTGCTAACGTAGCTAACAGGTACTGGAAGACTGGCTCATGCAAAATGTTTTGCCTAAATCCATGAACGCACCTCTCGAATCACATTAAATTCTTCAGTACTATTTAAAAAAATTCATAAGAATGCTAACTAACGCATCACTCGGCACCGATTACCACTGGAAACCCATGCGTCGCCTAGCAACGAAAACCATAATGAATGAATTGCCTAGTTGTAATAACCTTGTCTTCATCTAGCAATGATAAAAATCGCTTCTGAAAGTTTGAAGATGGGATTAGCACCGCGAGGCTGTCAGTATCTAAAGAGTGCAGACATATGAGACAGATTTTGTTTTACAGTACTGTGCAAAAGTCTCAAGCCACCATTAGATCTGTTGTTTTAGCTACGGCTTAATGACCATACAGTATAAAACCCCATTCAGGCCACCAAACACCCCTTGTTTTGACCAAGCCATACAATACCAAGATCTGTTACCCAGTGCAATGCCTATAGGGTATGATGTGGTTTCTTTTACCTTGTCGAAGAGTTCTGAGGATACGAGCCCCAGGCCAGGTCGTCATCACTGTCATACCGTCTGGGATTGTCAAAGAAGTAGCGTTTGGTGGAGAAGACGTGACTGGGGATGGCTGACGCACTCTAAACAGGAATAAGGACAGAAGCACTGTGACACCAGATGCCAGTTCATTTTTAACTTACTGAGTTTCGATTTTTTTAATATAAACTAGAAACATTTGGCATTTGCTGATCAAGACATCTGAAATATATGAATCGTAGCACACAAATGTATGACGCTCTATGTCTCGCACACCCACGCCGTCTTCCTCACCCTGTCTTGCGCTGGCTTGCGAACCCTGAAGAAGAAAACCACCAGGGAGGTGGGCAGAAGCTCCCAGATGAACAGAATCACCCCGAATACAACATATCCAGCATCACCCAGATTGGACCTCAGGTCTGCCTGCAGGATCAGACAGACAGATTTTTTTTCATGCTGTTTGCATGTTAAACATGCCATGTTAGACAGCAGGACAGACAGGTACCTGGTCTGACACGTTGTACCAGTCGTAGTCGAAGGAATTAATGGTTTTGATGTCTGTTAGAGCCAGAACAACCAGATTGTAGCAGGCTCGAGATGCATACAGGAGGATGACCATGATGCCAATAAGGGTCACCTGACACACCGAGGTCCCCTATGATCAACAAGATGGTGGTAATTAATAAACAGAGTAGAACCTGTTGGGTACGAATGCTGCTTTCAGTGTTAAGTCCACCTAATATCATGACTCCTACCTTGGATTCCAGATAAATGCTAGCCAGGGACATCTTGGCCACCTTGTAGAGGCAGACAGACAGAGAGATGGCACAGAGCACAAAGAGGGAGTCGTTAATGGTGACGCGGACCAGGACGATGGTTTTCACCTGTGCGTCTGACATTTTAACCAGCAAAGCACAGGCCAGGTTGACCAGGAGGAAGAGCAGGCTGGCACCCACAAAGACCAGGTACAGCGGGAACCTGAAAGAGAGGGAAAGGGTTCGGTTACGTCGTCATAATTCACTAAGTGTTATGGTCATTGCACAGTAGTAAATATTCAGTGAGAGACATGGTAGTAGTAAATGAGTCCTTACCCAGGGTTCACATGAATATAAGAGTAAAAGCCGGGAGTTTAATAAACACTCACTTGTACTTAAGCAGATGAGGAGAATACTTGGACTTGGCCTTGAAGAATACCTGACAAAACAAGGAAAACGTGTCAGCCGGCTACTGGGATCTCCCACTAATGTAAGTCCTAAGCCTTTTTAATCCTCCTCTGAAGAACCTGGCTGTCTGATCTGATTCGAGGCTTTAATATATAATGTTCACTTGCAAATCTAGGTCAGCCACAGAACAGCTGGCATTTCTGAATAATCCAACAGAATCTTTTGCTTCCCTTATTCACTGTGCTCCTACCACCTTTGATTATATTTGTGCCGGCACTTCCACATCGCCAAAGTTCAAAGTAGAACAGGGCTGAATCAGTATATGCAGCCTGGAATAATAGCATTTACACCCTGAATAGTGTGCTGCATATCAAATAGGAATCTATTTCACCATAACCATAGGACTACTTAAATATTTGCAAGTGGGTCCTTATGCATGATTTAATTTTGATTGTCAAAAGCTATTGTAAGCTCCACTTAACTTGTGATAGTGCCATTTGGCAGTCTAGTACAAGGAAGAGAAAGCGTTTTAAATCCCAGGAGTGTGACAGAGGACAGGCTATGGCTGCACTATGGGCCCTTGTATCCTGTCTTGCCAATTGTGGGGCAAGTTGAAATATTCAAAAATGAAATAAATGAATGATTGAGTTTAGTGGTGTACAGTGCCACCCATTGTACAGTACATCTGAATATTATACTTAATACATCAAGAAAAGGAATTATGGATACTTTTAACCCTGTACTGTACTTATGGACTGTACTGTTCTTACCACTTAAGGCAAGTGGAGGACCGATACCAACACCAATGTCAGGTGTGATCTGAATTTTCTGCCTCTCCCATTTATAATTTGGTCAATACCTCTCTTTGGAGAGTTTAGTATATGTGAAATCCCCTGAATCCTAATACCAGAGCATCTCTCATTCCTGTCCTCACCTGTGCACAGTAGAGGTTCATCAGACTGAGCGTGAAGAACTGCAGGCACACAGGAAAGCAGTAGAGCAACCAGAAAGCGAATGGTCCGAGCTCGTTGGCTGTCACGCAGTCCCTAAAGTAGAAAGAGAAGAGCAGGGCACGCAACGCTGCCCACAGCAGGCACAGGAAGAGGAATGCAGTCTTGTAGCTGAAGCGTTTGTGCCGGTAACGCAACACCAGCCAGAGCTGGGCGTAGACGAAGGCAAACAGTAGGGAGTAGAACACCGTGTAGGCCACAGTCAGACCCAGCTTCACGTACGGTGGCACGGCTGGGCTCAGGGTAGCCGGGGAGAGAGACGCGTTGGCCCCTGAGGCCCTCGGAACCTCCTCCCTCCTCTCCTCCATCTCCCTGTCTCGCTCTCTGTCTCTCACACTCCCTTTTCTGTCTTCCTTCTGCTCACTCTAGCCCTTTAAGGTCTGGCTTCACCAAAAAAGGCAATTCTGTTGCTCTTGTTGGCTCTCCAGTTGTCGGTTTCGATGTCCATCTTGATGTACCTGTCCAAAAACGTGACAGAAAGGGACGGAGCAATGACAGGATGAGGCAGGGAGGAGGAGGAGGTACAAAAAGGATAAGCATGGCTTCCTGCAGCCGTGAAGAGAGGACCGGGAGCATGTGATCTGACTCCGGGGCTTTCATTGGTCGAGCTGTGGAGAGAACGAGAGACTGAGAGAGAGACAGAGAGAGAGGAGGGTAAGGGGAGCAGGATGCGGTGGCAAGATTTAACAGGGTTCATCTCACACCCTGCCACCATGGTTACATTTCTCTGGGGATGGATGCTGTCACTGCTCATTTTCCACCTGGATGGATGCTGAGTCTGCTACGATTGCGGCCCCAAGTTCAATGAGGCTATAAGACCATTAGAGGGCGACACTGTACTTTACAAGATACCAATGTAATCTGTATTGTAATGAAAGGCAAATATCAAAAATTGACAGAATCGGCAGAAATAAATGAACAAAAATTTCGTTTTATATGTCCTGTGGCTGGAGCGTGACCTGATAAGACCTTAATTATATTTAGAACCACAGTTAAATCAAACTGATGTTACCTACTAGTAAAGATCAGCATATGAAAGACTCAAGGGTCCAACAGAGGCAGCTTTGACAGGACTCGGACTTCAACCAATCACAACCCGATCACCTGATCTCGTCCAGCTCTGGTCTAATCCATTTCATCTTTCATCTGATCACACCCAGCTTTCCCCACTGCCATCCCAGTCAATAAGTCAGCCAGTTCATGAGCTCTCAACCGGCTTCTATCTCTTCCAGATCTGATCTGTGGTAGCCTAACGGCTAAGGTACTGCGCTGCCACTCTTGGATCCTTGAGCAACCTACAATTAACCTACAATTGCTTGAATTGCAAGACTATATCAGCTCTAAGTCGCTCTCGATAAGGGTGTCCGCCAAATGACCTAAATGAAATCTAATCCTTTTCATCTGATCTCACCAAGATAACGTCCCATCGAGCTGATCTAATCTCATGCAGCTCATTTTATCTCACCTGTAACCTCCATCCTAGACCTCATCCAACTTCATTCGAGTGCAGTTTATCTGATCTCTTTCACCTTACCCAATCTCATCCATCCAGTCTTATCCAGTCTTATCCAGCGATGATCCCATCCAGGTTTGTCCATCTCCATCTTTACTTATCCATCTATCAGTTGTATCTAGCTCAGATCTCACCCCACCATCAGCTTTAAGCCCATTTTGCCCATTTTGCTCATCTAATGTCCTCCAGCTCATTGAATCGCACCAAACTCCAATCTCGTCCAATTGTGATCCATTCAGTTCTGATCTTAACTCAACTTAAGTAACTCTGTAGCATTTAAAGACCTGATGCTCATTATATGCAGCTTTAGAACAGATAATAGCCACGTTTTGCACTTCTTACTAATCCACATGGACTATATAAACATATTAGAGGCATATACCCTAGGGCCACACCTTCACACCTGACTCCGCCCACTCGGTCTCCTCAGCCAATCCGTTGCTCAGGGCGTGAAGTTTCTGAGAGGCTTTCCTGCAGTGTAGAGGAGAAGCAGAGCGCCTGTGTGTATATAGTTGTGTACAGTTGTTGTGTGTGGAGTGTGTAGAGTTTAGGACATGGCTCGGGCTGATGGTGCTCTGTGGATCGGGCTCACGCTGCTCTCTGTAGCGGTGTATGTGCGCTGTGTGAGCCGAGCGGATCTGTTCCCGTATCAGACCGATGATCAGGTCCTGGAGTCCGGCTCCGATCAGACCAAAGAAGTGCTTTTAGATCAGTCTATCTTCTTCTTCGATCAGAAACTTCACAAAGTTTACGTAAGTGCTTTAAAGTTGATCTATTTTACTTGTTTTTTTATATATGAATAAATAGTGGCTAAGCAATAGGCTACAAATTTGGTGTGCACAATTAATTTCAAAATCAGAAGAAATATCAACAAAATTTGCAGCCAAGACATGCCTTGACCTTTGCCTAAGACTATTGTGCACAAATGAGGTGTTTTAATTTTCTAGATTTAAGAAAGTTACCACAACCCACTACTTAAATCTGACATATTTCACTGATTGCAATGCAGTATTAACAAATACATTTATACCTCACGAAAAACACATTTGATCATCTGGAAAGGTTCCCAAACATTTGCACACTTCAAATTCTGTGCTTGTTTTCCAACAATTTTTTTTTAAATGTATGCATTAAAAAGTGCAGAAATTAGTCATATGTACATTTGCTTTTGGCAAGACTTGTATTGTATTCTTTTTCGTTAGAAAAACCATAAAGATTTATCATTTTTTGTAAAGGTTTATATACGTTTTATATATGTTATTCATTTAGTCATCATAATTCAGTCATACACTTCAATTTATTAGGACGTTTCAAGTATAACATTATACACATTCTAAAATGGGGTATGAGTAGGCTGTGACATTACCTGTGGATGTTTTGGAGCCAGAAGAGACATTTGACAAACTTTACAGGAGAGCCAAAACAAACTTTCTCCAAACTTTGACCTGTTAATGGTGGAATAGTTTTGTTGGTCTGGGCACTGGGGCTACTGATATAATGACATCATAATATCACTCACCACTTTCAGTACCTGATAACCACTGTGGCGCTTGCATCCTATCATAACATCATCATATTTAAAACATGATCCACGCTTTGTTGTGGGTCATGTCTGCTGCTATTGTCAGTGTTGCTCGCCTCAACAAATATCGTGAGAATATGTTTAAATGTGATTTGATTCTCATGCACTGGGTATGTATTGATGGTTTTGATACTCCAGTTACACCTGTTTGCTTTCAAGCCAATCATTTAAACTTCAGTAATGCCTTTGCTGGGCTCCTGTAGCAACCCACCTGGGTTAGAGACTGGTTTCAAAACCCAGTGGTGTCTTCTGGCTGGGTCTGTGCCTATTGGGAGGCACCGTGATGGACTCTCATCCTGTCAAGGACGTGCTTCCACCTGCGCCCAGTGAATTCTGGGATATGCTCCAGACCCTCCTGCAACCCGACCACATTGGTAAAAGCACTGTACCCCTAAAATACCACCTTAGTGTCGAGCGATTATACAGCTCTTAAGGTTTGCAGGAACTGTGTGTGATTCTGGTCCTTTGAGGGCCATGGGTACAAGCTTCCTTGAAGACGCCAGATAGTCAAAACATACACTTGACCACTATCACAATCACTCTAAAATACACTCAGGTGTCTGTGTTCAAAGGGTGCTCTACATGCTGAGGGTATATTCGTTTGGTCTGGTTCAAAATATTTTCCACCGAGATTTATCTACTGTAGGGAATGACTGTCTGAACTCCTTGTACAATCAAACCCTGTTATCTGAATGTACCTTGTTCCAGAAATAGTTTGAATAATGAATATTTGGATAATGGGAGCCTGTTTGAGTTATTTTCTATTGTGAAATTTCTACCTGGTCCTGTACCTGCTGTTAATAATGTAAATATATGTGAGAGGCACAGGGGACCCATGCAAACATGGGTTTGAACCAAGTCCGGAACGGCTCCTTCCAGCAACTAGCTCTAACTTCTGAACCACAGGAGCTGCTATCACTCTTTTATTAGCCAGTATGAACTCTGTTAGTGACAGTGGCTTTGGGACTTTGAGTTTATGTATATTGATTGGTGATGGTGTTTTTGTTACTCGTCTGGTAACCACTTGAGCCAAATTCTATCCATTTCAATGCACGTTTAAGAAAATGAATGGCAAAATTAAGCAAATTCACCTTACTTCCTGTTAGTTACTGTTATGTAAAAATCCTGAAGACGTTGTAACATGGTTAGGGCTGACACACTGCAATACCCAAAGTTCATAGCTGCAGATGACCTGGGTCACGAGCCTATACATCATGATATATTTGAAAACATTGTTACAGGTACTCTTGTGCAGACCAATTATCCCACTCAACCAAGAACAAAAATATTTTATGGATATTTTCAATGGAAAGTCCTGAAACTTTACTCCACTGAGGAGCAGCATGTGTTTCAACCCTGGTATTCACACAGAAATTCACAATCTCCTTTTTTCAATTGCTTTCACATGTGGTTCGTGTTAATCAAAGGAACGTGCGCTTTGTGGTTCAATCCAGTATCTCACCTGATAAGTTCAGACTCTGAGTTCCAGATGTTCATGGATCAGATGTGGGGAGCATTTCCACGCAAATGATTTATTGTGCACCATCAGTACAATCGTGACACGCATTTTCTCGAAAACCTCTCGCTCTCTACGTGGAAACGCTCTATAAGAGTAAACAGTGCAGACCTAAATATTTACCCTCAGTGCCAGTCTCCTGCACAGATGAGGTGATTAGTCACTACAGCGATTTCGACATAGCTGGGCCTGTTTGTTCTGGATTCCCATGGCTTTATGGAATCATGGTCTCTTCCTATCCTTTCTTTTTCAGGTGTTCATAACATGTGCTACACATTTACATGACGCCGGACTGAACCCCTGCCAAATGTTATTCCATGTGCTGAGGATTAGAGCTGCACAATTAGTCTTAGTGGAATCTTCTTGTTTGCTTTGACTTTCTTGATCAGTTTAGAACCTTATTTCCTCCAAAGATCAGCAAGCATGAAAGAGGATGCTGGCTTGCCTTTGAACCAGTTATGCTCTCTAGGATTCTGGGACAAACATGGACATGCCAAGGCATTCTCAGGGCTTAAACTTGCAGTATCTAGACAATGGGACAAGACACGTTCATGTTTCATTGGGTGTGATATTAACAAGGCAAGCTTGCATTAGTTGATTGGGTAATGTTATAAACCATCTGGTGGTGTTCATCACAACTTCGTTATAAATTTATTTCACTGTCCATTAGCTTGCAAGGAATGCAGGTGTTGATCTGGGGAGGAGTGTCTGCTAAATGGCTAAATGTAAGTAACAGTTTGTGTATGGTAATTTTAGACGCCTGTCTCATGTAAGTTACATTGCTTCATTTAAAAATTGTCTTTCTGCTCATCTCACATGTTGTGCAGGACGATGTCTCCTACGTGATATATTTTTAAACTTTATCTTTTTATATCACTAAATAATTATTGGTTTTACGTAACTATGTTAATCGTTCAACCTGTTGTCATGCAGTTCTATCAGTGTTAGCTTTTAGTACATTAATTGCATTCATTGCTTATTAAGTTTGATTGATTGTACTCCCTTCATTCCACAATGCTCAGACCACTCTTCTGTTCTTACCTGTAGTCGACACGTGAGTGTTACCCACCCCCACACTTCCCACTCCACCCCTCTCCTGATGGTCTCCTTCTCGCTGTGATTGGATCTTGGCTATTGTTTGGTCTCCATTGTTATGCCCTGGGAGTCAAACATGGTTCTTCTCACCTTTTCTTATTATTTGATTAGGATCAGTGCTAATTAACCTTAAGTTGATTATATAAACACGCAGAAACCCACTCAGACTGATTCAAAGGCACAGGTCCTTTGTGTGGCTATTTCTAACATTGATGCAGACATGCCAGATGAAAACATCTGCATCAGATGAGATCCCGCTATCAGAACGTCTCCTGTATAATCTGCTGTGGGTTGTTGAGTCTGTCTGTCTGGCTTCATATCCCCCGCATTGTTTACAGTACCTTTTGAATAACTTCTTCCTGAAGCCAGTGCTGATATTTATATACATATTTAGTTTATTATAGGATATAAATTAGTTGTATGGTGAGTTTAGTACATCAGTGCAGATTATTTAAGCTCCAGGATGCTCTAGATAGGTTTGAAAGATTTAGTTTGGGACTAGGTCTTGACAGAAATTACGATTTTGTTTCAGACAGTATATCCCTTAAGGAATAACATAAGATGAAGAAATCGTACGTTAGTAACATCATCATACCATGGTACAGATTCCACGTATCGTTTGTTTGGTTAATGCAAAATGTAACAAGACCATAATCTGAAACTTTTCTCATTTTTAAAAAATCATGTCTAAATACAGCATTTCCACAATTCAGGTTTTTCTCAAAATGACAGTTTTAGTTTTTTTTATTAGTATGAAAGTTATCACAGTTTAAAGTAGCTCATTTGATTTCACAGAAAACAGTTGCTGTAGCTAACATGGGGTGGGCAATTTGACGATATTTTATCGTATCATGATAAATTTTGTTATTGCGATAGACGATATGTTTTTCTGAGCATTTTGAGGATATTGTCAGTGCTTAAAGAACACCGACCAACTGCACGTTTTATAATAAAGAGTGTAATTAGTCCTGTTTAATTGTATGAAGTGCTGCACGTTTAGAACAAAAATCACTTTACTAAGTATGGGATAATATGTGAATAGTTTTTAAGAATCTGTCTCTACTGATTCATTTTGTCTGCGATCACATGTATCGTGATAAATATCGTGCATCGTGAAAATGTCTTTCATTATCGTGATATAATATTTTTACCATATCGCCCACCCCTAAGCTAACATTAAGCTATAGATTTGCAAGTCCTCAAACCATTTTTGTGTCTTCAGTAATTACTGACTATCCCTTGAAAAGTATAAGATATGGCTCCAAAAACATCTTGGGTTTCTAAGATGTCATTGTCATGACAGTGTAGGATCATGTATTGGCGTTACAAGTCTGTTTTGTTTGTCAGTGCAGCTGGTAATACTGCAGTTCGCCTCGGTGTTGGACTGAAATAAATAGGATCAGTTCTTCCATTGGTTCCAAATCTGTGTACAAAGTGTTCTAATCAGTGGTTTGAATTGACATCTACACTAGCACTTGGGTTTGTTTTTCTGACATCCGTACATTTTTGTGGCCATGTGTGACTGGCTTTGAAAATCTGAGTAGATGTGGAACAAAGGGAGCTTTTAGATGTGCTCTGTTGAACCATAAGTGCTGTATTCATCTGCAACACTGTGTGCATCCGTCCTGTCTAAGGAGATGCTTATCCTGCTCCGAGAACTTCTTCTCTGTGAAGCATCACCCTGAGTTCCATCAAGTGGGTTACCTTTGCTGACTCTTCGCTTGTGAAGCTCAAAGTTAAACTGGAACTGGTGTTAAATTCTGTCGTGTGACGCTTGCCTCTGTGTTATGTGCATGATGTGCCAGACTGTAAGCAAAGCGCTTGGCGGTGTGAATGGAAAGTATTTACGAGGATGAGGAATTACACGCTTTAGGGTTTGTACACTGACCGTGCTTTATTGACTTCTCACCATTTTCCCCAACAGTTCACTAGGCAGTAATCTTCCCTTAATCTAAAACTTCTCTCTTCATTCCTTTCAACTCTGTTCTCAGCATGCATAGGTCGAGGTTATGTTGCTTTAGCGAGTACCTTTGCACCCGAGCCCTCCAGCTGGCCTTTTGTATATATTGCCCTCCCCTGAAGCCTTGCAGGTTCACAAATCCACCTCCGCCTCAGGGGAAAGAGCAGCCAGGGTTTGATTAGGTCAGACTAATCTACTAGCTAATGTAGCTAATATGCAACAGGAGCTTATAGCTAACAGTTTAGTGTCATTCAAACCACATATGTAAACCTCTTGTCAGCTTGTTAAAGGTGCATTAAGCAGAATTTGGATCTAGTGATCCATAATTAACTATAACAACATTTGATTGGTTAAATTCTCTTGATTTTACCTTCCATTCACAGACACTGACCCTGCTCTAAGCTCTTTAGCTCTATGTCTCATCCAACATTTGCATTTCTTGCACAGAACCTTGACCATATCTCCATTAGACACATTGAAAATGCACTGGAATGCCAAAAGTGAGCCAGGGCTTATTGTCTAACATCAGAAGCCGACCTCACAGTCATGTTCTAAATGTAGAGGAAAGTTCTTGTAAGAAGAACAAAGGCTGTTGTGGCAAACAGTGGGGGCAAACTCCATACTAATACCCATGTTTTATATGTAATTTTTTATACTGTATGTTCTTACCTCTCATTCCAAACTAACAAAACAAAATATTCATCCTGCTAAAAAGGACACACATCCCAAAAACGGCAATGGCCAGCATTTATTGTGTTTTGGACATTGGCATGATGGTCTAACAGTAATCCCGAACAAGTTCCGTGTTCCATGTTGGTTTAAATTGGTTTATGCTGCATAACATGGACTTACTGTTAAAGCTGGCTGACCAGGATTATTGCAATGGTTTAATATGACAAATTCAACAGGAGTTCTGGTATTTGATTTTCGGAATTATGTAATTTGTTGATGGATAATGCAGAGATAAAAACGAATAACATGTTTCATGATGTATAATTCGGCTGCAGGTTTTTTTGGATGTAATGTCACAGCATACTTATTATGCCAGGTGTATTTGTCATTAGGTGGCCACACTGTGCAAAACTACTAGGTTTGTTTTTGAGTATAGTACTGCTTTTCCTGTCTCTTCTCAGGCACTTTGCATCTGTAATTTTTCAGCCAGGTTATCTTTGTAAAGTCATGCTGTTTATTTCTTACATTTCTTTACTCACAAGATCAAGGCACCTTAGATTGGTTGTGGTCCAAAAAGTTACCCGGTGACGTATTGTATTCCTTGCTTTGGTTAAAAAATGTGCTGCGCCTTTAATAATAGACCCTGTCTTGTCATTTGCTTCGCTAAAACTGAACAAAACACGGCTGCCTCAACACATCCGTCGAGTTACTCAGATTCCATAGATGGCTCTTAAGTGAAATAGCCATGTGCTTGTCTTTTATCAGCTGCTATCGTCATTCACGTGTGTCATTAAAAAGCGCTCGTGTATAGAGAGACCTCTGTCAGCCGGACAGTTTCCTAGCTCTGCAGGCTATAATCAGGATCACTTCAGAGCCATTTGCTGTTCATTTGCTGTTCAATAACAAACATATTATCAGCTAGAAACTAGAACAGAAGGATTACTTGGTGGGCTGGTACTTCTGTGTGAATGTTGTATCTGGACGTCTCTACTAAGAATCTATTGTATACCCCAAACTGCCTTCAAACTTGAGACCAGTGCCACAAGATGACAGCTTGCCAGTACCAAAGCCACCAGAGAGGTCGAGCCTAGATGAGGCAGATGGAGATGAACCCAATGCATGAACCAGATGTGGAAAACCACACTGATCTAGATGTTGAACCCTGTATGTCTGGTAATCCTCATCTGACATCACAGTTAGAATAAATCATCTGGTCAAAGCTAAAGCAGCTTCAATTCACTTAGTTAAAAAAAAATCCTACTTCATGCAATAAATCTGAAAATATTTCAGATTTAAATTCATATTGACACTGTCTATCATAATCTCACAGTTTTTCCACATAGTTATGATAGACTTTTTCCACTCACAAAAGCTGATCCTTCTTGAATCTGTGTATTACCAATAAAGGAGTTGTTACAAAAATAAATCGGACACAATTTTCACTTGCTTTGAATAGAATCCTTCAACAAAGCCAGGTTTGATGGAGAGGGTTTCCAACAAAACTCTAATTCCAAAAGTATTTCCGCTCGTCTAAAAATATGTTTGACGACAACTCTGTGACGTCAGGCTTCTCTGCAGTGGGCAGACTTTAATGTGAGAAGTTTCTGCACGTTTTATGAGGACATTTTAAAATGTATGCATTACAAGAGAACAAGAGAAATGCTGTATTAGCCTTGTAGCTCTAGTGCTAAAGCTAAAGACGCAATAGATCTGAGACCAAACACCTCTTGTCTAATTCAGAGGGATCAGTGTATGCAGTTTAACATTTTGGGTGTGCTAATGAAACAGAAACAGATCCCTGTGATTTAACTGCAGTCATTTTTTAAAATGCCAGTTAACTGAATTCCCTCTGGCCACATATTTTGACTAGTGCCACTTAACACTAGGTAAACAGGAAATTCTCAAGCACCTTTTCAAAGGCCTGTAGCACTGTTTACTCACAGGTAGGTGCTACTCTGTTTTATGTGGCGACAGGTAAACGTTTGCTTTGCGGATGCTTATTTGGAAACCAGCTCATGGTGTGTCTTTCTTAACTGGTAGCTGTTTGTGAAGTCTAGGGCCATTCCCATTGCTCATAGGAAACGGGACACCAATAACCTTTTCAAACGAATCCCCAGAATGTCACCTTTAAACCGATATCTCTATCCGTGTGCATGTACTACGTTCTGTAACAGGTCAATGTGTAAGATGTTTTTTTTTAATAATCTGTGCATTGTTTTGCTCAGCTCATGATTTTTTAATTTACATGAATATGGGGACGTTGGTGCCCAGAATGTTGCCAAGCTGTTGCTGTTGGGTCTGTTGTAATTTGTAAGATCATATCAGATCCAGTCACTCTGGATACGAATGTTATTATAGTCATTGTACATTTGCAGCATGGGCGTGAAGTTCCACTACATTACAGAAAGATGTGAATCTACAGTGGAATTGCATTGCTCTAACCAACTGATCCCGGCATTATCCTTCCTCGACAGGTCAACACCAATGGCTTTGTCTCCATGGAAAACCCTCCGGCCCAGTCTGAGTATTTGGGGAAGATGCCCGCTACCTTCGGCACCATTGCAGCTTTCCTTGGGGACCTGGACACAAGTGACGGAGTCGGGAAGGTCTATTTCAGGCAGGACAACAGTCCCAGCATTTTGGAGAAAATAGCCAAACAAATCACGCAGGCTTTTCCCGACGAGGATGAGGTCACTCCTGTTCATGCCTTTATTGTGACCTGGGTGAACGTGGCAGGTCAAGGAACTCTGGAAAGAGGAGATGGGATTCATAAGCAGGTGAGCTTTCCATTTCTGTCTAGCCTAGACTTTTAAAGAAGTTATTAGGCTGGAAATATTGACATATTGTGTGCAGCTGTTTTGAAACTGCGTTCTTAAATCGAGCGATTGAATTCTCTTATTTACGTCTTACAGAGAAACACGTTTCAGCTCATCTTAGCATCCACGGAGCGAGACACGTATGCGGTCCTGCTCTACCCAAAAGATGAAATGCACTACTTCTCCACACATGTAGGTGACAAAAGTCAGCCCATTGAGGCTGGCATCAGCCAAGGTCAAATTACTGGATGGTTCTACACTACGAAACAGGGCCCTTATCATCGCATCCCCACTGATGCTGACGATTCAGTCAGGGACCTCCCAAAGTAAGCATTAATGCCTATAGAGAGTTTCTAGAAAGAGAGAACTTATTTATCATCAAACATTTCCAGATATCACTTGTGTCTAAAAATGGAGGAAAAAGCTTGTTCTTACAGTTTTGATTGTACATAAAAACAAGAGATGTGGGAATCTGAACAGAGTTTGGATTTATTTGTGATTCTTTTATCTTTTTTCCTTAGACTAACAAATTCAGGCAGGCAGGGAGTGTGGGTGTACAACATTGGCTCCGTTTACTTTGACAAAATTGTACCTGGCCACGTCACCACCTTTACTTCAGAGGATAGTGTGGCCACCCAGGACGTCTCTGAAACCCGGGATCGGATTCCAGAGAATCCACTGTTTGAGGCAGTAACGCCAGAAAAAACATTACTAGAACCACAAACCACCTCAGCAGAACTTCTCCTTGAAGAAACAACCTCAAAAGAAGCAACTTCACCAAACGTGGCAGGTGACCAGGTCGTCCAGGATGAGCTTCAGCCGTCTTACAGACAGCGTTTGACTGCGGAGGCAGAACCTCAGCCGGATATCCCATATCCACGTGGTCCCCGGCCAGCCAACCCTCAGGTGGTGGTGCTGGAAGACCCGAGTGAGGAAATAGATGTTAATGGTGAGTGGGCATCATTTTAACAATACGATTATTGTCCATTGAATTTAAATCATTGTGAATGCTTAAATGAGTTACTATGGATACATTTGTTTGGGACTGTGGAGGCCTAGCGGTTATGGTACTAGACTATGCACCAGAAGGTCCAGGGTTCAAATGCCACCTCTGCCAGCGTTGGGTCCTTGGGAAAGGCCCTTAGTTCACAGTTTTTTGGATTGTATCAATTGTGAGTCGCTCTCGATAAGGGCATCTACTAGATAACATAAATGTACGTTATAGGATGCCTTTTCCCTGGTCATGTAAGGTCATGTAAGTTTTAGTGCTTGTATATTAGGTCATGACTCCTAAAAGCTTCAGTTTTTTGTTTTGTAAGAAATAGCATTGTTTATTCAGGTAAGAAAATTTGTTTTAAACGTGGTTATCTTGGCGCAAGTTGATCTGGAAAGTTAGTTATTATAATCCAAAGACATTGCTGGGTACTGATGATTTTTTTTTTGCTCACCCGTAGGTAGGCTCAGTGGCTGACTAAATACTTTTTTTGCCCCGCTATATAACACTAACTTCACTCTTAATAAATGTCTTACATTTACATTTACAGCATTTAGCAGACACCCTTATCCAGAACGACTTACAGTTGGTACAGTCTTACAATCCAAGCAATTGTGGGTTAAGGGTCTTGCTCAAGGACCCAACAGTGGCAGCTTGGCAGAGGTGGGATTTGAACCCTCGACCTTCTGGTCCAGAGTTCAGTACCTTAACCACTAGGCTATCGCAGTCCCCACAGTGCTCTTGGTGGATGTGACTCATTTTTGCCCAAGGTTATGGTCTATGTTATTTTGTATTATGATTATCATCATGTGGCGCTCAGATGGTGCTAAGATGATCACCTGCTGCTGCATTAACCTGGGGCGTTCTTGCTGGGTCCGGTGTCCCATGCAGACACAATTGCTGTATCTCGGTGATGTCTGGCATGACATCCAGGGCTTGTTTACACTGAGTTTCCTGAGGATAGATGACACAGTGCTATTGCATATTGTATTGTTTAAATTATTGAAATACTTTTTGTCTGTCTTCTGCAGTCTTTTCATATTACGAGACCTGCTCCAGCAGCAGACACAAGTGCTCCAGTTTTGCAGACTGTCGAGATTATACCACAGGTTACTGCTGTCACTGCAAGCCTGGCTTTTATGGCAACGGGAAGAACTGTGTTGCGGAGGGTAAGGCACAGCTGAACAGCTGCTGCATTTTTATTTACTTAATTAACTCTCCCTTCCACCTAGTGGTTTTGGTGCAGCATTAAGGGAATATCTGTTGAACTTCCAGGCAAACCACAGAGGATGAACGGGAAAGTCAATGGCAGGATCTCCGTGGGCAGCTCTGCTTCACCGGTGGACTTGTCGAACAATGACTTGCACTCGTATGTGGTGGTGAATGACGGACGAGCCTACGTAGCTATCAGCAGCATCCCGCCCAACATTGGGCACTCCCTGCAGCCCCTCTCCTCTCTGGGTGGGGTCATCGGTTGGGCTTTCGCCCTGGAGCAGCCTGATTATCAGAATGGCTTCAGCATCATCGGTATGTCATTGCTTTAGGTCTCATTCCAGTCCTCTGACAGTTAGACCGACACCAGTGAATGGCACTTATGTAACGAGTAGGGCAGTCGGCACTCTCCTCCAAGAGTGTTCAGCTTCACTCTAATTAGCAACATTTTGAAAAGCCAAGGATTCATATGACCTGTTACTCAGCCAGCAGGTGGACTAAATAATTGAGTGAATTGGGATCAAATTGAGTAATAACAGTTAAAAAGTTGAATCTCAGCCTTTTGTAAGATTTTTTTTTTTTAATTGAGGAATTTGGTCAAACAATTAGATAGGCACATGAGAGTAATAGCAAATATCCTAATTTCGTCTTTACGTTTTTATTCTTTCAATATTTTTTATTAATCCCACATTATCACCCCATAACTTCAGACTTGACATAACACACATGCACACACACACACACACAAAATGCAAATATTCTTATTAATATTTACAGATATTTTTTAAATTTAAAGATATAACAAAAAATCTTAGTATTTAAAGATAATAGCGGCAAATAGTAAATCAATACACTTGAGGGGGAGAAAAGATTAAATACAAATAGTCCAAATAAAATGCAAAAATTAAATAATAAATAAATAAGCTATAAAAGGTGGGTGAACTGAGGGACTGTGCCTCTCTTGCACCCTGTGCTGCCAGTTAGTCCACCCTCAGATTTGGAAATCGTAGTCAGTGGGTCTGATTTCACTCAACTCTAGAAGTTCTGTACTTCATCCCCCACCGTGCTAGGGTCAGTGTGAGTTTCCGTCGCATACTCTAGTTTCCACCTACGTCTGAACTGGCTACTTTATATTTCACCTGGGTGCAAGTACGTGAGAATGTGATGCCCTGTGATGGTGTCGCCCTGTCTAGGGCAAATTTCCATCTTGTAGCCAGTATTTTACAAATGGGCTTTGAATTCACCAGTCAGGATGAAGTGTTTGCTTGGATGAATGATTAATGCGTAAGTTACCTAAATATGAAACTAATCTGACTGCTTAAACATGTGACTGATGAACTGGGTGTTTAAAACCACTGTTGCTACAGCCTGAATTCCTCCTGCTGTAGATTCAGCAAGTTGCTGGAAGCAGTTAGAGGTTCTGGTCCATGTTAACACGGTCGCTACAGAGGCGTGACTGTGTGATCTCTGGTCTATAAAATGTCACTGAGGTTTAATAAAGTCTGTTGCAGTTGGTGCTCCGTTAAGCATTTTCACACTGTCAGGCCCTTTTTTTAATTCACTTGTTTTGTTTTGTTTTTCTGAAGGATGTGGTGCTACAGCAAATTCTCATCGTTCCTCAATGCTTTGTCAAACCATGCCTGAGAGTTCATTTCCCCACTCCTGAGTTCAAACTGGTCCTTTCAGATTGCTTCCAGCTGCCTTTTCATCTCCCCCCTAAAACCCAACATGTCTGGAGTCAAAGCACATGTTTGAGGTTATGCCGTCCTTGATGTTCTGGTTTTGTTTTTGCCTGCAGGAGGGGTTTTCACTCGTCAGACCGAGGTGACCTTCCAGCCAGGCGGTGAGAAACTCACCATCAGTCAGGAGTTTCAAGGGATTGATGAGCACGATCACTTAGTAGTGAGCACTCGCCTGGATGGCAGGGTTCCCGAAGTGCCACCCGGCGCCACCGTTCAAATCGACCCTTACGTGGAGATCTACCAGTACGCTAGCAACCGTGAGTGATCTTCCACACCACGTGTCCTCGGATTCTCATGCATGCAACATCTTGTAAAGCCCATGTTTCATCTCTTTCCCTAGTGATCACATCCTCTTCCACACGGGAATACACAGTTAGCGATCCTGACGGTTCCACGAAGACTCTGTCCTACATTTGGAGGCAGAGGATCACTTTCCAGGGCTGCCCTCATGATGAGGCCATTCGCTCGGTGTCCCCTAGCCAGCAGCTCAGCGTAGACCAGGTGTTCGTCATGTATGACTCGACCAACCAGCTCATCCGCTATGCCATGACCAACAAAATTGGGCCTGTCAGTAAGTGCCTACCTTGTTCTAGTTCAGCTGACTTGTCCGTCTTCGCATATACACCTTTTTCAGCCATGCCAGAAATTTCGGCAACAAAAAAGTCGATTTGGCATCCAAGGAAGGTCACACTAAGTACTTGCCACTGAAGACTATAGAAACTGTTTTCAGTTTTTTTTATACCGCAAACAGATATCCTGTATTTCTGATTGTATTAGAGACGGAGAAATAATTCTATATGCTAATTATACCACTATACCACTAACACAATGATATATCTATATCTACTGTATATATCTATATATCTAATGGTGACCTAGGACTGTGGCACACTACTGTATATTAACCCTATGGAGCTGGAACCTATGGGACATCCTATGGAAGGGCATTATTAGTTTCAAATTCAGTGGATTCCTCCACATTATCCAAAGCATTTTTTGCAGAGTCTGCTTTCACTTACGTACGTTTACCACAGACATGCATCCATGTGTCTCTGTGAGCATAAGGGGCAGGTTATGTAAGCAGGCCTTGCTCAGCTGGAGTTTGCAGCTATAGAGGAGCAACATCTGTGCAGTGCCTCCTGTCAGGCCGGGTTTACGCTTAAACAGCAAGCTGTAATGATCAGCTGCGTCTCAGCCAAGTGACATGTCTGCTCCAGCAGGATGCCTGCGCTCAAGATGTTTACTCTTCAGACTTTGTGTGCGGAGATGCTGCTAACATATCATAACAGAGCATTATTCAGACTGCCTAATTAATCAACAATCTTAATGGTTTCGGAGACTGTATCACAAGTTTCCAATTTCTCCAGTTTGGCCAGGGATGAGTTTCTAAGTCTCGTTGCTCCACAGTGCGGAAGGGTCTGTTTCACAGCGGAGGATCTGTTCGCATCTCATAATGCTGACCACGGGTTCCTCACATTGCGTGTATCAAACTTCATTATTAAACTCCTAGCTGAGTATGTTTCTGGCTGTTAAAGATAACAAAAGTAAATTATGGCTTGGTTACTACTTATTGTGACATAGCAGACGTTCCACGATCCCGTCTTCCGTGCGCGGAACCAAATGTGGTTGTTATTGCAGGTGGACCTCCACAGCAGAACCCCTGTTTTACTGGGAGACATGGATGCGACACCAACGCGGTCTGCCGTCCAGGCCAGGGAAACCAGTTCACATGCCAGTGCGCTACAGGATTCACTGGAGATGGGCGCACATGCCGAGGTGAGCATACAGTGGTGCTTGAAAGTTTGTGAACCCTTTAGAATTTTCTATATTTCTGCATAAATATGACCTAAAACATCATCAGATTTTCAGTCCTAAAGTCCTAAAAGTAGATAAAGAGAACCCAGTTAAACAAATGAGACAAAACTATTATACTTGGTCATTTATTTATTGAGGAAAATGACCCAATATAACACATTAGTGAGTGGCAAAAGTATGTGAACCATAGCTTTCAGTATCTGGTGTGACCCCCCCCCATGCAGCAATAACTGCAGCTATACGTTTCCTGTAACTGTTGATCAGTCCTGCACACCGGCTTGGAGGAATTTTAGCCCATTCCTCCATACAGAACAGCTTCAGCTCTGGGATGTTGGTGGGTTTCCTCACATTAGCTGCTCGCTTCAGGTCCTTCCACAACATTTAGATTGGATTAAGGTCATGATTTTCACTTGGCCATTCCAAAACATTAACTTTATTGTTTTTTTTAACCATTCTTTGGTAGAACAGCTTGTGTGCTTAGTGTTGTTGTCTTGCTGCATGACCCACCTTCTCTTGAGATTCAGTTCATGGACAGATGTCCTGACATTTTCCTTTAGAATTCTCTGATATAATTCAGAATTCATTGTTCCATCAATGATGGCAAGCCGTCCTGGCCCAGATGCAGCAAAACAGGCCCAAACCATGATACTACCACCACCATGTTTCACAGATGGGATAAGGTTCTTATTCTGTAATGCAGTGTTTTCCTTTCTCCAAACATAACGTTTATCTTTAAACGAAAAAGTTCTATTTTGGTCTCATCCGTCAAACATTCTTCCAATGGCCTTCTGGCTCGTCCACGTGATCTTTAGCAAACTGCAGACGAGCAGCAATGTTCTGTTTTGGAGAGCAGTGGCTTTCTCTGTGTAACCCTGCCATGCACACCATTGTTGTTCAGTGTTCTTCTGATGGTGGACTCATGAACATTAACATTAGCCAATGTGACAGAGGCCTTCAGTTGCTTAGAAGTTACCCTGGGGTCCTTTGTGACCTCACCAACTATTACATACCTTGCTCTTGGAGTGATCTTTGTTGGTCGACCACTCCTGGGGAGGGTAACAGTGGTCTTGAATTTCCTCCATTTGTACACAATCTGTCTGACTGTGGATTGGTGGAGTCTAATATTTGTGTCTCATTTGAGACTGGGTTCTCTTTGTCTACTTTCAGGACTTGTGTGAAAATCTGGTGATGTTTTCCAGTTTCTTTGTAAATTGCAGCCTCTGCATTCCGTATGGAGCATCTGGCTTTGTGGTGCTGCTTACATGTAAACTATGTAAGATGTCTGGAATCTGGGTAGATGCATGTTTATGACAGTCTGACAGAAAGTGTGTGGGTGACACTTACTGATTCTTACAGAAAACGTCTGGCCTTGCATATTTCAGGGAAAATCTAAGCGCTACAGGTTCAGTTGTTTAGGTTACCAACCAGACTTTAGAAATGCAATAACATTCACTCGCAGGGTTAGAAATGAACTTTTCATACGTGCGTGACCAAGGTTGATAAGGACACAGGTCCAAAAATATGTTGGAAGTGGTTTATATACACCGGTATGCGCCATTTCATGTCCACATTGCGTTCTGTGAAATGGGGCGTTGACCGAAATGGACTTGTCTGGACATTACTGTAGTCACATAGTAGTTTAGATATTTTGCACGTAGTGTTTTATGTTAAACAATAACATTAATTAAAATACATTATGAAAACATTTAGCACTGTGCTGTACAGCAGAAAAATTCTCCTTCTCGTTCATAAAACTTGAAACACTTGCTGAAAACGAAACTACTATGTTTTTTCTTTCAAGACTAAGGATAAGCTGGTGTTCTGTCTGTTCTGTTTTAGACGTTGATGAATGTACGGAGAGCCCGCGGAACTGCGGTGCTCATGCCATCTGCAACAACCAGCCCGGGACCTTCCGCTGCGAGTGCATGGCAGGCTTCCAGTTTGCCGCTGACGGCGAAACCTGCGTCCGTAAGTACAGTGAGAGTGTGCGTGTGTGTGCGTTTTGTTATCACAAACAAGCACAGGAAATTTGCTGCTTGTTTTAGATTTGCTGGAGGAAGCTAGACAGGATGAAGTTTGTTTAGTCCTGCTTAAACAGCGTGTCTGTGTTCCTTCCGTTGTAGAAGTTCACCATGACATTAATCACTGTCAGACCGGGAATCACAACTGTGACGTTCCCCAACGAGCACGCTGCACCTACACGGGAAGATCGGCGTACGTCTGCTCTTGCCTGCCAGGATATGTGGGAGATGGCAGAGAGTGCCAAGGTATCCTGTTATTATATTATCTTAACAGCTGGTGGGAATGAAGTACGCGAGGATATCAGCTGTCAGCAAGCCCTGTTCATTGTTCTCCTGGTTCCGAGCTGATTCATGGACTGTGTTTGCACGGTGGAACGTGATTGGCTTGTATATTTTATGATGTAATAACTCTTGAGTACTCAGTGTCCATGTTTAGTTTAGTTTTAGTTCCTCACATGCTACTTTGGCGTATCGGGCAGCAAGCGTCGTGCATCCGTACAATCCCATACATACATACTTGGCCAATTTAGAGTGACCAGTCGACTGAACGCATGACTTTGTGTCCTGGCGATGCCGTCCCCATGTGTCTGAGGGATGGGAGGCCGGACAGGGGATCACCCGTCACTGCAACTGCAGCTATTTAAACTGGTACTATATCTTACTGATCTTCAGAAACAGTACTGTGCGTGCAGCCAAGACGGGCCTTCTGTTGACCCCTTGGATTGAACTTCTGCTATAGGTCTGTAGTTCTATGATAAGATATAAGCAGTTCTTGGTGGTGGGCTCAGACATTTTTTGTATTATTCAATCATAATAAACCCCGCTCTGGCCTCTGGCTGATCTCTCTATCAGCTCAGTTAGACACTGAAGCATCCAGAGCTTTATGGGTTATGCACCCACGCTCCAGTGGGACAGGAAATGCTCAGAGAGGGAGAGGAAATACTCCAACCCCAGGCTCCACAGCTGTGCTCAGTTTTCCCATATCTCTCCTTCCCTGTTTCTTCACTACTTGAGTTTTTGGACTGAGCTCAACGTGAAATTGTCGGTGCTGAAGCCATGGCTCTGAACAGTCTGCAGAGTTTGTACTGCAAACAGAAATGCCTACGTGAGCCCTTGGGAACGTAACGTGAGCGCTGGAGTGTTTTAACAGATGTGCGCCGGTTGTCATGCATGTGGTGTTCTCGTTGAAGCTCTCGGAAGTTAGGGTGTATTTACAAAAATGTCCTCTCTGTGTGTTTTTTAGATATTGACGAGTGCCAGACTGCTCAGTGCCAAAGAGACGCCACGTGTTACAACACAGAGGGTTCGTTTACCTGCCGCTGCAACGCAGGCTTTTATGGTGACGGCTTCAGCTGCACGCCTGAATCCGGTAGGCACACCACCGGCATGGTTCATTTCAGTCCATCAGGTTTTTAATGAGTTTATTGCGGAAATGGCTGTGCGAGTCAATACTAGTGATACACGTACATGCACTCAAACATAGTTCTAAGCATTTTGGTAAAATAATATCTGGATAACTGGGTCATCCCTTAGTGAAGTTTGGGTGAGGAACCCTGGCTACTGGTTGGGGTTCCAATTCATCCCTCTTTGGGTGGCTTAGATGATGTACCCACATCAGCCAACAGCATACATTTTCAACATTGACGTGAGTTAGTCCCAAAATAAATCTATATTCCAATTCACAGGCTTCTGATTTTACCCCTGCTAATCCTGTTCAGGGTCATGGTCAGGAACGGGCACCACCTGACCTGTTGAACTGGGTGCCTTCATTCTTTTGGCCATGTAGTAAATGTCAGATGTCATTATTAATATTCAATGCTTAAGTAAGAGCCATACCTGAGTCTAATCGGTGCTGGTTCTTAGAATGCTTTGCATAAATGGTGGTCTTTATTCCAGAAAGCATGGTGCTATAGGAAAACCCAAACAGGATCTGTCAGGGCCGCACCGAGTGCTTACGGTTACAGTTAATTCCTAAATAAAGATACCATCGCGTCTAAACATCTGTAAATCATTGTCAGTCAGTCTGAATCACGCGAGCTGCACATAGAGACGGAGGAAGAGGAAAAGGTCGAGTTCCTGAACGTCTGCTCTTATTAGACCATGCAGCGTCTGGAGGTTTTTTTTCCTTTTGATTTGGATCTCGGTGTCTCGCAGCAAGTGAATGTGAATGTTTTCTTGGGATTTATAGTGACGTCTTCTTGCTGCTGCGTGAATCTAGTAACAAATAAAACTTTTTTTTTTTGTAACACTCAGTATGCACAGCTGCACTTCAGCTATTGATTTTGTAATCCCTTCCTAGAAGCAAGCTCAAAAACATCACTAATTTCGCGACTGCTGCCCCATGAAATGCCTGTTTTTTTTGCTTCTGTACTTAGTATTTTATTATTTAACCCTTTCAGATCAACACTAAAGCAGGTATAGGTTGCAAACCAGCAGCTTCTTTGTGTATGTATAGTTTTATTTGTAGCTTTATTCATGAAATTCAGAATTCATTCAATTTTCATACTCACCCAATCTGATGGCAGCTTTTCTTAGATACTCGTAGGGGGGGCTCCAAGGAAACAAGGTTGGGAATAGCCGTGTTATAGTACTCATATTATAAATGACTAAATTATGTTTATCATGCCATATATTTATGATACAAGATACACATATACTATATTGTGACATTCAACACTAAGGATTGTAGACTGCAAATCACTGCCACAGAGAACTGCATAAGTCAGCACCGACAGACAACTTATTGTCGCTTACATTCTTAGCACAGAAGTATGTACAACCTGGGGCGCTCTGTCATTCAGAGATCTGAGAAGAAGCAAAGCTTGAATTTAGTCTTGCTTTTGGTTAACCCATCTGATATACTGGTGATCATACTAATCTGATTCAGACTCAGAACAAAGGCAACATTCTTGACCTGTCTGTAAATGTATTGTTCTTGCTCAACGCGTCTTTGTTAGTACGTTTGCTCCATGGGTTATGTACCATAAAGCAGAACTTGTTTTTGTTAGTCTCCAGGCCTGATTTTACCGCACGCTGCCTCCATAATTAGCTGCTTTGCCTGAGGTTTTGTTGTTTTTCAAAATGTTTATGACACCTTATGCAAGAACCACTTGTGTGTATGTGTGCACCCGGCTTTTTAGGTGCTGTTGTTTAAGATGTTATCTGTAGTCTTGCACTCTATTAATTATAATGCACTGGATGCACGTGAACTGGTGTGCTGCCCCACAGACAGCCCCGGGTGCTACACCTGGCACAGTGTGCGTCTTTGTTAGGCTCATCACTAAATAGTGAGCGCTCTAAATGCTCAAATTTCATAGTCAAATACTGGTCATTCGAAAATATATTCATGTATGACAAATATTGTATCCTGGATGTATTCCAGTACGTGAGAAGACGGCATGTGAGCGTCAAAGAGAGACGGCGCTGGAAGCCACGTCTGGAGGATTCTTCTTCCCTCGCCCGGCTGTGGGACAGTTCGTGGTCAAATGCGACCCTAACGGAGATTACGAGCCCACACAGTGCCACGAAAGCATCGGGCAGTGCTGGTGTGTGGACCGTTATGGGCAGGAGATCCCCGGAACTCGAACCGGACCTGGCAGCCACCCTCCATGTAAGCACTGACTGCTAACTAGGAGCACATTGTTTGACTGCAGCAAGCATTTGTCCTCATTTCAGCAAACATCTGTAACGTACGGCACGTGAGACGCAGATGTATAGTGTTTCAAATTAAAAAAACAGAAGATTTCTTAAATAAAACCTCATTAGTCATGATGTGCTCTCTTTATTTCCTTGTGCTGCTCTCCAGGTTTGGACCATAATGCAGTTCCTCGCCCTGTTGGTCCCACCCCCAAGCCTGATGTCAGTCCACTGGCTGTGGGAACTAATCTCTTATTTGCCCAAAATGGCAAAATTGAGACAATCCCATTGGACGGCAATGACATGAAAAAGGAGGACAGCAAGACGCTACTTCATCTACCGGTGAGATGTGTACAGAATTGGTTTATGATTGGGATTTCAGTCTGTAGATTAAATTCTGGTTCAGGGTGCTGATTATCATTTCCTACACAACCAGTACAAAATATTCCATTAAGCACCCATTCCGAAGCTCTTTAATAATAGCACAAGCCTTAAACTCAACCTTCTTATTGAACAGGACAAAGGTGGTTCCACTTCTCTAGAGCATTCTGCATTCATCATTGTGTTAACGGAGAAAACAATGTCACACTTTTATCCATACGAACTGCCATGCTGGTTATGGAAATGTTACTGAACAAATTCTTACAGCCTATGGTTTCATGGTTAGCTAAAACGGCATTGTGTAACACCCACACTGGAATGCTTTAGATTCTTAAGCCTGACTTTACTGCGGTCATCTCACAATAGCCACTGAGTCACACAGCTGGTCAAAGACACACAGCAAACTGTTTCTTCATACTTCATACCCATAGTTGTACTTCAAGCAGAGTGCAACTATGGGCTAAAATCAAATACATTTCCTCATTCTCCAAATGTAGTTTTCTGGCCAAGACTTTTCCACAAAGTCATACAGTGAGCTTTTTGGCTCTCTTTAGTAAAAATCTGTAAAAAGATTAAGATTATGAAATGAATAAATGCCTGGGCACTCGGGTGGTGCAGCGACATTTCACTAGCCCACCACCACAGAGACAGTTTTAGTTTTAGTCCCAGTGGTACCTTCCCGATGACATTGGCGATTTAATCTGTCTTTTCTTTAAAACTTTGGCTAAAGTGCACGTTCATAAAAATAATCTTACAATACCCGGATATGGATGTGTCCTACAGGATAAGGTGGTGATCGCTGTGGCCTACGACTGCGTGGACAAGATGGTGTACTGGACTGATATCACACAGCCTTCCATCAGCAGAGCCAGCATGCAGGGAGGCCAACCCATCAGCGTCATCACTAAAGGTGCAAACTCACGTCTGATTACTAATATGAACCTAACCCTAGGCCTGTTTGGTTTCTGACTGATGAGAATGCAGCCGCAAGTAACACAAGTTCAGTGAGAAACTATATTATCACCCAACTCACTTCCATCAGTGAGAAACTCTGGGAAAACTTTGATCATTTCACATGCTTCTCTACAGTGAAGGAATTTTTTTGTTCATTTTTATAGAGTACTGAAAGTTTAGTCGTCCTCTGGGTGCAGGCAGAAGGGAAGCCAATTCATTACGGGCCTGGGTATGAGTTGACGTTGCAGCACCAGGGTACGACAGCCGCGACTGCCAGCGGCTTAAACCTGGATCACTCAAGCCTGGGCGGTGGGCTAGCGTTTGAGACTGCTGCACCTCACAGTTTATTTTTGACAAATTATTCCTTCAATTGAGCCAAAATTTGGGCCAGTTACATGTTTTGAAGGAAGTCTGTGTACAAAACTTTTTCCTGATTAAACGCTTGTTTTTTATTGACCTGTTTATTTGTTTATTAAAACTGGGAGAAGTCCTATTTGTTCTTTTTTGTCTACAGAGTTGGTTGTTGATCTTTTCATTTAGATCATGAGGATGTAATTTCACGAGAGGCTCCCAAACTTTTGCACTCGACTATAAGATTGGAATTGTGCTGTTAATTGTCGAGAAGTACCAGAATACCCTACAGAACAAACATAACATTTTCTTGACATTCTCTTTCTTACAGATTTGGCGAGTCCTGAAGGAATCGCAGTCGACCACCTTTCCCGTAACATGTACTGGACGGACTCGGTTTTGGACCGGATCGAGGTGTCTAACTTAGATGGACGTCATAGGCGCGTTCTCTTCGACGCTGATCTTGTGAATCCGAGAGCGATCATTACCGACCCCGTTAGTGGGTACGTGCTGCTTTAGACGACATGTTAAACTGCTGCTCTGCCCTGAACCTCAGTCTTATTATTATCTATAGTTCGTGACCTATGCCAGAGAAAGGGAATAATCAGGAATAATCATGCTCTGGTCCATCGCAGGGCTAGGTAGGGTTCAATGTTACAGGACTGGATATCTCCCTTTCTCCATATACAGCCAGTCTTGTCTGCATGGGAAGCCCATCCAGAGCACGATTCTGACTGCTCCCTGTGGTCTCCAGCAGCAGTAATATTGGGAGTGATTTTGATAGTCAAATGCTGAGAGCTCTTGTCCTTTCCATTTTCTCAGACGTCTGTACTGGTCCGACTGGAACCGAGACAACCCCAAGATCGAAGTGTCCAACATGGACGGCACAGAGAGGAGGGTACTTGTGAAGGATGGTATTGAACTGCCCAACGGACTGACCTACGACTCCTACGCCAGACAGCTGTGCTGGGCAGATGCAGGTCGGACATTTTCTGGTAGATGGGTGTACAATAATAAAATGGTGAATAAGTAGGTATGATTTTGATTTTGAATGGTGGTTGCAGGAAGCCGCAAGGTGGAGTGCATCAACCCGTACACTCAGCAGAGGAGGAAGGTGGTGGATGGAATAAATTACCCATTCTCTCTCGTCTACTATGGGAGAAACCTTTATTACACTGACTGGAGAAGGTACAGGCCTATAAGAAAGTTACACTGTGTATCTTTAATTTGTTTAATACTATACGACAGCCAAGACTTTTTCATGCCCCATTAATGTTCTAGGTAATGAGAATACCTTCAAGTCAGTGATGTTTTAAAACAGCATCCATAATAATGAAATGTACAGTTTTAAGCAAAAGTTGGGACTGTGGTAGCCTAATGGTTAAGGTACTGGACTATGAAGCAATTGGTCCAGGGTTCAAATCCCGCCTCTGCCAAGCTGACATTGTTGGGACCTTGAGCAAGATCCTTAACCCACAGTTTTGTGGATTGTAAGATTTTATCAGTTGTAAGTCAGTCTGGAGAAGGGTGTCTGGTAAGTGACTAAAATGTAATCAAAAATGTTTTGTTGAGCTTTTCAAGAGTCACTCACAGCCCGTCCAGTGGGAGGATCTTCTTGCATCGCCTTTAAACTCTGGATTAGAGTTCCAAAGATTATTAAGGAAAGCAAGCTGTGTAGATATTTCCAAATCCAGACTTATCAAAAAGTAGAATTCCAATCTCTTATTTTATAGTTAATACACAGTTGCAGTTGTCGTTAACTTGCTTGACCATAAATAATCCTTGTTTTATTTTTAAATGCCTTTTCCCTCAGTCACATCAGTGCTCACGTCTTTGGTTTTCTATATGGTCACACTGGAATGTGCTGCCTGGCTTGACCTATAACCCTATGATCAGTATCTCTGGACCACTGAGATGATTTATGCTTTGTTTAGCAGACCAGCTTGCTCTAGTGCTCTTCCATATATACGTATATATACACAGACACGTAGTAACGAGCGGTTCTGGCTGGGAATGCTTTTAAGTCACGCCAGCACAGAGTGAAAGCTTTATATGGTCAGGATTGAATTAGCTTGTGTGTGCTTTCTTTTTCTAGAGAGGCCGTGGTATCTGTGGACCATGTGGCAGGGAGAGAGGCGGACGAGTTCCTGCCTCAGAAGAGAGCGCGCCTATATGGCATCACCACCACCTACCCACGATGCCCTCAAGGTTTGGCTTTGTTTCACTGAATGCTTCTTAAATGCTTTGACTGCTGGTGTATTGGGAACCTGTGATGACTGTACTGGAAGATGAACTCAATAAATTTGAACTCCTTCTGCATCTCTATCATAAGCTAACCAGAGAGGATGGGTCCTATTGAGTCTGGTACCTTTTAAGGTTTCTTCCTTGTAATTGTAAGGGAGTTGTTCCTTGACACCGCTTGCTCAACAGGGCTCTTTGGGTCCTGGATTCTGTAAAGCTGCTTTGAGAAAATGTCTGTTGTAAAAAGTGCTACACGAGTAAACTTGACTTGACTTCATCTTGCCATTTCTGCCAGCAGAAGTGAACTACTGCGCCAACAATAATGGCGGCTGCTCGCATCTCTGCCTGCCCCGGCCGGGTAGCTTTAGCTGCCGCTGCCCCAGCGCACCGGACGCCACGTGCATCGAGAACGACCGCCTCTTTTGAGAGCATCTGAACGACACGTGCATGAACACGAAGCTACACGAGTCATGTGGGACGATAAACACTGCGTAAGGTAATTAGAGAGAAGATGCGTTTCAGATCAGCCACTAAACCCCGACCCAAGTCACGGACACTGCCGACGTTATAGTAACGAGCGAATATTAGTTAGCCATTTAAACTGTGAGAGGAGGAAACCTCAGGATAATGCCAGAGCTGAACACACTGCAGAAGGAAGGACGAGTCAACATGGTGCTTTTCAAACTGTGATCCAGGAATAGGACGTCCATGAGGCAGGGTGCGAAAGTCCTGTCCAAGCTGGTTAAATTACAACCAATGTAGGTAGTTTGGAATGTAGGTCTGAGTGCTATTGGTTCTGTCGTAAATACAAGATTTATCTGTATCATGTAACCCGTTCTTATGTAAAATTGCAGTGCGGACTTGTCGTGTGGACAAAATTTAGTCCTACAGATCCATTTAAGAACTATTACTACAGGGTTGGAAGGAGGTAGGAGGTGGGAAGGGATCCTTATGGGATGTATATTACCAGTATGTTAATTTTTTACTCATCAATACTAGTTTTTGATTAATTTCACTTCTTTACTTTTATATTGTAAAATAAATGAAATAAAGAAATAAGGTTAACATTACTTGTCAAGTTAAAGCAATTTGGCCACAAAAAAATGCAGTTTTACTACAAATGCAGTCAATCAGCCAAGACACGTTTGGTATGTAACATTCTGTAGCTGCAAAGCCCGACAGTCACATTGCACACACAGTTTCATCCCAGGCCCTCCGGACCTGCTGTTTGCAACCACTGGCTCTTACCACTGATTTAAAGCCACTTTGAAAGGCTTCAAGGGCTCTCTAGGCTAGAGGGGAAAAGTATAAATTCAGTCAATTGACCTGGTCATGCTTGCGAGGGACTCT
The DNA here is from genome assembly GCA_025084515.1 of Ancistrus triradiatus. Classification (NCBI taxonomy): domain Eukaryota; kingdom Metazoa; phylum Chordata; class Actinopteri; order Siluriformes; family Loricariidae; genus Ancistrus; species Ancistrus triradiatus. The sequence goes on along the minus strand of JAJAGP010000006.1, from coordinate 1,806,155 downwards.
GTTGTCTATCCCGGAGAACACAGGGCGCCGACTTGCCCTGGATGGTACACTATGGATGGAAAGGTATAAGGTTCAAGTCCTAGAACTGCCACTGCTTGGCCCTTGAGCAAGACCAGTAAACCCATGGTTGTTTGGAATGTGTGGATTTTATTAGCTGTACGTCTCTCTGGATAACAGCGTCTGGATAACACGAACTTTCAAGGGCACTACTGTGGAAAGCCAGGAATTCCTGTCTGAGCACCCAGATTTGTTCATTTAACATGAGATATGAAGACCATTGCTATTCCATTAGATCCACTGGATCATTGGGTTTACCCATACATAATGAAACGACTTGTGTATATAAGCTACGGGTTATAAAGCTGTGCCTGATGATATGCACAAAAGGTTTGGATTCAATAACAAACCATAATCTCTATAAACTTGTTACATTACCCTTATAGCTCCAGAGCAAGGCTGAAGAAAAACCTTCTCAGTGGTGCTGGCTGATTGACTCCATTTGGGATAAGGGAATTGTGTACGTTACATTTTCATGTTCCAGTCTTTAAACAAATGCAGTTTTCAGTTGATATGCTGCCCAACTGGACCGAGCCCCCGGTGGGAGTGTCTTATTCTCTCAGCGTACGTTATGTATTAGATAAGGTCATCCTGTACATGCTCAGTTTATAGCTTGAAGGAGAATGAAATACCCACACCGATTCATAACAGCTGTTTAATAAAAATGCCCCTTTTTGTAAAAAAGACTGGAGTACATTGTGTTTTTCTGGCTCCGTGCTGAGTTTGGCCTGGCAGCTGCTTTGTTTGTGATGTTACTACTGCGACATGGCCGTGAGAACCCCACGAGACTGGAGGCCGGGCTGCGTTTGACGACGAACGGCTGCTCGAGGATGAACAATCCTCCCTTCGGTACAGACGGGACTGTGTGTTGGGAAACATCATGTACTTCACAGCTGCATGTCATCTAGCACTTTCAAGGAATGTGGCCCAGAACGCCATATGTTTCTGCTCACCATGCCCGATTATGTACATTCCATTACGGAGCAGGGAGTTTACTCTGGAGGGTTTAATCATGAGCACGCAGATCGGCCTAGATGTAAATGTTTTTTGGAGGAGGGCAGACTTGTTTTCCAGTGTGTTTTTATATTGAATTTGTTCTTCCGTTTTATATTATCTTCACCTTTCAACAAAAACTACACCAATTCCTGTTTACTCCAACTGTAGTCACTCAAATGCGACCGATGTTTTATTATTATTATTTCTATCAAGCTTATTTAGCCAAGTCCAAAATCAGTTCCATAAACACATAGCTTCAAAAGCATTCGGTTAAAGAACGTTACGTGGACTTGCCAGTGTGGTTCCGGACACAGCCTGAACAAATGAACATAGTACTCATCACTGACGCTTTAACATATTTGAAGCAGTTCTCCAAATTTGGAGCTATATCCCTTTGCAACCATTTCTCTCCTCCCACCCAGTTTCCCCTAATGGAAGATCCAACTTCGGGGACTGAGGCCAAACCTGGAACCGAGCCACAGTGTATTTCCAACATATTTTATTCATTTATTTACAGCATTCACCATCAGAGGTGGAACGGTGACCTCAAAGCTCCAGCGTTCCTGGATCAATCCTGTTTGCATGTTCTCCCTGTGTCCGTTCGAGTTTACGCCGGTTACCTCTCACATTCCAAAGCGATGCCTGTTAAGTTAATTGGTGCTTCTAAATTGTCCTCATTTTGTGAGTGCATATGCCCTACAATGGCATGGCACCCTATGTAGGGTTGTTCCTGCCTCGTGCCCTGTGCCACCGGCTTTCCCACAACCCTGACCAGGATTAAGCAGATACGAAAAGGAATGAATGAGCCAATTAATGAATGTCACCATAGGTGGCTGTATCCATGACAGGAGCAAGGTTATTACTGTAGTCCAACACACTCACGCTGGGACAATTTAAAGACACCAACTGAAATTGGAGTAGCCGGAGAAATCCCACATGGACATGGGGAGAACATATGCAGAGTGCGGGGTGACTAACCACTTGCACCACCTTTAATATTTGTCATATTTGTGTCGTACAAACGACACAAAATGAAATGTGTCCTTTTCATTTAAGCAAGGGCGGTAGTTTTCCTTGCATCCGCTACACACTGCCATCTCGTGTTGAAGTGCAGAATTACAGCCTCGTCTTTGCCTAATCTGCTAACGAAGCCGAGCCTGGATTTAAATTCAGAGCTAAATTGAAATAGGACTAAATGTCACATTTGATAATTACAGTCCTTAGCTAACAAAGTGAAAGATGAGACTGGGTCAGTCCATTCTCTCTGTAGAGCCTTCAATTGTTTCCAGACAGTGTAAGAAGAAGATGGAACAAGCCTAGTCTATGCTTTTTATATATATAAGCAGTGCCTAACATATCACCCTGCACTGGTGTCCTACATACACCATGCTCAGGACCAGCGAACCAAAATTTTGTCGCCGTCTTCTATGGAGTAGAACTGCAGTGTCTTCAGGTCGTTGTCGATCTCGATCTCTGTGCCCTCCATCTACAGAAACAGTAACGAATTTAGCTACTAACGTCTGTGCCCAAATTCGACAAAGAGCACATAATTAACTTCTGATCCGACCGAGCTACCTTTGAGCTGGTGTAGCTGAGATGGAGCTCAGCTCCTGGGAGCTTCAGTAGCCTGTACAGCAGCCCCTTCACTTTCTGAATGATCATGGAGCCTGAAACAGCACCAGCAACACAATCACAAAAACAAAATGAACAAGAAGAGACGTCTGACATTCACTGTGTTTACCTGGAAGCTTCTTCTGTATGGGTTTTCTGTCTGTGCGGTCAGGACACTCGAACGTTATGGCTGAGCAGAACAATGACAGGAAGATCATTATAGAGTTAGAAGAGAAAGGTCATTTAGAGCTGTAAAGATGTTACGCTACTCCGTGACCTGGGTTTGGGTCCCGACAGCACTTTAGGACCAGGGGCCGGATTCACAAAAGCTTTCTTAAGAAAAAAACCTGCGAAGTATCTAAAACACTAAGAAGTTCATTAGAATGTTCTTAAATGTAAGTCTCCAAAAACTCAAATCTTATGTTAAGTTCTCAAATATTATCTTAATTATATCCTTCATGTTTTCCTACGTAGGCTACAGCTTACAATATACAGCACAAGACACATTTTGAATTTGTATCAACCATTTTTTCTGTTATTTAGTTTAATCCGCTCTTTTTCTTCGGAATAAAGTAAAAAAGACAGATATAAATGCACATTTTCTTCTGTACGTTTTTAAACAAAAACAATTAAGTGCCCTGCAGTTAAAAGAAATTAAACAAGATGTAAACAAAATATAGCTTTATGTAAATAATGCATTACGAAAAAAGTGGCTATATTGCTTCCATAAATTTGGATGTTAACATGTTATTAAGTGTAACATAGCTTAAGCTATTGTTTATGACAGTTAGGAATAAATAATGCATGCCTAAAATTAGGCTAAATGCCTTTCAAATTTAATTGAATAAAACTAGACATAATCAAACAATAATTCAATGACTAAAATGGTACTAAAACTAATATAAATTTTTGTCAAAAGTCTAAAACTAAATCAAAAGCGTGAGGCTATCGTAAGGTTAAGAAACATAACATTTTCAAAAATACCACTTGTGCTTAGAAATGATGGACTATGAACAAGATGGACTGCGGTAGCCTATGGAGTAAGGTACTGGACTCTGGACCAAAAGGTCCAGGGTTCAAATCCCACCAAGCTGCCACTGTTGGGTCCTTGAGCAAGACCCTTAACCCACAACTGCTTGGATTATAAGACTGTATCAATTGTAAGTTGTTCTGGATAAGGGCGTCTGCTAAATGCTGTAAATGTAAGATCATTCTTAGGGAGTTATTTGAAGGAAAACAATCTTTCGTAGGTTTTTTCTTAAGAATGAAGGAAAAAAACAGATTTAAGAAGATTTTCGCGGAAAAATGTGAAGAAAATTTTTTACAAATGCTACTGCAGGCATAATTCCACACGGAGGCATGGACCAAGCTTGCTAAAGCTTTGTCAGCACCTTGATTAGTCAGAGGGGTCGATGCTGGAGTGGCAGAAGATAAATCCACTTTGCAATTTTTTTTACAAGAAAGTAAACATTATTTTGAAGTGTTATTCTTCAGAAATAAAAACCAAACATTTTCACTCACAGTAGAGCATTTTGTTTACATTTTTTGTTTCATTTCTTTTAACTGCAGGGGACGGAATTGTTTTTGTTTAAAAGCGTACACGAGAAAATGTGCGTCGTTTTACATTATACTTCCTAAATAAAAAAGGAATGTCTTATCCAATGCAAAATCAATAACTGTGAGAAAATCGAATTGTGAATTAGTTGACGCGCTTAATGAGATCATTTAGGAACTCACTTAACAGCTGATCTTTCAGAGCGAAAGGTTTCTGCTCCTCCAGCTCGCCATCTTCTGGTGCGCCATACTCTAAAAACGGAGCCACACACACTCTCATCACACACAGCCCCGCAGTCTGAGCTTTATTCTTGGTCACACTGAACCTGCTGACTCACTCTGGATGAGCGTAAGGTACCGCGGGTGCTGTGCTATGAAATCGGCACTGGGGCGGTTCTTTTGCGGGTCTGAGTGACCTCCAGCCTGCAGCCAAGCTCGCCCAAACTTCTTACAGTAATCGAGCTCAGCGCCTCTCCTCTCCTCCTGCAGCACCTGAGAAAGACAGAACACGCCCACTCTTATGTAACACTTACACACGGGTTTATCTGAGCTAAGCTCTTTGCATCAGGGACAACCACAGGACCACCAGGGATCTACAGGGATCCACTTTAACCCACACACCATACTCCTGTTGAGTATCTTGAGCTGGCTGATCCGTGCGATGAAGAGCTGGCGGGTCGTCTCGGGGTTCTTCTCCGAATCCATCAGAGGGTTCCTCTTACAGGACAACTGCACCAGTGACTTCAGCTTCTCCATCTCGTTAATCACATCCCACTGAGGGTCAAGAAGTAAGAAAACTCATTACACTTCAATCCATCACCTTAGACTGGCTTCACGTTAGGGTTAGTAGATATATGAAGGGAAGTACCTCACTAATATTATTGTTTTCAAGCAGAAGGATCTTCAGTGCAGGGAACGCCATCGTCTTTGCGCCTTCACAATTATTAAAAAGGTTTACTAAAGACAAACTCTTATGTGAACCTTTGTTATACATGACACACAATGAAGCATCAGTATGAATGTAATATCAAAAGATTTAATCAAATAAATGTAGCTTTACTCAAATAATGCATTACATATTATGCAAAAAAAGTGGCTATAGTGCTTCCATAAATTTGTATGTGATAACATGTTAAGTGTAACATAGCTTAAGCTATTGTTTATGAAAGTTAGTAATAAATAATGCATGCCTAAAATTAGGTTAAATGCTTTTGAAATTTAATTGAGTAACACTAGACTAAACCGAACAGTAATTAAATTACTAAAATGTCAATAGTCAAAAGGCTAAAACTAAATCAAAATCAGCTGCCAAAATTAGCTTCAATCAGCTTCAAGCATGTTTGTGTTTCTTTGTTCAGGTATGGTTTTGTTTACTCAAACAATAAATGATTGTTTGAATTGTTTGAAAACTATAAAATTGCATGTTATAGTGGCCTCAATGCCATCCAAAAGCAATCAAAACCAATGTGTGTAAAATGTTAACGGCTTATGTTTAATACAGCTAAATCTGGCTGAGGTCAAACTGACCCTAAAGCAGAGCGATGCACATAAATTCAGTACAGGACATTGAAAATGTTATCTTACAAACTTGTAAAGAAACTTTTTTTTAGCAAAGAGAATGAACTAAATATTTGAGCTGTACAATTATCCTCTATTCTAATGTTTGGGTTCATAAACTATTCAAGCTCTCAGTTACCTGGTGATGCATCACTGAAGTGAATGGTGGACAGACCCGTGCTGCAGAGATTGAGAGTCTCTAACCTGTTTATAAACAGATTATAATAGCCATGTATAGACCACAGACCATGGTTACTGTACACAAATATAAACCCAAATCTATCTATCTATATATGTGTGTGTGTTGCTTGGTTCCTGATTCTTTGTATGGGTTGAAAGACAGTCAATGATCACCAGCCTTGTCATGAACACTGAGTTCACCTTAATATGGACTCCAAAATCAGTGACAAAATGGGTCCGAATCCAAAACCAATGATGACAATACCTGGACAGAGCTGATATTTGTAGTAAGCTCTCCTGGACTAAACTGTTATTGGACAAGTCGAGAGCTTTCAAACCCTGCAACACATCAACTGGCCTGAAAAGAGAAGACAGTCATTTCTGATTTCCATACATGTAATAATGACTGTAAGACTAACCGGCACGTTCTGTAAGTACCAGTCTCTTACCTTTGCAATTCAGTAATGGTATTGCCATTAAGAAAAAGCTCTTCTAGGTGAGGCCACATGGTGGCGCACTGGAGCACCTGCAAAAGATAGCAGATAGAGTCATGCACCAGTAAAACTTCATATCTGTAATTGAAACAAATATGAGTTATGCACTCAGCGGGGTATCAGGCAGAGATTTTGTGTGTGTGTGTGTGTGTGTGTGTGTGTGTGTGTGTGTGTATTTCCTACCTGAGCCCAGGTCATAGCACAGTTGTTGAGCGTTAGGACCCGTAAACGAGACAAGGCGTGGCCCAGATTGGATGGGTTTGATGTAATCCTCAGTCTATTATGGCTATAAAATAAAATCCCATACAAATAATTACAGATGGATGGATGGATGGATGATGGTGAGGGATCCCGGGACTGATGGATAGATGGATACTCACCTAAGGCAAAGGACCTCTAGTTGCTCTAGCTGTTCGGTTATAGCTGCCACAACCTCCCAGGAGCTCAGCAGATTCCCAGTGAGATCCAGAGACATGACATCTTAGAGAAACAGTTAAGAATCACTCCATACTGAACATGAAATGCACCCGAATATAAAACCTACCCGACAAACATGTCTCTTATTTATACTTCCTACAAAGCAGAGGTTCCAAACCTTTTTCCGTTAAAGCCTCCCTGCGAGCATCTAAAAAAAGCTGCGCTCCTCCAGCACTCACACACAGACCAAAAGAATAAAGTGATTCATTGCAAATCGTTACTGGCAAACATTAAACTGAAATCTAGCTTTTTTCCTTTCTCTCTTTTCTGTTTTTTATTTTGGCTCCATTTCTCTTTTCAAAACAGCTAACCATCTAACACACACTGGGCATTTTTCTTTCAATATCCCAAGAGTACACACATCCTTACAAAAGAATAATAATGAATCATTATGAGTCTAATAAGTGACTAATCAGCACCTATACACAAAACTTTGAGTGAAAATATCTTTTTAAGTAATTTTCCATTTTTATTTTGAAAAACTAAGAGCACCTCAGAGCAGACTAAGCCTGATGTTCGGACCCTAGGTTGACAAACGCGGCTATAAAGGATACTCGGTGTGTTTTTCCTGATTTCATTTTCAGGGCCTGGACCAGACACTTCACAATTTATGAGAGCGACCTCTGTTAGATTCTCCACTCTAAAAAATAGTGACACAAACAATTATCAGTTGAATGTAGTAATTGCCTATGACATACAAAAACGTTTTGTCATAAATGCATGTCCAAAACAATGTGGAAAGGCTTTTAAGGTTTTAACCACGAACTCACCTCTGTTTTTCCACAATGGACTCAAACCCGACCATTTTGACAGTCTTGGTGGAGATCATCACCTCTTCGCCAATTGCCTTATCGAGGTCCATCTCATAGCGCTGCTTCACTGCTGTCATATAGTCCACGCCAAAGCTGACTTTTTTGGGTCTCACAAACGATCCACCAGTTGGGTGACTTTATCAGAAACAGGGAGTAGAAATTTCTTGGTCACCCACCACCATTCTCATGGAGACCTGACCTAGCTAGTGTTTATTGGAGATGGGCAATATTTTGACGATAATTATGGGATGCAGGAACATCCCTGTTCTGCTTGTTACCTGCAGGTGAAGTAGCGCACCCCTTCGTGGCTTCCATCATGTTTGCCTCTCTCAGGATTGTCCCATTCCACACCAAGCCACAAACCTTTAATTACAAAACAGTGATAAACAACCAGCACACCAGCTGTTGACATGACGCACAAAGCTGGAGACGGGTTACGCAACCAACCTGCTGTAGGGGGAACCGTCCCGACATAGTGCACCGTGGCCCGCTGTCCATCACAGGAAATGCGTCTGCCCACAGTGTCCTCAGGCATCTGCTGGTCCATTAAAGGCTGCTCTTGGATCCTCATCTCATCCTGACAAAGCACAGAGCCCCAGTACTGAGTTAATACAGTGTTTATGGAACATTTTTATAGTCTGCACAGTTCATATGGATAATCTGCTCCACCACATTCTGCATATTAGTCTTACAATCTACACAGCTGTGGATTAAGGGCCTTCTCCAGGGCCCAACAGTGGTAGCTTGGCAGGGGTTGGATTTTTAATCTAGACCTTCTTGTCCATCATCTTAATACCTTAACTGCTAAGCTATGACAGTCCCCCAGTCCCATAGTATGAGGTCTGTTTTTGGGGAATCCAAACACAGAAATTTGACTCTGAGTCTAATTTATCTTCTCCAGTAAGATATCTGATATATTATTCAATGGAATATTGAATTCCACCAAGATTAATCAAGAGATACTTTGCTAAACATTTCATTACCGCATTTTAAAGAAACTAAAGGGAAGCCATGCCATTCTAAAATACATTTATATAGTTAATACGGCTAAAACAAACATTTTACACCAAACCACTTAACTCGCTACGTGTGAGGTGAGTGACCAGTTAGCCAGCTTGCTAAATTAACTGAATTTATATTTATTCCATAAAGGCTGTACATATAAAACACAAACTTTATATGTTTTCGCGTTAATAAATCATCCATTCTTACCTGTGACCAATATAATTCGGCAGACTTTTCACTGCAGCGTTTGAAGCAAACCACACCAAAAATCATAGGTTGCGTCCCAAATCACATCACATTCCCTTATTCCCTACAAGCTGTGTAATTTAAACGGGTGCTCTGCACCGTAAAGCTACATATAGTTTGCACACTAACCTAATAACACGTTTGTAACATTTAAGAACTGCACTGGATTTTCAATATCAGGCTTCAGGAGCTGACTTATAAAACAACACTTACTCCCTGCGTAGTGAGCTATGTAGTGATTCGGAAACCTAGGCTAGTCCGTGAAAACAGTCCGACCTCGGAACTATTGCGCGATATTTTATTGCATTTAAACAGTCGTGGTCACTTTATGTATTTATAGGTTACATATGCTTGATCGAATTTACTATTTCACTTTAAGAAACTGATTAAATAAAGGAAAATGAAAGTTGTATAAAATACAGCTTTACTTCATTCAGACTAGGAACTAAAGAACGCTGATGTTGGAAACGTCCGGATGTTGGAAACGTGACCCACGCATGGAGCAGAAGCGTGCCTAACGTGTTTTGGTTGAGATTACTCAGTCCGAGTTTAATGTACTGGTTTTAAAAAATAGTTGAATGGTATATTAGTTCTTAAATATTGATATGTGTGTAAGTGCTGAGTAAGAAGTAAAAGTAAGCTGAGTTAAGTCATTGATTGAGTGCATTAAGGCAAACCATGAAGAAGCACGCTAAGAGGTTTGGCATTTATATAAAAGTTAATTTATTCATTTAAAATGGTTTGTTTATGTTAAAGGTTTATATGAATGGTGCAGTACTGTGATTAGGCTGGACTGAGACTTGAATTGCTCAGGTTTAGGATTGTGATTATAATCTACAATGTGTAATTGAACCATTTTGCGGTTATTGTACTTGTATTGTTTGGGTTCATTGTCTTGTTGCATCATCCATCTATTAAGCTTCAGGTCATTGCCCTGACATGTACTTTTGAATTCCCTAGCCTTTTCACCATGCTGCACAGTTGGCATGAGATTTAGATTTTATATATAATATAGATATTTCCGCTGTAGAGCATGCAGCCTTCTCAGACAGAACATTCTGTGAATGACACCAGAGTTTTCCTAATTGCTGCTTTTTTTCTCACAGCAAGGTGTCCATGTCTGCAGCTGGACAGCCAGATGAGTATGTTGTTGGGTTGATATCAGACACCCTTACCAATCAGGACACACCAGGCACTAACTCTCTAGCCTCGCTGTTTTCAGCTGCATCCACACAGAGCAAGGTCACCTATGTTCCTGCACCAAAAGTACGTAAACAAGATCAACACCTTTTAAAGGTCATGAAATGAATATCTTATGATAATTATAATATATTTTCTCTGTACAGATTGAACGAAAAGCCATTCATAAAATAGAGGAGGCAAAGCCAGCACCAAGCAGAGCAGAAACAGTGGTAAAAGAGAAGAAGCCTCCAAAAGAAAAGTCCTTAGCAGAAAAGAAGCTGGAGGATAGGTTAATATGATTGAATAATATACTCAATCCAGAATGTAGATCATCTTGGTTGTAAATTGATCAAGTGGCCTGTCTTAATCTGCAGAGAATCTGCGCTGAAAAATGCTGACGACGAAGAGGTCAAGCGTCCAAAGAACGTCAAGCGCAAAGCTCCAGAGAGAGACGAGGACGAGGAGCGACTGGGAAAACGACAGAAACCTGCCCGGAATATGGCGGAGGAGAGGATTAAACTGAAGAGGACCGTGTTTGTCGGCAACTTGCCTGTCAATTGTCAAAAGAAGGTGTGTTTCTGTTTTTTAAAGTGTTGGAGTGTGAGTGGCATTCTTTAGAGTCGAAAGAAGGACAGAAAGATGCCTGGAAAACTATTCTATAAAGTCTTTGCATGATTGAACTGGGTTGGATGTTTTAAGGCAGTAGTTCCAAACTTTTTTCCTTGGAGCTACGAGTATCTAGGAAAAGTTGCGCCCCTCCCGATAACACCACACGGACCAAAAAAATGAACACCTTTACTGACAAAAATAATAAAGTGTTAATTTTATAGCTCTTTCCCCCTTTTTCATTTTGGCTCCTTTTTAACCAATTTTAGATGCAGATTTTTTCCATTTAGGGAACCGTGGTTTTAAGGGATGTTATTAAAAGCAGTACTTTAAAGCTGTAGTTATGCGAAGAAAAAAAAAATCTAATTTCATTATATGTGGCTTACAGGATCTGAAGAAGGTCTTCAGGGATCTAGGAGTCATCGAGACCGTACGATTCCGCTCTTTTGTAAGTATTATCAGCTTTATGTAGAGTTGTATGTGTGTTGTGTAGCAGAGTTCTAATGTCTGTCTCTCTCAGCTTCGGGAGGATCAGACGATGTCACGTAAGCTCGCCACCATCAAGTACGTGTCCTGATTAACTGGCTGTACAAATTGTAAAAATGAGTTTGGTTGCTAGAGTTTTAGTCTGATCATGTTTGTGTTACGATCTAGGCGTCAAGTTGACCCCAAAAAGCCAAGCATCAATGCATATGTGGTGTTCAAAGATGAAGAAGGGGCAAAGAACGCCCTGCAGAGGTATTACATCATGGAATTAATGGAAAATGTCGGCTTTTCAGTCTGATCTCTGTTTATCTCATCTGTGGCGTGTGTGTGATTACCTCAGAATAACACTAAGCACTTAATGTTCTTCAATGCAATTTGCGAGACAACAACTTAGAGCATTTAGCAGACGCCTTTATCCAGAGCGACTTATTATTGGTACAGTCTTACAATCCAAGCAATTGTGGGTTAAGGGTCTTGCTAAAGGACCCAACAGTGGCAGCTTGGCAGAGGTGGGATTTGAACCATGGACCTTCTGGTCCAGAGTCCAGTACCTTAACCGCTAGACCACCACAGAACTTAAGTTCTTATTACATTAAGAAAATTTTAATTATTTAAGACTGTGGTAGTCTAGTGGGTAAGGTACTGGACTCTGGACCAGAAGGTCCATGGTTCAAATCCCACCTCTGCCAAGCTTGAGCAAGACCCTTAACCCACAATTGCTTGGATTGTAAGACTGTATCACTTGTAAGTCGCTCTGGATAAGGGCGTCTGCTAAATGCTGTAAATGTAAATGTAATGTCTTAAGAAAATCTTTATTTTCTTCTGCTATGTTGCATTCTACAGTTTACATTTTGACAGCAAAATGGAAAAGAGACATCAAACCAAGCGTTCAGAAAATGTAGCAAACAAGAAAGAGACAACTTTTGCATTTTAAGGATGCCCTTCACCTGTTCAAGGCTTTTAAACTTAAAGCATGTCAGCCTTATTTCCAAGAACTAAACTCTTTAAAATTTGGACATTTCACTGCTTCCCTAGTCAACTCTTACAACCGAAGACAAGTTTGAGGCTATTGTAAGGTTAAGAAACATTTAAGAACATAATGTTTTCAAGAATACCACTTGTTCTTGGAGTTAAGAAAAATACAAGGGATTTCTTAAGAAGTTATTTCATGAATACCAACTTTTTTTAAAGAATGAATTTAATAAAAACACATTTAAGAAGATTTACTTCAAGACACTTTCGTGAATCCAGTCCCTGATTGATATTTCTTTCTAAACCAACAGATGGAGAGTAGGTTAAATACGTTCTGTAGTATCTACATTAAGGATACGCCATATCTGCTTTGTGCTTTGTTTGTAGGAATGGAATGGAGATTCAGAAAGACGTTTACATCAGAGTGGATCGAGTTACTCAGCACAGTACAGTGAGTATCCTGAGCAGCTGTTGAAACATATATGAAATGTATTCAGTTTCTTTTGTCGTGTTTGACGTCGGCTTTTTCTCTCTCGTGCTGCAGCATGACCATAAGAGGTCGATATTTGTGGGAAACCTTCCATATGGTGAGTGGCTTCTCCCATGTGTTTACTGGGACTGACCTGTACACTGGAAGTACCTTCTTACTTGGACTTGCACGTACAGAGACCATAACTGCTTAATTGGGACAGAGCATTAGGAGGCCACACCTCCTTCACTGTGACCTCTTAGGCTGGACTGACAAATACAAAGCCTGTGCCTCCTTTTAGGACTGACCGGTGCAGAAGTCCAGGATGTAATTGATATGCTCTGCAGCCCTGATTACAGTCACTTGTTAACCCCACTGTGTTTTAATACCGGCTTGCTCATACTCTTTACAGATATAATGGAACTCCCTCTGCGCCAGCACTTTGAGGATTGTGGGAGAGTCGAGGCTGTGAGATTAATAAGGGACCGGAATACGGGCTTGGGAAAGGGTTTTGGTTACATCCTCTTTGAGGTGAGAGCATCATATACAGTACTGTGCAAAAGTCTTAGGCTACCATTAGATGTGGTGTTTTAGCAATGCTTTTAGCAAACTGTTGAAACTTGGATTTGTCGCTCCATAATCCTCTCTTCCACTGATATACGTTCCAGTCATTGTGAGCTTTAGCCCATCTTAGCCTTTCCTCCCTGTTCTCTTCTGAAAAAGTGGTTTGTTGGCTCCTACGCTTCATAAAAGACCATTCCTGATCAAGCTCCTTCAGACAGTAGCAGGGTCAACGTGGCATCCCACTGCTGCCTTTACTCAAGTCTAAGGGGAGGTCAAATTAAATACTGGCCACTGTGGCCCATTTACTGATTTTTGCATTCATAATTGCTGTATTTTCTGGTTGTATTCTAGTAAAGAGACAGAAATAATTGAATGGGCATTATAATGTTGCTAAAATAAGTATATCTAATGGTGGCCTAAGACTTTTGCACAGTCCCGTATGCACACATCAGCCCTAACAGGTGAAGTGAAACATGTTGATAATGTGATGCTCCGGGGCTCGATGTTCTGCTTGCAATCCTGGTAAAGAAGGGGAAAGATCTGGGCAAGATTTGAGATTTTTAAAAAAGAAATTCCTTCTCTCTTGTCAGAACACAGACGCTGTGATGCTAGCTCTGAAGCTAAACGGCTCTGAGCTGCTCAACAGGAAGATCCGGGTGAAGCGCTCGGTGAAGAAAGAGAAAGAGAAGAAGGGTGGAGGCCCAGCATGGAGAGGAGGCAAAGGCCAGAGAGGGAGTAACAGGAACAGAGGACCCAGCTCTGGAAACTTTAAGGGATCCAGAAGTGCTGAAGGCAACAAGGCTGCAAGGAAGCCGTTTAATAAAAACCCCGGTGTCAACCACAAACCGGCAAAGTCCTTCAAAGGAAAGACGAGCGACGCTCACCCGCAGAAGGGCAAAGGACTGAAAAAGAAGTTCAAACCTAAGAAGAAGACGGTTCATATTTAGAGTAAATATCTGAGCCGAAAAGCATTTGCAGAGATCACGGATTAATCCACGTTTTATTGATTTAAAAAAAAAAGAGACTCCGTTACAAATGACCTCAGTTTGAGCAAACACAAGCACCTTCAAAGTACCGCAGTTCAGACATTATACAAAAGAAATGACAGCTACAAAAAAAACTGAAAAGGCTTAATTTGTTACTGCAATTACGCACAGACTTAATTTGAGTAACGAGATTAATAAAACCTGCTAATTATTTCAGCTTTGTCGTGCTTTCCTGACCTGGTACATCGACCCTTGTTTGCATTCAAGATCTGTTCCGTTCCCTCCACTTCTGTCTAGCTCAGGCTCAATTCAAGCACGTCGGATAAGTGCAGGTTTCTCCCGACTTCATTAGTAACGATAAGTGTAACCCCCAACCCGAGACCCGTACAGCTCTGAATGTGAGCCGCATCACATGATGCCTGTCTCTCAACAACCATCAAACTCACAAATTAACAGTACAGAGACCTGCTGGTGGCGTCCCTTCGTCATAAAATGAAGCGAGGGAAAATTCAGGTCTGTTTAGTAACATAGGTGTTGGACACAAGATAAGGTGTCAAGGATTTATCGACACCTTAGAATTATTTCAACAGGTTTACCATTTATTGGCTTGATGATCTCCTTTCTGCTCACTAGGATCTCACAGCCGCACCTTACGTTGTGGCCATGTTTTCATTCGGTCTGGGCAGGAGGGAGAGTTCATGGGCAGCACTGGCTCGTGGCATATTTGCTAACCTATGAGTTCTGTAATAAAAACGATGAAGGTCATGCTGCTGTGTGTCATTCGATAAACAACATTCAAACACAAACCGGCGTCTTCCGACAGCACAGTTAAAGCCTACCAAACAAAGACTAACATGACGGCATAAATCACAGGCTCATAGGGCCTTCTTAAATATTTCTCTTTTGTAAGTTTTTATCTAGAAGATTCTGCGAGGCCATTGGCGACGACGTCTGGAAAGAAACAGCAATTCAATCGGGGAGTGAAGCTTAGAAGGTTCCACTGAGGAGGGTCGTGTTGGACAGGGCCTCTTCCTATTCGATGTCATCGTCACTCACGCTCTGTGCACTGACGATGCGCTGCAAAACAAAAGGACAATCGGAGATGATGTAGTAACGTGTTTCGCAAACGTCCCGGAGAGCCACAAGTCACCCTGTGTGCAGCGTTCAGCACGTGTAGCTCTAAATCTGATCATCAGTCCCATTATAACATTACAATAATCTATTGACTAGTGCTGGACGATATGACCTCATCAATATCACGATTAATGAACGATTTCTTTTGGCCTTGTACTGTAAATATGTTCAACTCCTAAAGCTGGGACATTTCTTTGTAATGAGAGAATGCAAATTGTGATTTTAAATCACAGGAGGAGGAAACAAACCAATGAACCATTCATGGTAACGTTGGATATTTAGAGCTATTCAAATCATAGCACACATCAATTGATAACTTATGAAAAAGGTCACAGCTTAGTTTTATTGTAAAATGCACTGGATGTGCGTTTGTTGTTTTAAGGGGACAGTGCACAGAGGGGAAAGTAACAAAGCATCTGCTCTTTAGCGACATCTGCTGGACAGATTTGTTCAACTGCCTCAGAAAAACCCCACTTCCATACAAAGGACAATTAGAAGATCAACCTGAATGTACTTTTTTCCTAAATAAAGCATTTCAATAAATATTACCGGTTGTACTTTCTAGCTGGTGCAGATTAATATTAGTACTAATATTTTAGGAAGCAACTTAGAAGCAATGAGTCATCTGTAAGATTACTTTGAGTAACAAAACACTGCAAGCGATGCTCTGCTAGTTTGCTCACCTGGCTGATGGTAGGCAGTTTAGTGAGAAGCATCTGAAAGACGGGTGGAGGCAGAGTCTGCTGCAGCACCTGGAGAAGCTGCTGGGGCTGCCCACACACCGCGATGGCATTGGTCAGGTGGTCCACTCCTTTCTCATAGTCTCCTATAAAAGAGTGGAGGATTAGGTTAATGACAACAAGCTTTTAGATCACCTAGATACACACCAGCTCATTAGTCACACTACCTTCCAGAAAATATATCAGAACGAATAGAAGGAATTTTCATAGCGGGAATCTATTTCTATTATTTCTTAAAATGGTTAAAAGAAAAAAAAGCCACTGTGGACTTTCTGCCTAGCCACTAGCCTGTTATTGGAAGGCTGGTCATGGCTACGCCTCCCTGCACTCGTCACGCATCATCTGTATACAGTTCGGGCCTAAAGTCTGAGAGCACTGATGAGAATGCTGGGTTTGGTATTGTTTTTACTCCTTTAACACTGATCACTCCAAGAGAAGGAATTAAATAATGCAGTTTTCTGACGATGAGGGTATGCCACAAAAGCCTGAGGCGAGTAAGAGATGTCACAAAGATCATCCGGACTGGGCTAAAATAATCACAGCACAGCTGAGTTCAAAGAAAAACAGTGGCTAATTCTGCCTTTTTCTCTGAAGGGAGAAAAACACCGATATGGCTGATCCGGACAGAAACTGAATCAGTAGCTGCTGTAAATGGAAATTACCCAAAGAACCCATGTCAATTTTTGTCTAAATGAAGCTTCTGATTTCTGGACAAATCCTGTGTGAGATTAAGGAAAATCACTGAAAATACATTCTAATTAACCATTTACTCCTCGAGCGATACGAGTTTAACGGCTGATCCCATTACTTAGACCAGGGTGACTGATGGCCAATATATAATGCCAATATCTAATTTCTTTGCAACTGATTCAACTAATAATAATAATAAATGAGAAATTACTGAATGAACATTTACAATATAAATCAAATCAAATAAAAAATAAACAATGTTAGAGCAAAGCCCCATGGTAGCAGCATCTGTTTGTTTTTAATCCCAGTCAAAAACAGCAAGTTATAATGCTGGAAAAAGTTTTCCCATCTTCTCATAAATGGCCCTGCCCTCACTAAATGTTCTCTCAGCATCTCTGTTTTTAGTCACTCAGTAGTCCCTGTTTATGAGCTGCAAGTTGTAATGCAGGAAAACAAAGTTTCTCTGCGCTATTCTTCAATATCTCATGAGTGCATCTCAAAATGGCATTAATCGGTCCGAATAACTGGTCGACCTCTAATCATGATTGCCAGTTTTGGAGCTGAATGTAGGCACACCTACAATATATAATGTATATAAAAGGGTAACTGTTGCCCACGTTTGTAAATGCAACTGTGGGCAGCACAGAGAAGAGATTTAGAGTGAGGATCATACCCTGTGCCAGCAGCTCCTCTCCCAGCTGAATCTCCTCCAGGAAGAACTTCTGAACAGCTTCAGCATCCTTCAGATCCGGTAGCTACCGACAAACCCATAATCCCATAATCATTATACTGCGTTAAACTTTTGAGAGAGCGAGAGAGAGAGAGCGTGTGAATATTGCAGAATATTGAATGTTGCAGTACCCGTGATAAGCCGGCTTTTTCCTGTGCTGCTTTCTGCTTCTTTCTTCCTGCAAGTAAATACCTGGGTTAGTATAACTCATGATTATACCCGGACATCAGATTTCCATGGACACAATATCACTAAGGTCACCGGGTGGAATAACACGACAGGAGGTAAACAATCAGGTGTACGGAAAAAAAAAACCCCACCCTAAACCATCCATATTTATAATGAATGCATAACGTGATATTTTAATATTCAAAAATGCAATATTTCACAAGCATTGACTCAGAATATGGTTCCAAATTGGACCATATCACCCACAGTGCTCCTAATAACACAGCCCTATTTACTGCAGGCCAGCTGTCACTGTCTCTTATCCAAATAATCTGCTCAGAGGTACTGTGGTGAACTTTTATGGCTGATCTATTTATTTAACAAACGTAACGCCCTTTGACTTCAATTAAGGAAACAGTTGTTTTTGGATGCATCTGCTACCCAGTGCCACAAAGCCATGGTACAAATGAGGTCACATCTTGGTGGTGTTTCAAGAAGTTCAGCCAATTTTCAGAGCATTAAAAAAAACAACAAACAAAAGCTCAATATTAGAGCTCAATATAATCTCTGGTGAAGCAAAGTGGAAGGTTTTGCATGCATCTATCGAGTACCAAAGAAGAACAAAGGAATTATGACAAATCCCAATCGTCTCAGTGATTCTGTGGTGATCCTATGGGGAGTATCTCATATGGTCCAAGAAAAAGAATTTATGTGAATTTTGTGAATTTATGGCTGGGCTATTTCTTTAACAAATGTGCACCAATCGGCCAGGACAGCAATTTTGGAAACAATATCTAACCGGTGCCACACAAAGCAATGATGGCACACCAGCTCAGTGGTGGTCCAAGAAGAAACCACTGTACCGTTCTACTTTAACATAAGCTCGAGATTAGAGATCCAACACTCACTACGGTGGTCCCTTTCCATTAAAGGTAGGGCAGGTAAAAGTGAACAGCATTATATGGGCCATAGTCTGTATATGTTTACCACCAAAGATAGACTATTACAGGACCTATTTCGAATTTCATCTTTGAGCATGTACGTTATTATACGTTATACATAGTTAGTGCAATCCGTATATTTTCAGAAAACAAGTGATTATAATATACATACGTTTAAATTAAACGCCCATCAGTGCTGAGAGCTAGTGATAAAACCGTAAGATATGAACGGTATCGGTTTCAGTTGAGAAAGCAAGGGCCGAATTCCAAAATACCTCGCATGCCCTACACCAGAGCACTACGTAGTGCAAAGCGTAACGATTTCCGCGTCATATCAAGTGAACTACATGCGTCAACGTCCCTTATTTGTATTAAAGCCGCGATACTCACGTTCTCTTAGCTTGTTCTTGAAGTTTGGGTCGCTCCTGCGTTTTCTATCGAAATAAATACAGTAACCGACGAAAAGCGCCGCTCCTACACCGGCCGCAATCGCACTCGTCCTACTGCCCATCATGTCTTCTAAGAATTTATATTTAAAAGCGGTTCAATCGTGCTGTTTCCGCAGCTATGCGGCTATGAACATGACCCTCAGGTAAACGAGGAGAGGAAGGACCCAGCTAGCAGGCGCGCCATATGACCTCACTGCAAAGCTGGCCCAAGGTTGCCAGGCCAATAATGACAAACTAATAAATGGTGCTGCACTAATAGAAAATGATATGAAGTGTACAATTATCACTGCTAAATATATTTAGTGATTTAAGAAACTGATTATGAAGATAGAGCTGAATTAATAACAGTTAGAACGGCAAAACAACGTACATTGGCGACATCTGCTGGTCATATTGTGTTAATACCTCAAAAACTGAAAACTAGCGACATCTAGCGACATGTTTACGTTTGAACGTTAGTTCGATCTAATTTTTCAAAATTATCAAAATCAAAATGACTTATATGTACTGTACACTAAGTGGGTGGCACAGTGGCGATGCTAATACTGAAGGATCCTGGGCACCAGGGTCAATCTTTGCCTTTGGTTACAACCTCCTGTGGGGTTGTGGGTGTTTTTTAGGTTTGTGTTAATGTTCTCTCTCTGCCAAAACATGCAAGGTCGCTTGGCTACTCTAGGTGTAAATTGTTTAGTGTGTGATGCACTGAAATGGATTGGTGCCTTGTTCAAGTGATCGGTGCAGTGCTCCAAGAGCCCCAGTCTTCCATACAGTTGAGTTTATCACTGAGAAAATCATTAAAATGATGGAGAAACCAATAAAGCAAGGCAATATTTCTGCAAATAGTCTTCTCATCTTTGTTCTGCAGTACTCAGGTGATGCAGAAGCAATTTGCTAGCCCAAGACTGCAGTGACCTGGGTTCCAGTCCTGGTGATGCAGGTCGGGCATCAGGCCCAATTTACCATGTCTGAGTTAGATCATGACCATCCCAAGCCCAACCAGTGTACATGCTTGCCCATACCCTGTTCATCCCTGTATATTTTCCGCATTGCCTCACAACCCTGACAAGGATATGCAGGGTTGAGTAGAAATTATTAAATGTTGAAATGCTTGTCAACAAACACATAGAGCCAAACATAAGCTCTCAGGACTTACGAACAAAGTGTGTAGAATTGTGTCATATATTGCAAAACTCACTACCAAGTTCCAAACTGCATCTGGAAGCAGCAACAACACAAGAACTGTTGTAATGAACAGAATGACTTTGGCTCAGTAATAATGCTCCTAAATTTCAGTTTGATGCTAAACGCATGTGGACCACATAAAGGCGTACGTATAAAATAGAACCATGGATGCAAACATAAGAGCTGAATATAAAATTGCAGTTCAACCGCTTATTGACGGTCATAATGATGTATTTTTACACATCGCCACTGGAGGGCAGCGATAAGCTATCACAAATTTGCTACCCTGCGTCCTGTCGTGTTCTGCCTCAACCAGTCAAAACAAGAGCGAGTTATTTTAAAAATAAGCCTAGAAATAATGTCACATATAGATTTTTTTGGCGTTAAGGACGTATTGTGTAGACTAAAATCTCTTTCAGTCTCCCTAGATGTTGACAATCCAATTGTTACACTCGGTGTTATTTATTTAATACAAGCGTTAATTAGGTGCAGTGAGCATCGGTTGTGTGATTGGACCCGAGCTCTGCCCACATCTCCAGCCTCCGTTAGTGTGTGTATGTCTCCGTGTGTGTGCAGCTGTTGTGGTTATACTTTATTAAAGGGATGGCTGACTGATTCCATGCCGTCATTAACCGCGTGTGTTTTATGGGTGTGGAATAGATTCAGTTTTGGAGAATAATCTTGTCTGCCCGAATTTGTTTTTTGTTTATTTATCAGTCTTGCTAACTGTGTAAACTGTGGCCATGCCTGTAACGGTCTTAAGCACCCCTGGACATGTTTTTTAACTTTCTAAATGTAGTAAATGAACCAGTAAAAGTCTATTAAGTTCCAAGACACTATGAAAACACTAGCATATTGTGGGTCCATGCAGTGGCGGACTGGTGTATTAGGCTGCAGTGCCCCCTTGTACCTTGCTAGCATGTTATTAGGCTACTATGAAAGACTGTTGTGCTAGTATTCAAGTATGTTAGTTTGCTAGTGCAAAAAATGTTGCTGTTGTGTCAGTATGCCAACAAACTCACATGCTACTAAAAGTCTAAGTTAGTATATCAATTACTATGCATGTACTGTACACCAGTATGCTAATACACAAGTATGTGAATGTATTAACTTGCAGGTAAGTTCCCATCTAAGCTAGTGTACAATGATGATAGTATATTAATGTGCAAATACATAAGTATTTCTGTTAGTGATGTATATTAGCTATACTAGTATATGTAAGTATATATGTATGTTAGTTTTTATGCAAGTATTCTAGTGTACCACTATGCAGTAATGCTATCAGCACACTAATTTAATATGGTAGTACCAGAGGTGCAAGCTTCCAAAATCTGCCAAACGTCGGGCCCATGAGCGAGGCCCTTAACTACTATTGCTTGGATTGTACGCTGTTAGATTGTATCAGTTGTAATAAAGTCTGTATAAAGGCGTCTGCTAAATGCTGTAAATGTAAATGTACTCTGAAAGGAGGTTTTATGCTCGTATATTAGTTTGCTAATATGCAAATACAAACGGTGTGTTTCTACACTAGTGTATCTGTACACAATAATCCTAGTATGCTCATGTGCAAGCTTATTTGTGTATTTGTTAATAGGCAGCTTTGTTATACTAGTGCACAAATATAAAGTCTGGTAGAATAGTGGGTTATTATTGCTGGAATATATTAGTGTGTGATATGCAAGTATAATCATTCATTCATTCATATCCATATTCATTCTTATTCCGAATGAGAGGTGCAGGGAGCCGGAGATCAGGTGGAAGCACAGGGCGCAGGTAGGGTACCAATCTCAGGCAGGGCAACAAGCCACTGTAGGGCACATGCATGTGCAGGCACACACACGTACTCCCTGCTGCCCCAATGTCAGTTATCCAAAACCATGTCTTTGGAATGTGGAAGGAAATCAGGGTACTTGGAGAAACTGGAGACACTTGGAGGGCATGCAAACTATACTCTACACAGGTGGAGTCTGAATCGACCGATGAATCTCTGAATTCTTTAACCAATTTGGACATTGAATGGTCTGTTTAGATTTTTTTGCCCCCAAAATTGAACAAAAATTCAGACTTTGAACACCTGTACACATATGATCCAGCCTCAGGGAATTCAAACTGCCTTCCGGGAACCAATTAAGTTTGAGTTCTGAGCTTCCACTGTATTATGCAAATATGCCTGCATGAAAAAGTCTGTATCTTTTGAACAATTTTTGGCTCAAGGTATGAAAAGTTGGCAGTGGTAAGGGTATGAATTCAAATCTCAACTCTGACATTGTTGGGATCTTTAAAAAAGACCCTTAAAATTTAACTTCTCAGCCAAACCCACTTTGGACAGGGGTGTCTGTAAAATGCTGTAAATGAATACTGTAGAACAGTGTTTCCCAACCTTTTTGAGCCACAGCACATATATTCGCATTGCATTAGAAAAATCACAAGGCACACCATCAAAGAAAAATGTCACAAAAAGTATATTTACTCAAATATAATGACAATCTAGTTTCACTTTATTCAATTTACCTACTCAGTGTGAAAGGTGGGCCTGTTTAGCTGAACACAAAGCTGATGTCTTACTGCCCTCTAGTGGAAGAGAATGTCATTGTTCTGCCTTTCACCACACGACACTCGCTTAGAGTACTAAATCGGGTGAAATTGAATAATCTTCCATGGCACAGCTAATGATTTCTCAAGGCACACTTATGTGCCACGGCACAGTGGTTGGGAAACACTGCTGTAGAAGATTTTAGTACACAGCAGTAACCTAAACAGTGTCTATAGTGACAACACAACTAAGAAATCAAAGGAGACCAGGCTGTCCAGCTCTGCTAGCACACTGCTTTGATGAAACACGACATAAGTAGTACATAAAGGCTGCCCATTAGCATGTTATGAAGGTAATAGTTTGTATGTGTGTGGCAGTCTCTCTGATAGCAGCTTTATCTGATCCCAGCTGTGTGAGGTGGATTCCCTCCCCTTCACGACGTCAGTCCTCATTGCCAAACATCATAGCGAGGCTGCATGTTAAGCACCAGGTTATTACCAGACTGTTCCTGGAAGTTGTTTTTACTTGCCCTGCTTTGACTGAGGCCTAATAACTCCCTGAGTCAGAATAGTGGGTGTGACTGAGTAACACACATTCCAGACACTTTCAAATAACCAGCTCATGTTTTCGCCGCTTAGTATACTCAAGTCCAACAACTTCAGGGGAAACAGTGGAGTCACACTGGGATCGATTGGATAAATCCCATAGTGTATTTTGTGAGTGTCTAACAGGATAATCCACTCTCGCACTGTAAATGTATAATTTTCCGAAACATTGACGGTGCAGACGCAGCTGAGGCAGAATCACGAGGCCTGTTTATTTCAGAGCTGACTCAGCAGTAACCTGGCTCACTTCGCTCAGACTGATGCAATTATCTTTCGCTTAGCTGTCGCACTGCAAATTGGCAAGGCGGCACAGAATACACTCAGGCAGCACAAACTGACACCGAATCGGAAGACTTCATGCTGCAATAATGGGTGAAAAATGACTGTGACTGTAGGGGGAGAGCAGTCGGAGCAGGAGCCGAGAATTCTGTGACACGATAAAAAATCCGGCTGCGGTCGACCACGCCACGTGATTTCTGAGTGAACGGTTTAGCAGGGAGAAGTTTTTGGACTGAGACACCCCACCCGCACCCTCACCCTCACCCTCAGCCCCCCTCCTTTCCTCTTCAGGGCAAACAGAGGTGTATTTATTTTTCACCCCGGCTGCAGCTGCTTTATGTGAACTTTGGCAGGCGCAGTGCAGCATGGATGGACTCCAGGAGACAGGAACTGAAAAAATCCCCTGCGTTCTTAACGCCTGGAACAATATACACCACTTTTTGAGTCACAGCCCAGGAACGTCCAGCTAAAACCCTTGTGGCAGGCAGACTCTGTATTTTCCATGAACCCGGAGTGACTCGTTCAGCATCCAAAAACTATGTCATTCGATGTGTTTTCAAGGAGGGAGGAACACGTAGTGGAACCTGGACTAGTCGTGGCTGCCTTAAGCTAGGAAATGGAGAAAAGTTTAAGAGAGCAAGAGAAAGAGAGAGAGAGAGAGAGAGAGTGTGTAAGATTTTTTGTAGCGCTGGCTTTTTTGTTTTCTTGGCCTAGGGAGCCCATTAGGCCTCTGTTCTCCAGCTGCCGGCCCCTAGCTTGGCGACAGTGGTTTTCATGGTCAGTAAACAGTGGATCTCTCTCAGCAAACTCTCCACTCCCGAGTCAAATCACAGCTTGCAGCAGCTCGGGTCAAGCGAGGTGAGAGCACAAATGCTTATTCCTCCGACTGAAGAGAATTTTTTTGCTTGAATTCAATACTCAACATGAAACACTAAGACTGCACATTCGATTGTCAAAGTGGGCCTGTCAACATGGCAGCCATGTAGTCATCACCACCCAACAACACTCCAGTTATTAGCTGTCATACTAGACCAGGGGTTGAATTACAGAAACTTCAACAAATTCCTATCAGTTTATAACTTGTTTAGGGTAACATAGCAATAGCTATGTTCTTGTCCATTTTTTGAACTAGAGAGTAAAAAAAGAAGGATAACATAGTTAAGTCCCCTCCAAATGGCCTAACTTTGGAATCCTAATTATGTTAAGCTCCATTTTTCCAAAGTTAGTCACTGGACTGCAGACGCTGTCCTCACGTGACAAGTGAAACATTATCTAGCACAGAGGGCTGCAACAGTGACTCCAGCCTAGCCCTGTGATGGGCTGCTGCCCTATTTGAACAAACTGTTGTAGATATGCCCCAACCTGTACTTCACTATTACTTTAACCATATTCTGATATAGAGCTTCTCAAAACCCAAAGATGCAGTTTTTCTCTAGTGGTTACAAGGTGAACTACAAAAATAGTGTAGAACGGGTTTGTTTACTTTTTGAACCACCTTCCATTCAAGCTTACATACATGAAATCTCCCAAAATACACCACCAGAGTTCATACACCTTAGTTTGGTAGAAAGCTAGATAATCCAGCTTTGCAATTGCTTATGTTGACTTATGTAAGCTTACCTACATGCTTACAGGTAGAGTTTACAATATTATGTTATAGTCATAGCATACCAAGTCATTAATTATACCGTAGCTTCACGATGGTAGAAACTTGGCAAGGTCTGACAAGAGGTGACGTATTGGTTATTGGTACATGTCATTACATCATTTACACGCTGGTCAGTTAGCTTAGCTAAACCATTTTATGGACAGTTATGGGAAGGTTTAGAACACAAAACACTGATCCAGTAAATAGCTTACCAGGCATCGGGCAAGTCCTTTTCCAGCCAATCTGGTCTCCTCATCTCTATTCTCATTCTGATTGGCCAGTTATGACAAAGCTAGCCATTCATTCATTAATTTGTGCATTTTTATACCCACTTAATCAAATTCAGGGTCAAGGGGGAAACAGGGCCTAACCGTTGGCATATGGCACAAGAGAACATGCAAACTTCACAGAGGCAGAGGCTGTGTCATTATCTGTATAGCTGTGAGACAACATCACTAACCACTTGTGCCACTGTGGAACCTAAGGTTAGCTGTACACATTTGAAATAGTGAAACATTCTATTTATTGACTTAAACAGTTTATAACATTACCTGTCTAAGCAGAATGTATGTTAGCGTTGCTTTGAGTACATCGATTCAACATTTATGTTACATTTGCGATAGTAAGATCTATAAAGCCAAAACTCACCTTTAATGATCAGACGTTATGGCAGAACCAACAAGAGTGGTTACGACCGCCTTCTTTCAGTAGGGGTAGCTGCTGAGCTAACCTAAAAATCGTCCAACGGGACTACACACTTTTTATAAAGAGTGCTATAGATCAGGAGATACTATTTACCTATAGTACATAATAAACTATAGTAGATTATAAACGTTAGAAAGACTCATACATAATCGATAGAAGACTGGGTGAGCTATTTAAACTTTTAGAAATCTGTTCTAAAATGAGTATCGTTGCCTACCTTGCTGTACTACCGAGCCATGTGATTTGCTCTGAGCCGATAGTGTAGATCTGATAAAGCACTTGTTATTTTGCAAACCAGACTGGTCAGTGGAGATTCTTTTGTTTTGACCACACCTCAATCTAGTTCTGCAGACATGGTTAGATCTGAGGTTAGATGGTAACGTAATGGTTACCTCAGCCATATATCTAGACGTATACTTTGACAGACAGATGAATTGGTCTTATGTTATGACTGGCATACACGGTGTCTGTTTGGCTTAGACGGTGTCTTTAAGGTTTGAGGTGTACACAGTCATTGTGTTACCAGGCATACAGGAGAGGAGTGTTGATCTGCACCTGTTCAGCCTCTCTCTTCAGTTCCTGTGTATTCCTGCCATTAGCATTGGCCAGCCAGGCACATCCACCCGAGCGCCTTGGCAGAGGTCAGTGGTACTGCAGATGGCCCGGGATTGATGCTCGGCATGCAGCCTCCGCCTGCAATGGACCTGATTAAAGCCTTTGAGAAGAGACTGGCATTGATCACGTGTGGGCACATCCGAGCATACTAATTAAGCCTTTTGAACTCCCTTCAAATTATATCGGGATTGCTTAAATCCAATGATTAAAGACCCATGAATAGTCATTAATGGAGAAAACCATTGTTTTATCTTGTCGTTGCTTTTAAAAGGGGGCTGATCTGGAGGAAATGTCGCAGCACACCGAAACTGGGCAGATGCAAGTCCCAGGCTGGGCTGGGTCCAACAGCAGACTTTTAAAAACAACGTAAGCAGGATTAGCTTTACACTCCATCAGTTTCCTGCAGCGACAAGCAGGGCCTCCGCCGACACGTCTGCAGGGGATTAGCCGGCTGGATCGAGATTTAGTGGAGTTTCCCATCACCATGGCCTGTGAAACTGGAGATGTGAGGGGGTTGCGTAGAACCTGAGCGAGGCCTCTGGGTCTCACACACACAGGAAGTAGTTATCACACCTACACACTGTTTTTATAAATGTTAATAGCATTACATTCAGAGATCTGGCAACCGTTTTGATACATATAGCGGTTTGCTATGGGTTCATATTTCTGCAATAGCAATGGTGTGTACAATAAGAATAATAACAGCCTTTTTATAGACACTAAACGAATAAATTTTAGTCATCGCCACAACCAGAAACTTGGCATTCTGGTTGGCATGTGAAATAGGCGTGATCAGGCTAGGTTAGCAATTAAGCCATGAATTAGCATTTTGCCTTTGGCTAACTTGCAATTTAAGAATAATTTCTGGTTTTGCCAGCTTCCTAAATGCAATTAATCTTCCTGTATATATTTTGGGAGCCTGAACCAAGGCATATACTTAACGTTTTGTACAGTGGTGATTGAAAGTTTGTGAAACCTTTTAGAATTTTCTATGTTTATGCATAGTGTAACCTAATCATTAGATCATCAGATTTACACACACACATTCTAAAAGTAGGTAATGATTACACAAATAAGAAACAATATCATACTTGGTCATTCATTTTGAGGAAAAAGTTCCGATGTTACATGTCCATGAGTGGCAAACTTAAATGAACCTTTAGGATTAGCAGTTAAAAAGAAAGGTGAAATTTGAATTACATGTTTCCAATCATGGGATGACAATTAGGTGTGAGTGGGCGTCCCGTTTTACAAATGGAGGAAATTCAAGACCATTGTTACCTTGCCAGGGAGTGGACGTCTAACAAAGATCATTCCAAGAGCAAAGCATGTAATAGTTATCGAGATCACAAACGAAACAAAAGAACCAGGGTAACTTCTAAGCAACTAAAGGCCTCACATTTGGAGAGCAGCAAGCCACATTTATATTATTTATGTCCTGACCAGTGAAACATGTACATATCTCCACAAGCTGTGTGTCCTTATCTTTTCTTGTCAACCACGCAAACAAAGACATTTATATTTTTAAGTCGTGCGGTTTGATCAAGTAATGAAGAAGCATCTATGAACCATAAAAGCAGCAGCAGGTTTAAGACAGGAAGCTGACATAGAGAACACATTGGTCTTACACAAGACCATGGTAATTATGTAATTAAGGTGTATGCTGTATGGTTTCATGGTTTCTAGTGTTTCAGCCGGTGTTTTTATGACATTTTAATCCTGCATCTCCTGGTTAGGGCTGCAGAGGGGTCTGGAGAATATCCCAGAATTCACAGGGTGCAGCTGAACATATACCTTTGAACACCGTGCCAGTCCATCGTAGGGCAGGGAAAGGGTCGCTGTTGCAGCACTGGGACTCAACTAGGTTTGCTGCACTGGAGGACTAGCAAATTATCTCTGTGCCTCCTGGGAGCAATTCTGAATTTGCCTAGTTGATATTTAGCAAATCATGCCTTGATAATCCTACTGCAGAGTGGGAGACCTGCTGCATCAACAATTGTGTGTAATCTTACTTAGGAGAATATAACATTGTGTCCTCATTACCTGACTGAAAATATAAACTTAGCCACTCAAACTGTCAACTGTTTAAGCATGTTTTGCAGCAGCTGAGTGATGCAGGATGTGTTGTGTGCTGAATTCCTGTACTGCATATTGTATTCTGGCTCTTTGAAGCCGTCGTTTCAGGTCAAGACTCATATGAATATGCTGGCATGGGCCCGAGGCCATATTTACTGAGCGAGTTGGAAGGCAAGCTTTTGAAAAACAATTCCAGTTTAGTTGCATTTAGCTCGCATCCCGTCATTCTTCTGCTCTCTCTCTTTTCCCCCCGCCTGAAGCCTGCCTCAGGAAATACTCAAATGATGAAAGGTGCTGCGGTCTTTTCCCTCTCTCCTTCCACACATTCATCATCTGGCTGTTCTCGTTTCCTGTTTACATGGCCGGGGGCTGGGCACCTCCCACCGTAAGAGACGAGTTCTCTGATGATGTAATCCCACCCACATTCTACCCTTCTGCTTCCCCTCCTTGCCTTTCCAAATTCTCTTCTGAACAGGCAAAACCATTCCTCGTCCTCCATTTCTGCCATTCAGCCCATGTTGAGTGTTCTTTCAACGCTTTCAAAGAAGTCCTCCCACCCATGCCAAGGGCGACTCAACATCTGGCGCCCGTCTCTCCCCGCCACTATTGACAGCCATTGATAAGACACAGGTGTGAATGCTGTTATTTGTGTTGAGATAAAAAAGAAAAGAAGGAGGGCAAAGGGGCAGTGACAGGAGGCAGCTGTCGGCCTCACTGTTCTTTTTTTTTTGTTTAACAAAATCTTTCCAGGTGTGTAACCAAGGTCATGCTGACGCAACGCTTTTCGGTGTGCCTGCAAAGAACAACTTTGTCTTAGAAAGTTTTTATGGTGAATCTGACAAGTACCACATTAAAGTCATCGTCAAAAAGAAATAAACAAACGAGCAGCAGGCTTGTTGCTTTTCACATGGCCTGGGGACTCGCAGGTGAAATACTATTCCACTCTCAGCTGCATGGAGATTGGAGATTAAAATAACCTTTCATTTAAGTCCTGACTTAGCTTTGTAGCTGAGGCTACAGTATTTATTAAGTTTTAATTCTGGTTTTCTGAAATCAACTCAGAGTTGGTGATTCCTCCTTTTTGAATTTACTGCGCTACAGTATGAAGGAATGCTTCTGTAGAGATCATCACCAATAAGTAGTTCTGCACTTGGGCAATGACACCAAGTTCACCAGTTAATGCACTCCATTGAAATGAATATAGCCGATGCTAATGGCATTCGCAGTTCCCCGATATCATTACGGTCCACATGAGGTTCACACAATGGCCCAATTTGGCACTATTTACAAAACACTGAGACTGAAGGACAAACAGTGTGACAATTTAAAATACGTCGTTTTGGAAAATCTAGAGAAGTCTCAATAAACTACAGAACCTTAAGCAAAAGGCTTAGCGACATATTTGAGCCACTGACTGAGAGCAGTGACTCGGTGTTAAAAGCCAGATTCTGGAACCAGCGGTCCCAGAGGACCTGCGTTTGAACCCTGGACTGGGCTGGCCTTTGATAAATACAGCTCATCCCTTAGCTGTTTGCTAAACTATAACCAGGCAATCTTGGCACCAAAGGGTGCAATTGAAATGTCCAAAAGCAGAAACTGAACCAGGAGAAAGTGCATGGCAGTGACTGAGAGTGATTCATTCCCATGACTCATTGAAAAAGGCTAAATCATCTGTGAGCGATACAAATTAATTTCAACCTCTTCATATTTAAAACAGTTGAACCGTGGACTCGATTGAGCCATGTTTCAGTCCTGTCGCTTTCACGTGTAGGGTCACATTTAGCACTGTAGCCACATTACCATTACAGCGCTAATAATAAGACTTCATCCGAGAAGGGGCAGCCATTTTGATGACGGACCGAATCATTAGCGCAGAGGGGCAGCGAGCGTGACTGTCTAAGATTCTACCCGTCCTCAACAGCTGCTCCCCTCAGTAACCAGGCCTTTGTTTATTTATTTTCATCTACCCTGGAATACGACGACAGCCGTGGTCTACAGCTGTCCTAAAAATACAAGCTTTAAATCTTAAAATACCCCCCAACCGGTGGATGAAATCCACCCCTAGGGTGTCAGCTGCTAGTGAAGGTAGCGAGCCAACACGAGGACGCTAAAAGGGCAAACAAGTTGATACCCCTGCAGCAGGGCTGGGTTACAGAGGAGACCATCCACCGCCTTGTCATACGAGATGAGCGACAGATGCCTTGGCTTCCAGCCCGCTACAGAAAAAGGCTGCCTAAGCAGCTTCGCCGTGTGCCAACTCGAACTTGACCACAAAAATGCCAACGCTGTATACGGAAGCAGACACTACTGCTATCTGCAATCTTTTAAGCGGCACACTGTTCTGTTCTGTTCTGAAGGATGTACTGTGCGTTCAGAGTTTGTTTTTAGTTTTTTTGCCCTAGGTTTACTAGCTACTCTGCTATTAGCATTGGCTTTTAAAAATGATAGATCCTGGTACTTTTAATGAATTGAAATTGTAGACACATTCATGGGGCATGTTAGTCATTTAAATATCATTGGTTAACTAGGCAGTAGCCTAATAGGGATTCATGTGTAGTGATCGATCCCTGTATTTACAGTACTGTGCAAAAGTCTTCAGCCATCATTAGACTTCTATAGGCTACAGTGGCAAATAATTAAGTTTATGCCTCCCCTTACACTTGAGCAATATCAGCATCTGGCGGCTTCATCGGTATGCCAAGTTGACCCTTCTACAAGTAGCAGTTTGGAAACCACTTTTTCAGAAGGAGAACAGGGTGAAAAGCGTAAGATATGCTAAAGCTCACAAAGACTGGAATGAAGATCAGTGGAAAAGAGGATTATGGAGTGACGAATCCAAGTTTTTAGGTCCAATCGTCAACAATATGTTATATATGGTCACTATACCATGGCTGAATCAACAAATCTAATGGGGGCCTAAGACTTTTGCACAGTACTGCATAGGCCATATATATATATATATATATATATATATATATATATATATATATATATATATATAATATATATTAATATATTATAGATATATATATATATATATATATATATATATATTTGTTTTTTTCAATGTTTACTAGCCAGAAAGTAAATGTGGCAGGGGTATCTCGGTGGTTAATGTGTTGGAATATTGACCAGAAGGTTAATGGTTCAAATCCCACCGCTGACATGGTTGGGCATTTGAGCAAGACCCTTAACCTACAATTCCTTGGATTGTACATTGTAAGATTATATCAATTGTAAATACAAAAAACACTGTGTTTTAAAATATTTTAAGGTGTTGCGTATGGTTCTCCAGCACCGTGTCCACTCTGCGAACCCGATACAACCACTTGAGCCGACGATTGCCGCTCCCTCTCCTGCCATAATCCACTGTCTCATTGTGAAAGTGCTCTGCTGATGAATAATTGTGACGATGCTGATGCATGTTTATTTTTGAAAGCGTGTGCACCGCCGCACCAATTTGCATCTGAAAGGGCGCTTTGATGTCTTTATCTGCAACGCGCAGAGCTTTGAAGCGTCTGACTGTAAACTGTGTTTGTCTTTGCAATGTGATGGAAAGAGCGTATATGTGTGAATGTGTTTGTGTGTGGGAGGGGGTAATGGGTGGAGGTGGGCTGTGATAAGTAGTGCAAGCTTTCCAAAATAATCACGAGTACAAACTTCCTGAGGATGAAGGTGAAAGAGGACTTGCTGACTCTAAACTACTAATCAGACGGTCGTGAGTTCAAATCCTGGCTGTCACTGTTGGGCCCTTCTGAGCTTATGCAATGAGCTAATATGTGAGCAAAAAAAAAAACTTTTCTTATTATGGTATAACAACTGGCAATGAGACTAATACTGAAACTCCTCTTGTGTCTCTGTTAGTAATTATTAACACTTATCTAGCTGGATCATTTTAGCTTTGTGCTACAATTGTACCATACCATCGTGGTTATCCTGCTACAATTTTGACGTTTGGCCACTATTTTCCCTGGACACTGGTATGCTGGTTGACCAGCCTTACCAGCCTTACCAGCAACACCAGTAAGTGTTTATCAGTCTAAACCATCACTAGATCAGCACTAACCAGCATAAACCAACGTGTACCAATATGGAACATGGAACTTGTATAGCCTTGCTAATGGGCCAGTACACAAACACAACACATACTGGTCTTAGGCATGGTAAATAAATCACAAAGCATCTGTAAATACTGCATGCTGGGTAAGCAGGTAAGTAGTCGAGTTTGGTTAACATTACATACAAAAGTGACCCAAAGCACACACTTTTTGATATACTGTATCAGAATACAATATTATAAATAGCTATGTATTACATTTGTATACATAGCCAAAATCGTGAATGCTCTAATTTAAATAAATGTAAATATTCAGTTATAATCAGTGAGAAAGATCAGTGTGTCATACAACATCAGAAACCATATAGCATGTTTGTACCTTAATAGCCATTGATGTAATAATGTAATATAGGAGGATAGAGGAGACTCTGGTTTGTATCGCTCTGGATAAGACAGCATACCAAGTTCTATTAATGTGAAGATAACATTGTGCTATAAAATGTCAGAAAACCATATAGCATGTTTGTTCTGAGGCAAGAGAGGCCATACTCTTAGCTATACAGTTAGCTTTCCTTACCTGTCCTCTACTAGCCTTGCAGCTCCATGACAAACAAACTTTAGAGAAAAAACATCTCTTTCTTACATCCTGCTCACAGTTTTCAGTCTTCTAATGTATGAAAAACAATATTTTACTAAGATATTATATCCAGTGAAAGTATCCAGTGAAAGTGATAGAAGCATAGCATAGAAGCACCCAACTAGCAAGCTGTCTTATTCTGTGCTAGCGTTACCTCCATAAAACCATGGTTATTATGGTACACTTTGATACTTGGCTACTATAAAATTAAGCACAGGGCATTTATAAATAATACAGAGCATACTATGTAATATAATAGTGACGAAATAGTAAAAAAATCCACTAACATTGCATGTAGTACTGTAAATAGAGGATGCTCTTGTTTATATTGCTCTGGATAAGACAGTGTGCCAAATTCTATTCATTCAAAGATAACATTGTGCCATACAATGTCAGAAACCATATACAGTGGGACCAAAAAGTATTTAGTCAGATGTATACAGATAACGAGGTCAAATAGGTGCCATTAATAAAGGTAACGAGTGGTCAAAGTATTGCATTGAAGTTTTGTTATTGACCAAATACTTATTTTCCACCATAATTTACAATTAATTTCTTTAAAAATCCTGCAATGTGATTTCCTGGATTTTTTTCCTCATTTTGTCTCTCACAGTTGAAGTGTACCTATGATGAAAATTACAGACCTCTCTCATCCTTCTAAGTAGGGGAACTTGCACAATCAGTGCTGACTAAATACTTTTTTGCCCCACTGTAGCATGTTTGTTTGAGATCATGTTTGAAATCATGTTTTGAGCCAAGAGATGCTAAACTGTTAGCTGCACCCAGCTAATATCATACCTATTTTCTACATTAGCCAAACAAACTTTAGACAGCATGTCTTTCACACCCCATGTTCACAGTTTTCAGTCTACTAATGTATGAAAAACTTTATTTTGTTAAGATATTAAGATTCATGGGAAGTCATTTTCAGTTAAATGGTGAGCTAGCATATTAGCACCCAACTAGCAAGCTGTCTTTTCTGTGCTAGCATTACCTACATAAAACCATGGTTATTATGGTACACTTTTATGTTTGGCTACTAAAAAATGAACTACAGAATATACGAATAATACAGAGCATACTATAGAATATAATAGTAACAGATCCACTGATATCCTCTGTAGTCACTCTGGATAAAACAGTGTGCCAAATTCTACTAAATTAAACATTTAGCTGCTGTAATCGATGAGCGATATAGCGTGCCATACAATGTGAGAAACCATATAGCATGTATTTTTGAGATTATTTGTGTGTTTTGAGGCAAGAGATGCTAGACTGTACCCAGCTAATACCCAATTTTCTACATTAGCCTTGCAGCTCAATTGCAAACCTAAAAAGGCAAGCTACAGACACCAACCACGTCCTTTTCGCTCCGTGTTTGTTGTTTTCAGCGTACTAATGCCTGAAATACTATATTTTATGACGATAATAAGATTCAGGGAGCGTGACCTTTCAGTTAAACAGTGAGCAAGTTTATTTGCACATAGTGTAGCTAGCAAGCTCGTTTATTTTGTGCTAATGTACAACAGTGCCAAACTACAAAGACAAACTTCATACATGTCTCGCTTGCCCTCTGTTCTGTTTCCACTGTATTAATGCATGCACATCCTAATGAAGTGGCTTGCTCGAGATAAACCCAGCAGCCTGAGCGCTTAGTATGCGGCAGGACTCTTGTTTTGATCCATACTTAAAAACAGCATAAGTGATGCCAGAGAGGCTTCAAAAGCGTGCGTTGGATGCTGAACACTGTGTGTTTCTCACTCTAATCCCAATCAGCGGACCCCTCCTGAGAAGGGCGCCGCGCTGCCAGGACAACAGCAATCGACTCTCCAAGCTTCTCATGCACACTCATGCTCCAAAGTGGGGCAACATTTCCACTGCGACTGTGATGTGGAGCATTTAAAGGAAATTCGAGCAGGAAGTTTAGAGCTAAAGAAAAAGTGTTTGCCGGTTCTTGCACGCGCTCCAGTTTCCAGCGAAGTGTACCAGCTGCTACATGCTAGCGCTGCACTAACACAGCATGACGTTTTGCACTTGTGGTTTGTTATACGTGATCACTGGTGCATTGCTTTGCATGTGAGTAAGGCAGCACGGATTTATGACTTGCAGTCACGTGCAAGTGAGCACACAGATTGTGCGCATTCCTTACACATACACAGACACACACAGACACACACACACACACACACTGAGCCCAACCCTGCAGGAACATGCTGGAGATCAAAAGGCTTGGCTGGGAACGTTTCCCGCCCTCTAACAATGAGGCACGAATAAACACTTCCGCGTGTGTAGATCAGTCGGCATGGCAACACTGTGTTGCCAGGTAACGGCAGGGTTATGGACGTGGGTGTGTGAAGGTCGGTGGGCTGGGCTTCTCGAGTGTGTGAGGATCTGGAACATCAAAGGCTCACAAACCCATGATTGGATTTAATGACTAAAATGTGTGTTATCCCCACTTTTCCACTTCACGTTTGATTTTTTTCTCCCAGTACTTGAAAATTTATTGAACCAAAGCCGGAATATCACTTACTACTCAGTACTCAGTGTTCCTATATTTACTGTACTGGTACTAAATCGCATAAATTCAAATACAATAAGCTAGAATCCAGAGCCAAAACATTAAAAAGTGTCCAGTTACTGAAGGCTGTACATTCCTTCTTTAACTGAATACAGTTTCAATAAAATGAAATCAAATGAGTGCCCGGCACAGCAACAGGTACCCCTACCCAGCCCCCCGTCCATGGCACGCTTACACCTGTGCCCTGGTTTTCCCAGGTGTAGGTGGCAGTACCCCAGCGACCCT
Source organism: Ancistrus triradiatus (assembly GCA_025084515.1). Lineage (NCBI taxonomy): Eukaryota > Metazoa > Chordata > Actinopteri > Siluriformes > Loricariidae > Ancistrus > Ancistrus triradiatus. Next base: position 1,769,909 of record JAJAGP010000006.1, on the reverse strand, counting down.
TATCACTGAAAGCATTGTTAAAACATGAAAAATAAATAAACACAATTAACTGGAGCTATTTTATGGCAGGGTGTGCAATCACCTGACCACATACAATGAAAGTACATTACACTATCCAAAAATCAACTAAAATAGGTGTAAATCAGAATTTGAAACTCATGACAACAGTCACTGAATACTTTCATTTCTAACTTCTAACCATAAAAATGACTTTTTAAAAAGTTTCTTTAGAGAACAGTGAGCAGTTTATTGCAACATAAAGCACAGGCTTCTGCAAAAGTTTGACCACCATGTAAAAAAGGAATTACACAACCTCAGCAGGAAAGAACCTATGACATATCTCTCCAACGCATAATGAATCATCAACCAGTCAATGAAAGTCTGACACCTGAAAAAACCCTATTGAATAAACTGGTGCCTGGTTCACAAACGAAAAAATTGGTCGATACTTTTCAGTTTGGTCCCTGCAGAGGTTGTGTTAATCTAGTTATTCACAACATTGAAAAAACAATGTTGTTTGACCAGGAGTGCCCAAAAATTATATATAATATACATATATAAAGATATATATATATATATATATAAGACTATACAATCTAAATGGCATTTACAGTAACAAAGACACGATCATCTCCGACACTGGAACAGCAATCTGGGACCTGTGAATTCCAGGATATGCTGTCATAAAATGGGGAAAAAGAAACATAGTGGCCTCATAACTCCAGAGATCCCTGGTTCAATCCCTCGTTCAATTCCTCCCACATTCCAAAGATATGCATTAGGTTAATTGGTTGCTCTAAATTGCCCCAGTGTGAAAGTGTCTGACTAGTATCGATGGAACTTTGTTCCTGTCATGAATAGTCATTGATTGTAATGTGACATTAAATAAACAAATAATCAAAACAAACGTTTTGCTAGCTACATAAATGGTGAGGTATTTTAAATAGCAGAATCTGGAGATCTAGACTTGAAAAATACAAAAAGAGTGATTTCAAATATGTTTGGGGAACATTTGGGAGATTACAGCAAGAAGTTCAGACAAATTCTCCCACAGCAGTCTGAAGGATTTAAGGTAGATCTGTTGACCCCTATATAATTGTTTTAGTCGGATAGCCGCCTTTCTGAGGTAAAAACTAGCTGGTTCACTTCCATCAATCTCCGTGAGATATGATCTGTCCAGCAACATACCATAGCACTCGACAGAACATGCTGTCATGCAGCCAGATAGCATCTGGCTGCTCGGCTTCCTCAAGTGAAACTCTTTTTTTAATCGGCACAACTGCATATTTCTGTTGAGGAAACAAAAGCAGAAGTTGCTTAACCTGATTAAGCAATTTGGGAGGATTCCTGAAAGCGTTTCATCATCAGTTTTCTCTGCTGCTGGCACCCTCTTAGTCGTGCCCGTAGGAATGTGCTGTAATGTAAACAGAAAAAAACAAGGGGGACAAAATGGCTGACCTAGCCTGTTCCTAGCTGGTTCAGAGAAAGGAACAATGGCGAAAAAGGATTTTGTAACACAAGACACAAAGAGTGAAGTTTACTTTGTGTTTGAATATCTGTTCAGGGATTTTAAGATGTGTTTTTTTATGTTAATGATGTAAGTTGATTGGATTTGATTGGTACCATTGATGTAGTTTTGAAATTTGATTACACGCTGTAGTCATATGCTTATGGAATTATTGGAAATTATTTTTCGAAACCTCTAATCTTTCCAAGGCTTCTCCTAGAACCTTGACAAGGCCACAGCCTTAATGTTCCTTGTGTTCTAAAATTGCCACCCTGAACGGGACTGGCTGAACATTCTTTGCCCTTCTGTGTCACTCTAATTCCATAAATCAGCTGCCCACGGTTGCCCTACACCCATTCCACGCTCCCACCAGCTGACTGACTGCTTGTCTGTCTGTCCAAATTTATTTTCATGAACTTTGACCTCTGTGCTGTACAGAGCCAGCCTTCAGCAGAACTCCACCCCTCCCTTGGCAGTTCTCAGAAATTTTCCCATCCACCAATCAGCTTTCCAGATGTCTACATAACCTGGCTCAGGCCATGCTTTCGTCAGAGCTTGGTACTTTTTTTCCCATGGCGATTAGCCTGTACTTATCAAGGCGGGCCAGGTTGTGTCATAGCACTTGGGAATCCTGTTGCGAAAGTATATTTGGTTGTTTACTCCTCTGAAATTTAGGTAACCAACTAGCTAAAGGCCAACTAGCTGTAGGAGCATTCTTAGGATATGTGTCACAAGGCTTGATGTTTGGAACAAAGGCACACATTATTAAAGGTTTAGTGGGAGTAAAAGCACCTTTGGTGCTCTATGCAATCAAGTTCAATCACACCCAAATAACAGGAACAGTATCTTATTTTACTGTCTAGCATTATATCTCTATGTTTTATGGCCTGGCTACCAGTGAATTGCACAGGTATTTGAAATCAAAGCGAGAAGAAGTAAATCATTTGGAAGAAAGTGATTTACTCAGCCTCAGTTTCCATCTGTTTCTCCTGGTGAGGATCAGGGTAACTGATTTACTGAAATTTCAGAAAGGTATTGGAAAGAAATTTGAAAGAACAAAATTTGGCATGTGCAGCCAATATTTAGTAACAACACCTGTAGTAGAAACCAGTTTAAACAGTCTCTTTTTTGGTATTCTTTTTAGGTTCAGACATATTTTAGGTCATCCTGAATGCGTTATGTGTTCCCTCTTGTTCTCACAGTTGGCTTGACCAATTCCCCAGTCTCTCAGCATCCCCAGCTATGCTGACATCATCCCATTGAAGCCTTCCTTGCCGGTGCCTCAATCACATGACTGGCCCCACTGTTACAGCTATGAGGAACTAATGCCTGTCTGACCTTCCCTCCCTTGCCTGGCTAGACCAGTGGCACCACTATGACTCAAATATGGGTCTCTGTGGTAGTATTCTACAGTATTTGACCACTGTTCAACCTGAGTGCCCCTCTCATGCACGACATCCCACTGACTTCCCACAGACATCCCACCAGAAGTCCCACTGTTTTTCAATAATATTCAAGAGTGAAGACTGTGTAAGTCATTCCAGACCCTGATCAACTTCAGTTTCAGTTTCCCTACTGGCTGTGAGACTCTGGCTTCCAGGATTTGTTGACATTTAATACAATCCATTCCTCCTTCTATCAGCACATTTTTCCAATGCCACTGGCTGCCACACAACCCCAAATCATAACCACAAACATAATTTAGCCATGGGTGATCAAGCTTTAGAACAAGACTATACATAGGTTTTTGAATGTGTTGATAGCCATGGCGAGTTTGGAGCAGTGTGGAGAGAATGGGCTTTTGCCCACTTAGTCTTTGAGGGAGTGGGTCAGAATAATTATAAATAGAGTATGAATTCTTGGCTAAAAACAGTGACTAAAGACAATCTTATAACTTTGGCATTCTTTTAGGGTGACCACAGTTTGGCTTTCAAAAATAGGACACTAAGAGCAGGAGGTTTGGCACAGGGCAGGCAGGTGGGAGCAGTCAGTAGTAGCCTAAAGAATAATGTCAATGTAAAGCAAAGTTGAATCCCATACATATTACACAATTTAGATTCCCAGCCAGATGCACCATAAAGATATGTCTGGAAAAGTGAGGACGTAAGGTCACCTTAATTCTTTGTCTCAATGCTTATGTGTAACTGGATGATATGATAAATATTTCTATAATTTCACTGGTAACTTGTCAGGGCACAGGCAGGACTAAATGGACACTGTGCTTGTGTAATGTTTTATTTAACAAGGTTGTGTAAAATAAAGTGATCCACATCTGTGGAAAATAAACTTTTGCAGTTATTCTTTGCTTTGTAGATCGTGCCCGGTCTACGAGTCTGCACAAGCCACTTAGTAGTTTTTATTTGTGAACTTAGAAAATCAGAACCTGAAGGAGTTAAGTACATAGGAGGCATTTGGAAGTAGGAGAGAAAAACTGCAGCAGTTGGGACTAAGCGTGTGAGTGAAGGCTGCCATGACCCCATATTCACCCACCACCTGAGCTGCCAGTCCGCCAAGGACAGCAAGATTACGCCTGGCCTCGAGAAGGACGTCTACTTGGCTCGCTTGGTCATGCCTTCATTGGCATGCAGAGCTGTATCTTCTCGAGCCTCTCCCCTCTGCGCCAAAGCCTGCTGAGACTTTCAGCAAACAAGTTTAAGGAGAATTAACAGGAAATCATTGCACTCTTATGTAATTTTTGTTTGTTTTTCTGTTAAGCATTTTTCCTTCTTTTTTTCTCCAGAGCAGCTATAATTTGTCATTTATGGCTCATTGGTTCATTGAGTGCAGGATTATGCAATGCTCAGATTGTGCACCAAGGTTTAACTGGAATAAATTACAAGATGTGATTATGGACACATAAATCAAGTTTACTGTAGTGTAACAATACAGTGGCTATTGTTGTGAAGCCAAATTCATTTTTTTATATTTTAAATAAATAAATGGCTATATAAATGAATCTCAGATTGTTTTATGGTTCACTCAAAAGCGTACAGGAAAGTTACCTTGAAGTAAAGCCAATATCTGGCCCCTTAAACTCGCGCAGAGTGGTGTAAAATAACAAATAAAGGAACATCTCTACCTTCTCAAGACCATATGTTTTGTTTGGATACTGGATTGCTGGTTTACCAGCAAGACCATGTGAGTGGCTGGCTAGCTAACTGCTAAAGAAAAGAGCTAGTTTGCATCTGTCACAAGCTGACACAAGTGGGAAGTCTATACTTATTTACTAGAGGTTTGCTATTTATTAATTAATTGGAAGTAATCTACAGTGTTATGCAAATGCTTGACCACCACTGGATAAACTGGGTTGATATACTGTACACCAGTGCAAAGTCCAAAACACTCAATGTTATTTGTGTGTGTAAAAGGAAAAAGCACAATGACAGGGTTAGACCAGTACTTTATCTACTTCAACCAATGGCATGCATTTGACTAGATATTGCAATGTCTGGTTGACACAAGTGACCACACAGTGGACAATGGAGCACAAAACTGGACGGTCTCCTGCAGAACTGGACATCTGTTACCCTATTCAGCACTCTCTGAAAAATTTCATTATTTCATAATGCAATTTTAGTTGCAAAATATTAAATTCACGCCTAGACTCCTGTCTTTATCGAACTTTGTTTTACTGTTAAAAGTCAGTTGTTGTTTTAAGGGAATTTACATGTATATAAGGTCCATAGCCACACATTTGAATACTTGCTGCATTCTTTTAAATACAATCAAAATAACAAAACCAAAACCTGTCCCATTACTTACGAGTTTTTCTCTCATCAGGATTTCATTGGCTACTATGACTAGTTTCAAATATATTTATAAGTGTGTTTGTGCGCTCAATGGGTTCACCAATAGAATAAGTGTTTTCACTTTCAATCCATTACTCACTAAATTACATCAGATTTTTCAATCATTATTATAAATTTTGTGATAATGATTTTGGAACGGATTCATTCAATTTACAGTATTCTTTATGGACAAAATTAGCTTGGTACTTGCTTGGTAACTGAGGTACTACTACTATATCTATAGATCTATATCTATATATCTGTATCTACAGATAGAAGTGGAGGGTGCAGGTAGAAGCAAAATTCAGAATAGCATACACTTTTTTTAGATTTAGTTTTTGTTAAGGCAGTAGTAAGTTCATAGTTAGACTATTCAAATCCATACACCATAGCAAGAAATAAGGTAGTAAATTTTCCTTTATAAGCTACCAGACCAGGTAGTCATGCTACGACATCACAGTTGGACACTAACAATGTCCTCATGCAGTGTCACGCTACTGAGAAATCTGGTTACTGACTGACTCGGGTTGACTCCGATTTTCCCCTTTATCAGATTACTGAACTGCATGTAAACCATCTAACTCTGATTTCCTGGAGTTACCTGATTTTTCTATGACTGCAAACTCAGTGCTGGTCCGCATGAAAGCAGATTCGAGAAAGAACACTGCAGGCCAGAGCTGGTCTAAAAGCAGGCGAGCAAGAGCAGGCTGTGAAAACGATTGCGTGCTGATCTCCTCCCCTGCGTTTCTGCTCTCTGAGACATTGTTCCTCTGGCTCTGTTCCTGACTCACATTCCCTCTGAGCACTCCACCCGCATGATGCAACACACACACATACACACATACACACATACACACACACACACACACAGTCAGTTATACACAGGGAAAGAGTTGGGGAGGTATTGGGCCGTGTTTGTCAGTTGCTTCAGGGTATGTGTGCATGTGTGAGAGAGGAAAATGTTTGTCTGCTGAGTGTCTGCTGAGTGTCTCTAATGTGTTTTAGGAGCTGTTGTCAACAACAAGCCTCAAGATGGTTGTTAGTCACGTCACAGCCATACAGGGAGGCAAGATCACAACCACCCCCCCTCTCTGTTTTTGACTTCTAGACTGTCTTTGAGACTAATGTTACACCAAATATTTTTGGTGCAGCCCGGGTGCAAGTTGTCAAATGGCAAGCCACATGGCGCACGAACCCCAGTTGCTATTTGGTTGCTAAAGCAAATTCAGCTGTTTGACCGTCGCATGGGTTTTCCATTAACCGCGTTGCATACTCGGATCGCTCTCCACGGCCTCGTCTTGCCTTTCATTTTCCAGTCTGGCACTCATCAACAATGACGCCTGACTATATCGGGCCTGATGCGGCGGTGTCCTTTACTTCGAGGGCCTTTTTTTTTTTTTGAGGTCGAGTGTGTCAGGTCTCTACACGCAAACACATTCATTTTAGAAACATGCTCCCCTGCCTCCTAGGGAACGCCCAGGACTTCCAGTAACTCAGGGGCTAATTTGTCTCCCCCCGACCAACCCTGGCAGTAGCCCAATGATACCCACACAAGTGCAAGCCTAGAGTGGTGGATCCATTAAGAATCCTATATCTAGGCGAGAGGAAAATGGGGGCAGGCCTCGCACAGATGATGGGTCACAGCTGTTCCCACAGGATGGAGCGATGTTCCCCTCCCTTTTTTCCATCGCAGTTCAAAGACAGCAAGAGAGAGAAGACCCAAGGCATTACTAACATTAGAAAACCCCACGGAGGAGTTTAGGAGGATGGAGGAGGGGCTGCTGGGCGTTTCTTTTTGCAAGGCTTGGACGTATTTGGTTTTCAAAACCTCAGCCATATTCACAAAAAAGGCAATGGCATTCACGCCGCAGGTCCTGAAATAGCAGCTGCAACTCACTCCGGCTTTCACCTGTGTCTCAGGACTCACACAAACACAAGAGAAGGACATGAATGCAAACGTTTTCAGCCACCCGAAATCCACACATGATGGTTTCACATGAGACTGACCTACATTTTGAGCATCATGAGTTTGAGTCATTAGCGAAGCTGATTTATACTTCAATGCCCACTTGAGTATAGATTGTATTGGCAGATATTGCCATTTCTTTTATACACAATGATCATCGTATTGAAGAATGGCAATATAATGTTTAGATATATAAAACATGACTAACATGATGACAAATAACTCCCAATGAAAGCACGATGGTACGCTAGGGAATATTCACCTGTTAATCCCTTACAAGTCAGTTTCGTAGCTCTTGTGTGAATCAGATAAGAGTCAGCCACCGGATGCAGCAGTTTCTGAGCACCTGGGTTTGAACCTTGGGCTGGACTTGCTATTTAAATGTCGGGTAGTGCGGGTAAGTCTCAACCAGGGATCAATTTTGCTGCACTGAATGAATTCCAGGATAGGGAAAGGTTCAAAACTTTGAGAAAGGAGTGTTTGCAAAAGTTGGAAATCTTGCCATATGATCTATTTCTTAGAACCTACTTCCTTAAATGGTTCATTTAAATGTTTACAATTTAAGTTTAGAAAATCAGCAATCTATGTCCTTGACAGCTGTTGCATATTACATTTTTCCCCCATGTTTTACCACCACTTTTCCTGAAGGGTTGAATGGAGAACATGGAGAACACATGGCATGACATACCTGCGGGTTTGCACTGATAGCAAAGCTAAATATATCCTGAGCATGTATTCATGTACCACAATATGATTTTTTCCACAAACTTATGTCCTAATCTCGGTTGTTGGATGTGTAAATAGTGACGAAGACAGATACTGACTGAGCACGTCTGGTTTTTATAGAGAGAGTTGCAAACCTGACTAAGTACAAAATGTCAGCACTGATTCATGACTGAGCAATTTAAGAAACCTCCATGCAATCCTTTTCCTCGGAAGACTTCAGACTCTTAATCCCTCCGCTCAGTTGATGCGGCAGGTAGCCTGCGAAGCGCTAGAGGATTCTGGGAAATCTGGGCGATGATTCAAGGCTCCTGGAGAGACCCAGATGTCCCTACAGAGCTTGTTCAGACAAAAACAAGCACAAGCACACACAGGTTTGGAAATGTGCTTAGATCGGAGCTTATGTGGTGGCTCCACGTAAGTGACATAATTACGAGAGCACGGTGAATAACAGGTGTTTCAGGTTGCTCATTTGCCTAAATAACTCAAAGAACAAATCACAATGAATCCATGGCCTTCCCTTGGCAAAGCCCCAGTGGGAACACATGACAAAGCGGGCAGATCTGATTTCCAGCACGAGAATTAGGCGCATTTGTTTGGGCGTGTCGCGCCATCTGACCACAGCTGATGGATCGGTTCGATGACAAGAGCCAGGGTGTGTCTTGTGAACCATTTTAAATGTGGATCTTCCCTGGAGATGAAGCACAACATCCAGCTCAGATATGGCTGATTTGAGGTCAGAATAGGCCAGCTGTGCGGAGCGTCACATATGGTCAGCACCTGCGCCGAGATACGAGGGTCAGGGGAACATTAAAGTGATGTCACCTGTGTTTTGGAGGTTGATTGAGAGCACTGATGTGATGTCAAATAGGACATGGTGCTGGATGTCATCAGTATTTGCTTAACACTCCTCCCAGTTCTGAGTCACTTTAAACACACCACTCCGTGTGCAAAGCTCATACTTTATATTGGCGGTGCAGGGAGACTGAAGAAGTCCTCTTAATTAGCAGTTTAGCTGTTGCTGTAGTTTGTACATCTTGTCCTTGATGAATCATAAACAGATGGAAATGAAACTTAAAAGTCAAACTTCTGGGGAAGTAGCTAGCGCAAGCCTACATGACTTCAAAGTCATGACGCATGATGCACTATCCAAGGTGTAGCAACCATTTTGTGTAGGAAGCAATCCTAGTAGTAGGATAATTCACTTATGCAAAAGCAAGTTGAACTTCATGCAAAGGTTTGCTTTGTTTGCATGGAAGTTCTGCGATGCAAAAGCATCGAAATTAATATCATTACGTCACTCGCTGACATTCAACATGCTAAAGCAGAGCTAGAAATATGACATGACCACCCTCACCTTTTCCCACCATTGAAGCTTTTCTCATTTTGACAAGGATTGCCTTACTGTCCTGTGGTGATGTGGTTTGTTTACTCAGAAAGTACTCAGGGGGGGCTCCTGCGGCGAGGAAAACGTACCCAGAGTCATTGCTTTCCTTCCTCAACGCGGCAAGGGGCTCTACATTCTTCTAAACGTTGACATGTTTGGATGTAAACACGGCGGCACCGATACCATAATGACGTGTCTCTCCCACGTCAGCTCTAGGCTATATAGAAAAGCATTAGCGAAGAATATGCCTCACCTCTCAGGCAGGAATTGGCCTCTCATGCTTGAGAAAAAAGAGAAAACAGAAAAAAAAGCAGGGCATTTCAGAGAACAAGTGTGTGTGTGTGGATGTGAGGGAGAAACCTGTCAAACTGCAGTCAAAGGCCCAGTGAAGAGGCATTAAAAAATGTACCGTCTGTCCACTGCGTGTTTGTGCGCTTTGTGTGTGTAGGTGTGTGTTGACTGACTTTGCCTGTAACAGGAAAATATGTTAAGTGCATCAGCGGTTAGGTCAGAGGAAGGAGGAGGGGAGTTTTTTCCATGAGTAATCATTCATTCCTGGCCTGGCTGTGCTGTTTGCTTGTGTCAGCAGGTCTGTGTCTGATCTTCTGTATAACACCGTGCCTATGTGCAGCCTCGTATTGTGTTTTTTGTTACAATGATATGTGTGTGTTTGCATAACTACATGATGATCTCTGTACGTCTAGTTAACGTGTGCATGTGTGTTCGTACCATCTCGGTGCAGGGTACGACAGGAAGGCTTGGGTTCAGCAGACTGAATGGAAAGTGCCGGAGGCCCTACAGAGCAACAGCAGATGGGAATGGCAGTGTGAAACTCTCTCTCGTTCGCTCTGTTTTTCTCTGTCTTTCTATCTGTTATCACACGCCATCTCATCCCACTGAGCATTGCCAGCCACGCCCCTCACCATCTGACCTACTGCGTATGTGTGTGCGCTTCTATGTGAATGTGTGTAAGACTACGTGCCTAGCCCTGTTTCCTCCCACTGGCTCAATAGCGTGATTTTGTAATGTACTCTGTGAAAGGTAAACAAGGACACAGCCGCCGTGGTGACCGGGGCGGATCCCTGCTGCTGAGCCGATGCTCTCTGACATCATCGTTAATAGTACATTGATATAACTCACATGACTACTCTCATTGCTTTCACAAATGTCATGTGGTCACAAAATGATATTTCACCATGCTGGTGCCATCTAATAGTTTTGGGCAACCCTGATCTAATTACTGTTTTGCTGATTTTCTAAATAAAAAGGAACCAACTTGATATAGTTTTTGCTCAATACAACATCAGACACTTTACAAAACCACCAGTGGCTCATCTGGAAAGGTACCCAAACTTTAAAACACAGAAAATGTGTTTGCAAGAAATGTGTTATAGTTCAGGAAGTTCCCTGAATAGGCTCTGTTTGCTTATTTTCAGTGAGAAAGCCAGCAAACCGTAACCGGGGTGCCCAAACTTTTGCATAAGCCTGTAGCACCACTATGCTAATTTTCAGTCACAGAAATGCATCACGGTAATTTCAGGTACTTTCCACAAAACCCACAGCTGTTTAAGTAGAACATGGCATTTTCAGGAATGTAACTTTGTACCAGATTATGATAAAGCACAAGCAGATAAAGCAGTTAGCTAGTTCTGTTCACTATGTAAAATAAAAACAGATGTTAAGCCTTTTTACATGCTATTGATGTGTTATTTATGTTAGCTTAAAGTAAGCATAAAGATCACTTTGAGTTTCAAAAAGTAGGCTATAGCTATCAGCATAAGAGGGGTTACATAGAATTGATTTTTAACTGAGTTTTATAGTTATGTAAGTAAACCTGGGTCTGAATTTGAAAACAAAAACACTGTTTGAAGTCACTCAGGACTTGATAATATATTGTATGCAATGGTGCTAAATATAAATAGCTCCTCTATCAAAAGAAAGTATTAAATATGATTACACTGACAGTCTTTTATTGTAGCAACCAAGCGCATGGATATATAATCCCTATAAAATAAACTTATTGAAACAAATGATAAGTAATCATTATACTGAGGCCTTTAGCTAAACATTGGCTAAACACATCTCAGGTGACTTCTTTAATGGTTCACATAGATACATGGTTATAGCCACTCCATAAAATAAGAAAATTGCATATATCAAGCATAAATCAGTTACTCAACAAAAGACCTAAACATATGTATATATAAACATGAAGGTGTTTGTTATTAAGGGAGATAAAAATCCAAACCTACATGGCCCTGTGTGAAAAAGTGATTACCCACTCCCTTGTTAAAACATAACATAACTATGGATTATCACACTTAAGTTCATCGTCTCTAGCCACACCCAGGCCTGATTATTGTCGCACCTGTTCTCAATCAGGACATCACTTATATAGGATCTGCCTAACAAAGTGAAGTACACCAAAAGATCCTTAAAAGCTACACATCATGTCGAGATCCAAAGAAATTCAGGAACAATTGAGAAAAGTAATTGAGATCTATAAGTCTGGAAAGGGTTATAAAGCCATTTCTAAAGCTTCGGGACTCCAGCAAACCGCAGTGAGAGCCATTATCCACAAATGGCGAAGACATGAAACAGTGGTGAACCTTCCCAGGAGTGGCCGGCCGCCCAAAATTACCCCAAGAGCGCAGCGACGACTCATCCAAGACGTCACAAAAACCCCCACAACAACATCCAAAGAACTGCAGGCCTCACTTGACTCAGTTAAAGTCAGTGTTCATGCCTCCAGCATAAGAAAGAGGCTGGGCAAAAATGGCCTGCATGGCAGAGTTCCAATTCTAGTGTGTTACTTGATAGTGTTGCACTGGAGCTGTAATTGTTGATAACGTAGCAGCAGATACCGAATTAAATGCCTAATATGACAAGACACAATGTAGAACTAAAAAAAGGTTTAAATATTGCCACTAAGAGGCTGTTGTATCAAATAAACTCTACATACTGAAGCTAACTTGCTATGTCAAAACCATTTATACGAGGTCCTAAGGTGCCTTCATCTCTGATATCTGTACTTTCTTGCTCAGTTGCTCACCGCGCCAAATGCCAGTACAATTTCCATACTGGCTCAGGTCGGTTTATGTTAGTAAGCTAGCATGGGCTTGGTGGTTGACCAGCAAAATGTTTCCTGTTAAGCTGGTTGACCAACATCCCGGTGTCCAAAACACAGTATATCCTGTTTTTTGTTGTTGTTTTTCACATGGCTAAATTTGGAGTTTCCTCCAAACAAATGTTAGATTTAGCTTAACTCTGCTGTTATGTTTGTTAAGGACTTGATGTTTAAAACACGCCAGCCTGAAGGCACAGACAGACTAAACTGCAGTCAGCTCCAGCGAACCTTTGAAGTTCAGCTTCTTTCTACAGCGCGGTGATGTTTTGTGTACCTGCTAGAAAGACTGTGTGTTAGGAAGAGCGTGTGTACGGGAGTGGAAGCTCTGTAGCGTTCAGCACCAAGGCGCTGAATAACCGACTGACAGCCATGCGAGAAATTCTCTGGTACAGACGAGATGACCGAGTCTTCACCTTTGCGTGACTGAAATGCTTGTTCCAGCAGTGCGAGGGAATAGAGAGATGCTACTCCAAAAGCCTTTTCTAACATCTATCCACCTACGTAGCACTTATACGCTAAAACATGCTATTTGAGATGTGTTGGGAAAAGCTCTGAGATTTACTATATTTGGGAGAAGAATTTCAGGCTTTAGTATCTAAGCCTCGAGAGGTCTCTATGATTTATTTACTAGTAGCTAATACTGTCAAAATGCACGCATTTACTCTTTTTGGCAAGCCATTTTATCCAAATCCTAATAGGACACCACCAATGGTATTATTACTAAATTTGACGTTTTGTGTATTAGCACTGGACAATTTAACAAGCCAGCATCACACCTGTTAGTAAACTAGGTCATACATGTAGCCCGCAGCTAGTCGAAGAGTTAACTGCTAAACATTAGCACATAATTTCCAGAGATAGACAAATGGGATTTCATGATCAGTTACATCCTACATATTTAAATATAGTACAATAAGTGGAATTTTACGTAAATGACATTAATGCACAGTTGGCAAGTGAGCCTGCTAACTGTTAAACATTAGCTTGCAGTTCTCACAGGCGGCCACAAGTGGGCTTTTAGGATCACAATCTCTATTTAAATGATCACATTTATTAAAGACAAATCGACCATAAAAATAAGGCATAACAATAATTAATAATAAAGCTAGCGATGTGCTTTTTGCATACTATCTTATACCATTTGTCTAAAAATCAGTTTCTGTCGGACCATTCCTCTCAGGCTAAAATAAGCAAACGTTTTCGAGAGAAACTGTGTAACACGTTGACGCAGCTTTCCACTTTCCATTAGCTGAAAGCCGTCACTGTGTTCGGCTCCCTGTGGCCTCGTGTCAGTCTGTGCTTATTGTGACCTCCAAAGGACTGTAAACTAACACCGCCAGGGCCTTTCAAACACACATACAGTGCATACAGTCACACCTTGCAATTCTTTCTTTATCTCACATGGCTCGCTCTCACATGGCTCGCTCTCTTCGTCCCACAGAGGCTCTGAATTTGCCAGTCATTCAATCCACTGTGAAGCCGTGGGTCCTCTTCTCTCAGAAGATCCGGTTGCCTGCATCCATAGGTGAGAGGCCTGCCCGCTTAGGACCGGATCAGGTTCGCTTTGAACGGAGAGAAGCGCCATTGTTTGCAGTGGAAAGGACATAGCAGGGTGCGGCGCGAAGAAAGACGACGTAGAGCGATGTGAAAAAGATTTGCAGACGGTATCAGGCCAGCGGAGGCTCATGTGAAACACTGACGGCCATTTCCTCCAGATAAGCACGGCTTGCGTTGGCTGAAAGGGCCTTTATGTGCAGGGCAGATGGATGACTTCAGCCATGCCACGTCCACACCGAGACATCTCCCTCATCACATAATGCGGAAAGACAAAAGAAACAAGGACAAGCAGAAGAAGAGCCGGAAAAAAACATCCTCGTTCTTTTCAGAAAGGCAGCAGTAACCCCAGAGTGCATCCCCATTAACCAAACAATGATGCAGATGCAGATTTGCAGCAGTGTTGATCTTTTCCAGCCTTACATCATCTCCTTTCGTGTTTTTACCTCAGTTTGGTGTCGCAGCTTCATTCCACAGTCTGTTCATCACTTCCTCATTTTCAGGCTCTAATTTTAAGTCAACTGAAACCATCTGTCACTTTCAGCCATTGAACTGGCGGATGTGCTGTAACGGAAAGCTAAAGTTATGTACTCACAAACTAATATAATAACACTTTCTCAAAAGCTGCAGCGCAAAGTAGGAAGAAGACCGACATCAAGAATTTTGTGTATTACACCACTCAGGTACAGGTAGAACGGAGAAGCCTAGAGTTTTATGCAAAAGTTTGGATGATCTTGGTCAAATTACACACTTGGTTGGTTTACTGCATGAAAACAAGGTAACTGTAATGTGGGGCCACCCGGGTCAGCATCACATGACATGAGCAGATCTACTGATCTGAAATAGACTCAGGCCTCTTCCCAAGGGGCACTGAAACTAGCAAGGGGGTAATGCCATTAATACACTGAGACTACAGAGTGCAGCAACCCAGACCTTTGACTGGCGTGTGAACCATAATTGCCTCCTGGCATAAATTTACTTTTGATCTAGGACAGTGATCCATAACCAACAGACCTCACCTTGCCAGAGGCGGGACATGAACCAAAGTGGCTCAACAGGTAAAGCACTGGTTCCAGATGTTCTAAGATGGGTGTCTGCGTTGTTCCATAAAGGCACCTGAGTTTCAGTAGTGCTCGGAGTGGTGGCAGGATCTGTTTTTGTCACGTGACCAAACCAGGGGTGGCCCCACATTACAGTAACACAGTCTCTGCAAGAACAAAGTTCTAAGACCTTGCAAAACACTGGTCGGTCTGGAAATATACCCAAACCTTCGAACATGCCATTTTCTTTGCTCTGTCTTTAAATTATGCATTCAAATTAGCAAAAATATTTGCTTGTTATGTTTGTTCCCTGTGGAGGTTGTGTTAAGTTCTTTTCCGTTTGTAATTTGATCAGGGATGCCAAAACATTTGCATATGATAGAACTCAAAAACCCCTTTTTGAATCTGAATTGGTCATTGGTGAGCAGTCTACATGTACAAATTCCTCTTTGGGGATAAACAGGTCCATCCATCCATCTACCTTTCACCTGTTCCTCTTAAGCTAATGATGTAGTAATCATGGCCTACAGTGTGGAAATACTGAACAAGGCCGTCAACGGCTTTTGACTCCAATGGACTTCCGTATGGAACATTCAGGGTTGCTGCAGTAATACATTTTACACATTACGGCAATGAAGTGTAATGGAATCAAATCAAGGGTTCGGTTAGCTTAGTGCTGCTTTTTGAAAGGCTTGTAGGTCAGCGTCTCGTCTGTCCCTCCTCTTCTTCCCTTCAGACCCTTTGGGAGGGGGAGGCTTCACTCCTGGTCTAATCTAGGTCAGATAAAAGAGAATAATGAATCGAGCGGGGTGAGAGGAGACATCTGGACGCATGCCTATACTAGTCGCAAACATTAACCACAGGGGGAGGGAAAGGCGAAGCTGTGTGCTCATATGAACTTTGGCCTCACAAACTGGTAGGCTGTGCTATTTTGGAAGTACGGGGGTGAGGGAATTTTTGCATTGCCTCTCTTTTTGTTTAGGGTATTTCTGAAGTGAAGGCTTAACGTTACTCTCTGATCTCTCAGCTCTCGCTGGGTTTTCCCCTATGCTAAGCTTCCTGCTTTGCTGAGAGGCATATTTCAGGCTAGTCAGCTGTGAAAGCTCTGACGCACCTCTGGGCTATTTTGTGT
Organism: Ancistrus triradiatus; assembly: GCA_025084515.1. Lineage (NCBI taxonomy): Eukaryota > Metazoa > Chordata > Actinopteri > Siluriformes > Loricariidae > Ancistrus > Ancistrus triradiatus. Next base: position 1,753,685 of record JAJAGP010000006.1, on the reverse strand, counting down.
GTGTGTTTGCTCTGTGTGTGTGTGTGTGTGTGTGTGTGTGTGTACTCACACGGCATGGTTATATTTAAATAGACTGATTGAAATAAGCCAAGCAGAATAGTTGAGTCAGCGAGGCCGCTAGCTCTTAGCACCCTCCCGTCTGGAATCACGCCACACAGCTCATTTGTTTGCCATTCATTCAAAGTCCTGTACAGGTTGATCCTCTGTCTACGCACTTGCATTTACACTGTGCTGTTTACCAGTCTCAAGTAAAAATAGTCATTTCGTTAATGTTTTTCTTTTCTGTCTGACTACTTCAGTCTCCACGTAAGCTCACATGAGGATAGCGGTAATGAACACGCTATTCAGTTAAATAAGCTACATTAAGTACAGCAGGGGGCCAATAATGGAAAAAGCTCTGTGAATGAGACATGGATACAAACGGAAGATTAAGCTAGTCTCTGAGCTGCTGAGCAGATTCGGATGCGAGGAAGATCTCGTTCAGGACTGTGGAACAAAACTTTTTGATTTAAAGAAGAGAATAGGAACAAGCAACTGGGAAATATTTAACTAAGCTGGCATAGTTACGTCTCTACAATGTATCTGTAGGCAGCATTATTTAGATTTGCGACTCTGGAACTCTCTACCTCCACTGGTTAAATATATCTCACTTTATTTAAATCTAATCCTCAAACATATCTCTTAACACTTGCATATGTCTCCCTCAACCTGAAAACTGGTCCTCCATTGATCTTGTCCATGTCTAGCACTCTTTATTTGTATGTATTAGTGTTTTTCTTGTTGTTTGTGGTGCTCTCTGTGCTGAAAATGATAAGCGTCCTTGGGTTGATGAAAAGCACTATATAACAATAAAATGAAAGTAAAAAAAAGTAGTGTTGTAGTCAAGGCCGCTTGAGACGAGCCCGAGTCATGACCAAGACTGGGACACATCAAGTCCAAGTCAAGACCAAGATGGGGAGTGGCTGACGAGACGAGATCAGATTAAGATTTTTTTATCATCATAATAGAATAAAAAGAAAAAAAAAAGTTTGTAATTCACTTTACATCCATTATCATTCATTATGCACTATACATTATAGATTAAGAAATAATATTATATTTCATCATATATTTTGTAAACTATATCAATAAATAATATATAGCCTTAAAGTATTATTAATTAATACATTATAGTTTTAGTCAAAGTAAGCCTTTTGGAAGCAAATAATGGTAATGATTCCCTTCCTGTCTCAAACTTAATCAGAATCACCACTTAAAGCCACCTGAATATAAACAACATTCAATTTACACATTTTTATTATTAAACATGAAAACACAATAACAATAATTCCTATTCAAAATAAACTATTCAAAAACGGGTTCATTGATTGGATCCTAAACGAGAAGAGCAGGAACTTGTTTTTCCCTGTTAGCCAATCAGAGTGCAGATTTTTGTTTAGGCATGTAGAGAAAGGACTGATGTACTTTGTTTGAATGGATTGTTGACATTCAATAACAACAGAAAAAAAGTTCAGTTCATAATTAACGTTACCTCAGACAGACACATTGGACTCTGGTCTCGACAACAAAAGAGTCCACCTTACTCCGAGTCCAAATGAGTTTGAGACCAAGACGAGGCCGGGACTGCTTGTTTATGGTTTTGAGACCGCACTTGCGTACTACAACAAAAAAACAGTAAAGAACCTATAAAAGTCTGATCAGCAGTGGATGCAAAGTGCAATTATGGTGACATTCGGGTTTTATGGAGTCTTATCTGAGCAATCTGTCAGCTCATGAGAAAGGCGCTAACACTCTCAGTGATTTCGTCAGGTTTCTACTGTCATATTTATATTGTCTTTATGTTCAAATATTGCTAAGATATCTGTACACATGGAGTCTATAGCAGTATTGTCAAATACTAATAAAAACTCTTCTTTGTTGTGATCAAACATTATAAAATCATAGCAGTTCGAATTTTATGGCGTTTCAAAAAACCGTCTCCTGAATGCGCCTGTCCACCGAAACAACCCAGCAGATAATCCAGCCGTGTTGTCATAGCACTGACTATGTACAAATAAGGGCTGATCTCATAGCACTGACCACATACAAATAAGGGCGGATCTCATTTAAAAAACAGGGTCAGAGTGCTTCCAAAGAGGACATGTGACTGTTGATAATGGCTGGAAGTGTGCTTAGGCTGGCTGATCTACCTTCTGTCGCTAGAGGCACTTCTGATTATTGCAACACACCCACTCGGCTCAGTGCTTTGGCAAATCCACGTGCTTCACACACTCTGGGACATGCAAGTCTGCACCGTGACCTCTAGCACGGATGGAAAGAGGCAATCTGCAGAGTCTGGGAGTCTATTCAAAGTACCACGCTGATAAATCCCTGATGCAACACCGCACTTAGCGGCGGCCTGCTCAGAACGGGCGATAAGACGAGTTTAATGTTTAACAGCTTTATGAGGAAAGGTTAGCGAGATCTGGCAGAGATAGCGCTAATCGCTCAGGGTCCAGCTAGATGTTTGGACATGGAGGATGTGTTGTAATAGTGGGCACGGTGCCCGCATGCCATGATCAGTCCGATGCCTGAGTCATATCCTTATAACCCAAATGCTTCGATTTCTAATGAGGCAACTGGTTTCTGTATTACTAAGAACAGGACCCATCCAAAAACAATCGGTAATCTTTTTATTTACGTGGTTGGACGTGGACGCTCCTAAAAGAGATTAAGCACTGTGCTTTCATTTCCTCATCCTGTGCTTGTGTGTGTGTGTGTGTGTGTGTGTGTGGTGTGTGTGTGTGATTACAGTAAATTCTTGCCTTGTAATGGAAATGCAAACCTGTTCTGTTTGTTTGCCAGTGCCTTCTAGCTAAATCAGCATAACTCAGCATTGAAAGGTCAGCTCCTTACACTAAGCAAAGCCGTCCAATTATACATGTACACACACACACACACACACACACACACACACACACACACACTGACCTGCAAGCAGCAATTCATCTGCCCTGACCAGACTGACCCCGTCACAGCTGTAAGTAGAGCCGTGAGTCATGGGTTGCACAATGCTGGACATGTAATCATATTACTCCAGCTTATCTGTCTCGTCAAGGGCACCTAATGTGCTCTGCTGTTCCTGTGTGTGCTAGAGTGAGAGAGTGAGAGAGAGAGAGAGAGAGAGAGAGAGAGAGAGAGGGTGCTGTGCCACCTGAGTTCCTAGCTTGTATTTGTCACAGCTAAATATGAATGTGTCTGATTTTACTACCTAAATTTCGATCTGCATCATATTTTTATTTCACAGCCCAATCATTTAACATTCATCCATCCATTCATGCATTCATTCTCATACCCACTTCACTCAATTCAAGGAATTGGACCGAGGATTTCTAGAGCAGTGAGGCAATAGCACTATCACGATGATTTTTTTAACAGTTATCACTATGTTAGCTGACGTACGTCAAACTGCTATAAACTGTATTATCTCACCAAACACTAAACTTCAGCCCTTTGCTTCGTGATGTCATATTCTCACTTAAATATTCAACAGGGTCCTGTCCGATTCAAATACCACAATACCCATGAGTACATGTTTGCATGCAGCTGTCTAGTGAACTAGCTTGCATTTGTCAAATGGAGACAGGAGAGTGATATCAGTATCTTAAATGTATTGACCTGTACTTAAAAATACTTTTGAAATGTACCATTCTTGTCACTACTATCATTTAGCTAAGCTGGCTAGCTAGCTAAACATGCAGGTTGTGTGAACAAATGAGCCGTTACCCTTAAAAAGTGACCTGTGTGAATAAAGAACGCTTCCAATTTTACATTGTAAGTCACATGGAGGCGTCTCACTTCCAAATCTGCTTGAGTATCAAAAGTTCTTTAGTTTCTGGTATATGGTGAAATATAAACAGTTGGTGGACTTTTGGACTCGCAGGCAGAGCTTTAGCAGAATGTGCTAAGAGGGTTAGATAACACTGACATGACCAGGTGGCTACTAGCGACTAGCAGACTGACAGGTCCAACTGGCTTTCTGCTCGGCTTATCCAGGCCCTCATTATCACCGCCTGCCACTCACACACCCTCTAAAATAACCCAACCTGAGCTCCTCTGTGTAAGCACCTTTAGATCTATTCATACCGGCTGGTCCTTTGGGAGACCTCCAACATGTTAGCACGTCACGCCCTTAATGCATAGTTACAATAACAAAAGGAAGGAACTGCACATTTGCGCAGTCATGACACCCGAGTGCATTCTCGAGGGGTAACGTGAGAACTGAATGAGCCCGTTTCAGGTCACGCATGGTTCCAGGAGGTGGATGAAATGCTTAAACAGGCAGGGAGATAGCAGTTTTCAGATTATAGCGTTTGACACGAGGAAGAGGGAACATGGATGAAACAAAGATACTGTATGCAAATGTTTGGCTCTGCTGAAATGACAGAAAGAACGAGCTGAGGATCTTTCCATCTGCTATCAGTGTCAGGCCTGATAAAGCACAGGGGAAATTTCTGCGGTTGCTTTGTATGGCGTCTCGGGTGGTGCTTCATCTGGGCCCAATGACAGGCTCAAGAGGAAGCCAGGAAACGGCTCCAGATGCCTGGAAATGAGAAGTTGATTCATGAGTGATGTATCACAGAGGTTTTCTTAACAAGAGTGCTTGTAAAGAGGGGCATATTTTACAGCTATATCATCCAAACCGCACGGAGGCAAAACCGAATTCAGATAATACTGTGCAAGCCCAAGGATGAGGTTCAACACAGGCTCGGGTGGGTGTTTCCAAAATTTCAGGGCTACATTTCAAAAACCTTATGCAAGTCCAACACCACAACCACTTCCAGCTACGCAAAAATGATTCCACAGATTCTGAAAGGTGTCAGGACTCACTGATCTCCTGAAACAGTGTAGCACATCCCAAGCACTTCGTTTAGCCTAGACAGGCTTTGTGTTTTGGAAAATATGAATAGAAGGTCTGTAAAGGTTTTATATAAAGATTAAGTCGGGTTCGGGCCACGGTGGTACCTTCTGGCCAAGTTGGGCATTGTACAGGTATTATTGCAACAATGCCCTGACAGGGTGTGACAATGATGGACTGGCGTCAACTCCAGTACATGCTCTTGCCTGTGCCCTCTGTCCTCTGGGATAGGTGCCAGATCCCCTCAGTGACCCTAAAAAAAAAAAGTGAAAAAATCCAGATTAAAAACATACTTATTTAATATATGTGAATGATGATATGGCGGTGGTTCTCAAACTGAGGGGTGCATCCCCTAGGGGTGGCACAGAGCTATTGCAGGGGGGCACAGCAAGGCAAATGAATGAGGCATGTCTAAGATCATTGTAATAATTCCACCGTGAAGGTGATTTGTCACTTTATAGTATTTTGCTCAATAAGATGTTGCAGTTTTTGTATGAATTACAGTGTTTAAAATAAACTCCAGTGACGTGTACACGTGTGTCGGAATGTTGGGTGGCTGGAAAATATTCTCATCTACAAAAGGGGGGCACTGCAGAAAAAGGACCACTGTTCTAGGGAGTCATGGTGGCACAGTGGTTAGCGCTGTCAGCTCAAGCTCCAGAGACTTGGGTTTGCCTGTTTGGAGTTTGAATGTACTTCCAGTGTCTGTGAGTTTCATCCAGGTACTCTAGTTTCATGCCTCGATGGGTCAGGGACGTGTTGGCAACCACACAATATTCGGCAGGTGGTTTAACGTTATGGCTGATCGGTATTTCCTGTATTTCAGAAGTGCACTAAACTAATGAAACGGCCGATGACATTATGGGCAAACTACAATTCCAATAAGTCTTTGGACGGAAGTCATGTACATAGATCCAGTGTTATGCCTGCAGGGGTCTTTATTTTGGATAAAAAAAGCAATCCAGTGAAAGTTTTACTGCAGGTATATGATTGCTGATGACAGCTATCTTTTTCAGTGTCTCGTTCTATGACTGCTGCACTCTAAAAAAGAATGGAAACTGCAGTCTTGTTCTGATTTGCAACAGATCCAACCACAGTCAGGTAAAACACTAACACAGTGTGGCAGATTAATGTAATAAAGTAAATCAGGTCACCTCTGTAAATTTCCTTTCCTAAAACTACTATCATTTTCAACAGTGCATCCCACTAGACATCAAAACAGGCTGCGGGTCTTTCAAAGAAGGCCAAGGCTGCATTTGATGTTAGTAAGAGACTGAGAGAGAGACAGAGCACTGTCTGGACATTACATAAGCTGTCATTATTTGCTGGTTTTTGCTCTGGGGCTTAGTTACATCACGGTGCTGCTGCGTCTGTGTTATTTTTGGTGGCCATGTGAAAACTGCTCACGTCAGTTACCTGTAGTGTGAGGACCTGAGACGGGAAGCAAACTGGGGGAAGCAGTCAGGCGCAGAGAGGGTAGTTATGGGAGGGCGGTTTCAACGCAGGTTTCGTTGGAACAAAGTATCAGTGTTAGCTCAGAATCATGTTTTATATGGCTTTTGATGTGCTGCATGTTGCCTGGTTAATACACACTATTAACCAGTGTTACAGAGTGTATTAACCAAGCCACATGCACCACAAGATCCCTTAAACTTTAGCCTCTTAAAACGACGAGGGTCCACACAGTTCAACTAGTAACCACTAGAACTGAGGAAACTCAAATAAATCTAAACTCTAAATCAGTCATGAGCATGAGTCCCCACATCACTTTCCTGCTGGGTTCGACATCACGTACAGGCAGTTGCGTAACTACAAACAAGTTCTAGCCAACTTGAGTCCAACTACTTTCTATCAACCAAGCACTAATATGAATGAGCCTATTGCACTGCATATAAATTCAGTAGTAAAGCAGCTAATCAGCTGATTATCTTTAAATGATAAAAGATTGCATTCCTACAGCCAATAGCCAAGCTCAGACCTTGCAAGCAAGCTAACAGTTGTCATATTGCTTATACATAATGCCAGGTTTAACAGTAAGGTGGCTAATATTTGAAAAAAAAAAAAACTTTTGGAAAATGATCACGTGTAATTACAGCCAAGTTCTCAAGCAACCAGCCAGCTTTAGGCTAACTATGATTGTGAAGACAGCAAGCATTAGGACAATTATCATATTGCATAAATAATACCAGTTGCTACTTTCAGTAGCAACATAGGTAACATTTGGCTAATTAACCTTAGGTAAATGATTTTGTTGCTACAACCAGTATCCAGGTTCAGATCTAGCAAGAATTCTGACAATTATTATATTGTGTATGTTGCAAAAGTAATATAAACAGTATAGACCAGCATATGTTGTTGGTATGTTGGTCAATTAGCCCAAACCAAACACATTCCTGGTTCTCCATTAAGGCTCCCATTGGTTTATGCTCTTTAGTACTGGTCAGTTTAGCTGGTGAACCCGAATGGTCTTGCTGGTAAAGTTGGTTGACTAGGAAACCAGTGTCCAAATACAACAGCAACATATTTATTTAAGCAATACCAGATGCCAAAATCACTGGTAAGATAGCTAACATTTAACAAATGAACCTTTGATGAACTGACATGCTTACAAATGACAAAATATCTAGCAAGCAAGCAAGAATTAGGAAAATAATCATGAGTTATTTTATTTTTTTGATTGCATAACATTTGGTTGATTCCATTTGGGTAAACTGTTGTTTTGATAAAAGCAAGTTCAGATCTAGAAAACTAGTAAGATTACTATGCCAAGTTTTATCTAAAATTTGTCAAGCAAGCCTTTCTTTGTTATGGCCGTATAGCCAAGTTTACAAGCTTACGAAACGAAAGCTTACGTTGTGTAATCAAATTCAGTAGCAAAGGAGACTAGACCACAAGCTAACGTTAGGTTATCTACTGTTTTCTATAGCTGTTGTTGTTGTTGTGGCAGTTGCCGTTCCTTGTTTGTGCCTAGCTCTCGTTCTGTGCTCCCTCAGCGCCTGCAGATGTGGCACATGTGGATCCAAGAAAGACTTGTTTTTGCGGAGCTTCTCCAACGTTCCTCGCTCTAGGCTGCCATGGCAACTGGCGAATGTTTGGCACCGAGCCTCGCGCGGCTGATGAATAAGGGCAAGCGAGAGAGAGATGGAAAAACAGAGAGCAAGAGAGAGAAGAGTGGGAGAGCTAGCAAGCTCTCAGTAGTCTGGCCCTGGTCCAGGGCAGCCATCATGTGGAGGCTGAAATGAGGCCCGTGGCAGAACACCAGGTCTCAGAGAACAAAGATGTGTGCTTCTGACGCCGGCGACTGAGGCCCGGCTTGGCAGCGTCAGTCCTTTCCCAGCAGCCTTTGCTTTGGCGTTGTGCCGCTCTCCTTTCCAGGCCTGCAAAGAGGATTTGGAAGGAGGAGGGAGAGGGGAAAAGTGAGAGAGGAGGATTTTTATGTGACATCACCTCCTCCTCTTTAGTCTCAAGTGGAAAGCCACTGAAAACCCACAAAATGCACCATTTTATATCTTCTAAATGCTGGCTGTGGAGAACGGGAGCGGAGGGGGTGGGGGTGTTTGGGTTGCGCCTGTCCCAGACTTTTGGGTGTGCCTCTCCCATGAAGGCGCTGATTTGAAAAATGCCAGACTCGTCCCTACCACTCATAAAAACATACTACTGTTGGACTATTTAATTTGGCAAGTGGCTTAGCAAGTGAGACAGAACCTTGAGACCTTGAAATATTGGTTTAATTAAATAATAGCTTATCTAGCCGCCAATATACAGTCAGCCTAGCTAATGATAACGATACATTAAGTAGGTAGCCAAGTCTGCAGGCGATTTTAGGCACTCTATCACGTTGCGTAATCAGAAACACAAGCCAGATTCACTTGAAGCTACTTAACATTAAGATTAATCAACGTTCCAGCACCAGCTATGTAATTACCTAGCAAATTTTATTAGCAAGCTATGATCATTTATTGTGCTGTGTATCAGAAACACGTTTGCTATTCAATTATTTAACACTCGGTCTAACCCCACTGCTTGAACATAGCAAAGACCAGACAATGTTGCATTGTTAAGATCATTCACGTTCACCAGCTACATCGTCACCAGACCAGCACTAACCAGCATCAACCAATGAGCTAATTGACCATCATACCAAAATCCAAAACAACGCAGCAGGTCATTTACTGAATGAATTAAGACCAGTAGTCAAACTCAGTAATTATCATAAATCAAATAGTTAGCTACAAATCTAGTAGTAGCAATCTGATTCCAAACAAAACTGAAGCAAAGTTGGTCAAAATAAGTATTTTACAATTTCACCAACAAGCAAACTAACATTTAGCTGTTATATTGTGAAACTAGAGCACATGTTTATGTTTGTAGTTCTAATTTAGCTATACCTAAAATTACTCTTAATATTGCATTAGCTAGTAAAACTTCCAACTCTTTACTAGCTACATTAAATTGAAGTCATATTTCTAAGAAAGCCACCTAACAAGAAGCTTAGTAGCTACGTCCCAACAACACTCAACATGTTACATTGTATCTGTTAGCCTAGAAAGGTAGCTTCTAAAAGGCTGTGTAATCAGACAAACTAGCTAGTTTGCATATCAGGCTGCTTAGCATGAAGTCAAATCAATGTTAACAAAACACAGTGCTGTGCAATTTAAACTAGCATTCAAGTACTTAGCCAGGTTTGCTTGCAGTCTACTCAACTGTAGCTAATGTACCAGTACCTAATGTAATGCTCAAAGACCAATAAAGGTTGTGTTTTGAACACTGGTATGCTAGTCAACCAGCTTTTCCAGGAACACCAGCAAGACTATTTGAGCTCAAGCAACATCCAAAACGCTGCAGCAGGAATAAACTGGCACTCAAGCTCACTAGCAAACAAGTACCTAGCCTGTCCAGACAGCTAATGTTTTGTGATATTCTGTGCTGTACAATCAAACCGAAGCCAGTTTCACTAGCAAGCTAACTAATATATGGCTTATTAGTAATACAGGCATGACTGCATTACGTTCTGTGAAACAGGTTGTTGATCAAAAATGGCGTTGACCAGACATTACCATGACATAGTCTGTTCATGGTACTGCTATGTAAATATAAAGGGTATTTTCATAAAATATTTGCAAACAATACATAAATGCATCAGAGATACTGCTGAAAACAAGAATCCGAAGCCTAAACTGTTATCACTTTCACTCCCTCAAGGAAATACACAGCACCGTGGTCCTTCAGTTACAAGTACACATTAGCGATCACATAATATAAACACGCACGATAGAATACATACCTCGCTGGCTGCACACAACCATGAGGGAATGGGTCCACTAGAAGAAACACTGATTTCCAGAACAGACAACACAGTATCATCTTTTAACACTTTCCGCAGCATAAACATTAACAACAATACAACACAACATCGCAAGTTTTGGCACCTTTTTCTGAAAGATCCACTAGTGTCATTTGCAAAGTCTCAGAACTTTATTGATGTGTCAAGGACTCGCATTAATTTTCAGAAATATCTTATTTTCTTTTACAAATGTCAAGTTTGGAGTAAGACCAAGTGGCGTTCCTGGGGATTTGAACTGACATCCTTCAGTTATTTGTGCAGATACATTCAGTCCTGCTCTGTCTACTTTGATTTATGCTTGCACTGACGCTGCTGTTTAGGTCACCATCCATTCTGTCTCTGCATTGATCTGTTTACAGCATTGTGATCTGCCAATAGTCATATATTCTCTCAGTGCTCCTCCCAGGCAGGGGAGTATTTCACTCGGCCCCGTCCTTCGCCGGGGGCCGTTGGCTAAGATCGGAGGTGACGCTGCGATTTAGTGCTTGCTCACTCAGCGGCTGGAAGCGGCCAGGCTGTAATGTAACGCAGGCTTTCCAATCACCCTAAATCACATGCTAGGCCGCGCCTTTCTCTTTTAGTGGGTAAATAAAAGCGGGTCCATTAGGATTTCATATGGTTAAGTGTGTAGCGGCACATTGCATTTCACGCTTCATGGAGAAGACCCTGCCCTCGTCTCCAGGCATGTGTGTGTGTGTATCAGTGTGTGCAGTGTCTGCTGGAGGTCTGCAGAGCTAAACTCTGTAAACAGGAAGCGGTTAGTCACACAGGCTATCCTGATAAGGTTGCGGTTGCCATAGTGATGCTTTCCGGTGTAGGCCGATGAGAAATGAGTCACGCCGGGCAAGAAGGGCGCTCCGGCTGATTACATCACTCATATCGGGGTCTTTAATATGCATTTCGGTAGATTGGTAACCACACTGTAAACCATATGAATTCGTTCTATATGTGCTGCTCCGCTTGTGCACTTGTGCCCTATTTGTAATGCGAAGTGCACAAAAAGGAAAGCGTTGCAATGCTGATGCAACAAGATCACATGTCCTTATTTGTTGCCAAACTGTTGTTGTGTCATAGACAACTTCACACTGCTTCTCGGCCTCTTGAACTTCAAAGGCGTGTGTCATGTTCTGAATCCTAATTAGGAATGTGCCATTAAAAATTAAACGGCTTTAACACTTCAAAGACATGCACTACAAAGCTATTTGTTCAATTATTTAAGGTAGGCAGCATGACGTTTCTCAAGTCGCAGAGAGAAAGTGTGTACCTATAGAATTTCCTGCAGCTTTTTTCGCGGTATGCATCGCCAGCTTGGGTTGGATTACCCATTTCGCGTCCTATTCCAGGAAGGCTCTCAATCAAAGTTGGTCTTCAACACGGATACATGTGTATCCAGTCAGCAGGCAGCTGCCTCAAGCAATCTGGTACGAGCCAATAAACATATGGTACCCAGAAGAGGAGTAAACATCACGGGGCAGCGAAATAATCAACATTTTGTAGTTTGGCCCGGAGTTGGACGAGATTATAGACTGAAACACCTGACCCTTTCCCACCAGCACCCCACCCAGCCTGGAGTTGGATTGGTTCACTTCCTCCCATGTGAATCAGCTAAGCCAGATAGACGGGCCTGGTGTGTGCAAACTATTTGTCTGGCCAACAATTCCAGGAAGCTTCCTTAGGGGCTGACGCATAGTAAAGTGTGGAGCCTTGAATGAAGCGTCCGTTCGAACCTGCTGCGCTCCTTTTCCGTTGCGGTTGCATAACATGGAACCAACAGGCTCGAAGAGGTACAGTTCATCCTAGAGTATTATAGCATATGCAGAATTGGGAAAGTCACCCTTATCCCGACTTTGAATCTCCCTGTTTCATTTGCGTAACACTTCCTTTACATTGTCCTTGGCAGAAGCTTGCAGCACACAAAGGGAAGTAGTCCCTCAGCAGGGGCCGCCTTAATCTCATGTCTGAGCAGTACACGTCTGACTGTCTACAAAGCCTGTACCTGGACCATCGATTTAATCCTGCGGAAATAATGAACAGTGGCAAACCATAACCGAAGGATATAAGAGTTTACTCCAAACTCGGCCGTCATGGGTTAGGGACGTCCCCACTCTAATGAGCAGGCTTATCTGAGGATCTTACTAGGGGAGTTTACCCTTGCAGACGCATTGGCACGTCAGGAGGGCAAAGCTGGTGTAAAGGACTTTGCTAGGAGGAAACATGCGAGTAAGCAGTCATGTGCTCTACTTTAATCACTGTAATGGATTATGTGCGCATGGTGTTGGCTAATTGGATGGATTTATTCTGCACTTTAGAAAATGGTGTCATGACTGAACAACAGTACCAGTACAAATATACTGTATATATACATACACAATTGTGCTTCTAAATTTATTAACCTGAATAAATATGACCTAAAACATCATCAGATTTTTACACAGGTCTTAAAAGTAGATAAGCCACATTGAACAAATGAGACAACATATTATACTTGGCCATTTATTTATTAGTAAGGCCGTCCAGTATTACATAGCAAAAGTATGCGAATTTGTAGGATTAGCAGATCATCTGAAGGTTAAATTAGAGTTAAGTGTTTTCAATCAATGAAAGAACACTGGTCTATCAAATTCTGATCTGCACAGCACATTTGCGAAAGCCTTTCACAAACAAAGGAGATTTCTCATGACCTCAGAAAAAGATTTGTTGACGCTCATCATGCTGGAAAATGTTGCAAAACCATCTTTGCAGAGTTTAGACTCCACCAGTCCACAGTCAGACAGATTGTGTGCAAATGGAGGAAATTCATGACTATTGTTTTGCCCTCCAGGGTTGGTCGACCAACAAAGATCATTCCAAACGCAAGGCTTGTAATAGTCACAGAGGAACCCTGGGTAACATCTAAGCAACTAAATAAACAATGTTCATACATCCACCATCAGGAGAACTCTAAACCACAATGTAGCATGGCAGGGTTGCAAGAAGAAAGCCACCACTCATCTGCCCATCTGTAGTTTGCTAAAGATCATGTGGGCAAACCAGACTGATACTGAAAAAAATATCTCTAAATCTGTAATTCCAGGATGGTTTTGCCATCACTGAAGGAACAATGAATGTCTGGACTAGAAACTAGGAAACTGGAAACAGCAGATTCTGTGGGCCTGGGTATGATTCCTGGGTAGGGCTGTCAATGTGAGGGTCCCACCTGGATATTAGGTGGTGGACCAGGTTGCTTTGTTTTATATATATATATATATATATATATATATATATATATATATATATATATATATATAATAACACCGAATGAATTGGATGCAGAGGAAATGCTCCCTTTATGGGCTGCCAGTCCATCGTGGGGTCCTATACCCATACCACCCGACCTTCACATTTGAAGCTTGATTCCCAGGTCGTCAGGAACTGCTGTGTCAGGAACTCTAATGTCAGACAGACATTTAAAAGATTAGATTATTTTAATGCACTAGCCCAGCACCCCAGAGACTCAGGCTCACATTACAGTGGTGCATTCTGGCCAGGCCAGGCATCTAGTGCAGACATGATTTGCCGGGATGAACTGGCACACTGTCCAAGTCTGCACCGCAACCCTGACCAGGAAAAAAGTGAAAAAAAATGTGAAAAAATAAAATATAACCTGGATTTTGGGGTAAACTGACCCAGTGTAAACAAAACTCAAGTGGCTTTTTCATTATTTGTGGAATGGCTTTGTTATATTTCTATCAGAGTCTTTTTTTATGACTCAAGGCCAGGGTAACTCTTAGCAACATACCAAAATAGCAAATTAAAGGAAAAATTATGGAAATAAAGGAAATTGATGGTCTTTGACAAACAATTCATGTAACATACTTCAAACATTAAAACCAATTAGTATCCTTTCTCTATAAATTAATTTTGTTTTGTATGCTGTGGTTTTACTATGGTGCCTTAGGATTATTTTAATTATAAATTTTAATGTAGATACTACCATTACCTTCCATGGCATTTTACAGTAACTGTTACTGTCATACTCTAGACCATGACAGATCATAGTTACAGTATTCCTTTTGTTAACTGTGCAACCCAGATTAACACTTGTCTGCCAACACTGTTTTTCTTCGCAACAAAACATTTCTAGCGTCTTAACATATTACAATGTTAATCTTCTCCATTTGCCTAAAAACGCTGACCGTGATCACAGTGTGCTTTGTAGGCCTACAGTATGCAAAGCATGCAGCCCAATGCTTTATTTGACTGTTTTGCCCGTGGGCGTCACTACAGAAGTAGAACACATTGTTCAGCGACGTGGCGTGTTTGTGTCACTGCTGCTGACTCGTGTGTTTGAGGAGGAAGTGAAGTGCATGTCGTAATACTACTCTACACTGAGCTGCAGCCTCGTGTTGTCAGCTGGGGCCCGATATGAGAGCAGGGAAAATGCTTATGTAAGAGCCCGATCTGATCCGAATTACTCACTGGTACCAAAGTGCAATCTGCTTCGCTTCAGAAAGTGTTAAAGCCTACATTACTATTTACATATATGAGGATTTGTTCTAAATGCATGTTTCAATGCATGCGTTTAGTAATCAAAGTCTGTAGAAATGTACAGAGTCTGTAAGAGTGGTAGTATCACATGAGAACCTGCTTGTGGTTAGCTACATTCAAAACCTCAGTATCTCACTTCTCACTTTAGACGAAGATGAAGTTAGCAGGGTTGCCATATTGTCTCTCACTGGCTCAAATTACTAGAGTGGGTCGGTTTACCTATCATTACCGACATAACTCTGAATCAAAACAATCAACACAAGCATCTAGTCAGATTAAATTGAGTCACAAAATGACCTTCAGTAACCACTTCATCAGGATCAGGTTCACTGAGTGCAAGATGGGAATAAACCGCAGGCACTCTGGGTAATATGGAGTAGCCAACCCACCCACTGGCATGTTTGGGGAGGCAGGAGGAAACCAGAACACCCACAGGAAACCTATGCTGACACTGGGAGAACACACAGGCAATAACAAGAGACAAGGACCAAACCTTTGCAGCACCAACCATATGCTGTTCCACCGAATCACTAACAGAAGTGAGAGATAAAATCCATATACCTACCCCCATGACTACGAAATGGGCTAGAGTGTCAATTAAACAAATAAAATATGTTTGTAATGTATTTAAAGCCAAGTCAAGAACAGTGGCGATATAAAAACATTAAAAACGGTTCACTTAGAATCATAAAATATTCCGCTAGTAACTAAATGACCTGTATAGATATCTAGAATGGACGATAGAGACTTGATAAAAGTTTGATAAAAAATTGTTATGTTAGTTTTAATACTGTTCATATGCTAATGTTAGTTTGAGTAACCCTATAAATTTACAGTCATTTTGCAGAGCAACTTACAACTCATAGCCTTACAATCCATGCAGTTGTGGGTTAAGGGTCTTGACAAAGGATCCAGCTGTGGCAGACATGGGATTTGAACCCTTGACCTTCTGGTCCAAGGTAAACTGCGCCACCACAGTCCCCTACAATTAGAAATATGGCTTGGCTAATATAGCTTCATAGTTAGCTAAATGACTGCTACTAGGTTGTATTACAGAAATGAGGCAATGAGGAAGTGTAGCCGTAAGGTGATAATTAAGGCTTATAAAATAAGGTCACAAATTAGCATGTTCTCCTCCTCTCTGACAAAGTGCATGGATGTGTAGCTGTTTTGTGTCGCTTTTGTATTCTCCAGCGTTACTCCATTGCTATTCTGACTAATGAATACTGCTAAGCTGACTAATCAAGCTACAGTTAGCTTACTATGTTTTACTGAAATGGGCCATAAAAATTGTTAAATTAAAAGTAACATTGTGACATTAAAGCAATGGAGCATTCATGTGATAAATGAGTTAGCTAACAAAATGAGGGCATTATAATTTGCATTTTTTTCCCTCAGCTAATGGCATTCAAGGATTAAAGAAATGTTAGGAAATAATAAAAATTAAAAACATGCTAGTTTATTTCGCCTTTAGTCAGTCAGATTATGTAGGATGGTGTTGATTAAATTCAAGTAAAATTACTGACAAGCTACCTAGCTTAGGTCTAATTAAACAGTGTAAGTTCCGTTTTGTAAACTAATTTTAGTTTAAGTAAGACTTAGCTAGAACTTTAACTAAGCTTACACGGAGCTAGATGGTACACTAACTACGATAGAAAACTGAAGCAGTCAGGCATGTTATAAATAAATGAGCAAATACATTAAGAGCACAAACTAGTATGTTTTCTTCCGCCATGGAGGTATGTGGGAGTTTCAGTCAGAGGCAGTTAATACTGATAAAGCACAAACACGACTTCACATGTTCAGCTTTCTGTGTTGTCAAATGCCAACAGTATCTTTAGCTATGATTATTAGCCTTAATGAGTTCGGCTTTTATTTATCGACATGTTAATTACACTTCATTCAACTGCAAATGAATCCTCAAACCGGACGAGCGAGGACTCAATCATCACATTTTGAGTCCCATCAAAACTATGTGGTTGGGGTTGGTTAAGCCATGAGTCACGACTGGCTGCTCATAAAAACAACAATAAGGAAATGCTCATGGTTCAGACTTGTCTTTGACATGGGGCTTTCCACATTGTGCTAAACCTGAATACAAGCCAGTTGCTGCTCTGCTGAATCACACGGGCTTGGCCGACGTGAGTCAAACAGAGATTCAAGTCTGAACAGCGTCCACTTCCCTCAAGCTAAAATAGGCTAATTACTGACTGTGGCTGTCACATGTGCAGAGGGTTGCCAGATTTCTTTGAGCAGCCTGGTTCACTATAAGCCGTCACAATAAAAATGCTTATCAACTCTTTCTGACAATGGTTTGGCCACTAAATGTTGATTTTTAAAGTAATAATTACGTCTCCAGTGATCGTTTATTTTGTCCTAATGCTTATCGTGTGTTTCATATTAGTTAAGGACCAAAGAGTGATCAGCCTATTTTACAGTTCGTACCTTTGAACTTGGACATTTGTGACTCAGTTGGCTCAATCCACTATGAAACACAACCCCCTAATTTTACATCGTTTGCGCTAACACTAATTTGTACATGGAATATTATGAACACATGGGTTTGAAGGACTTGTGCTGAATACAAACGAAAGGCGCCTCAATCCAAGCCTTGAAAATATGTTTTCAAGGATTATTTTATGAGTCGTGCTTCCATGTCTAACCGTTTATTATGAAAGTATTCCAAAATAAGAGGAATGTAAGTATTTTTGAATGATGTAAATAAAGCCACCATGAACCAAACATGGCGACGCCCATAGTTTTTATAAACAAGGCATCATTGAACCACGCTAGGTTTAGAGTGATGTATTTCTGTCTCTTTTCATTAACAATGCTGTTTATCTTAATACGAAAACATAAGAAGCACTATGGTGTCTGATTATGGAAAAATCCAGATGTGTTAAATGCTTCCAACTGGCAACACACCGTGCAAGTTTTATCTGAGCAAACATCGAAGGGCAAAGCAGTTGATAATATGTATTTTATGCAGAAACTACGCAGTGTGTGTGGTGGAAATGTTTTACCGTTGAGTGAATTACGCGTATGAGTGTGTGTGTGTGTGTGTGTGTGTGTGAGCCTGTGTGTGAGTGAAGGTTGGCATTAACGTTACTGCGAGTTAAATATACACTGGAAGCTCAGAGCTAAAGTCGGTCACCCGCGTGACGTTAGGTTGCCAGGGCGACCGGAATGCGGAATTATGGGCTGTAGCTCAAGGCTTCATTCAGACTTACGGGTCAGTGGTGCAGGTTTGAACAACAGTGCAGTCTGCACCATCACCAATCGCACCGCGCCCTGTGTGTAACAGGAGTTAACCCTACCATAAAATGGACGCATTACTGCTCGTACTCTCATACGTTCAGCCTGATTCTAGAGTCACTATAAAGAGTAAAGTTTATAATACAAAAACAGTCAGCATTTTAGTTCATTTTAAATATCATATTTAGCCGTACAAAAATGTATAGTTTTATATTTTTCGGTTTTCTTTTTCTCCCATTTTCTACCCAATTTGGCTTATCCAGCTCCCCAGTTTTTTCTTGACATCTGGCACATGCATGAAGTCCCTTCCACCCTCAAACATAGCCATTTGTGTCTGTACAGCACCCTACCAAGTCGGAAGCGCTGTCGAGGCTCGAACACCAGTGTCCTACGGTCTTGGGTGTGCTTATTACTCTGTTGTGCCACCTAAATGTCTGTAGTTTTGTATGATTTAATCATTTCAGTTTGTTGTTGTTGTTGTTATTATTATTATTATTATTATTATTATTATTATTATTATTCACATTTCCCTGTCAGGGTCAAGTGGTGCCCATCCCTCAAGAACACAGAGTGCAGGTGTGCCCAGGAAAGGACTCCAATCTGGTAGAGGTCACTGTTGAAACTCCGGTGGATGATCATCCTCTACCTCAGACGCAGCAAATTATGTCTGCATGTAACACCAAAGCAGGATCCCTGTAGTGGTGGGCTAGTGTACATGTCCGCTGCATTACCGAGAACGGTTCAGTATTATGTGATATTAATAATGTATTTGGGTTATTATAATGATGTCAGTTTTCCCCTTAAAATAAATTAGGCTTGAATTGAGGTAACAGGTTAGCTGTTTTTGTTATACATTTTATTTGGTCATTTTATCTATTTATAGCTATACCGAAAATATCTAGGTTTGTATATTTTACTCATTCATGTTTTGGGCCAGATTTTTCCTTAATTAGTGAATTAGATTTCATTTAGTTTAATGTTTTGCTTATTTCATGAATCTATTTATACTATAAATGCATATAGTTGTATGCATATGAGTCATTTATTCTCTAGGACAGGTTGAAAGGGCGTGTGTGTGTGTGTGTGTGTGTGTGTGTGTGTGTGTGTGTGTGTGTGTGTGTGTGTGTGTGTAAGAGAGAGTGTGAGAGGAATGCATGAAAACACACTGCACATTGTGTAACATGACTGGAACTGGCAAAACATGTTTAAGGTGTAATTAATTGTCTACTGCTGGAAAGTAAACGTGAGAAAAATAAAAAGGAATTCACTGTAACTGTTCAATTAAAAGGTCTTTAAAAACATCTCGTTTTTCCTTATGGGGTGCAAAAAATAAGAATGAATTTATGTTCGAGTTATATTGTGTTCCGGAGTTTTGCACCTACCAAATAAGGTGGAATTATTTTAAGCAACAGAAACGTGTCCATTGGGTGTGGAGAGTGTTTTATATCGAGACTGAACTATGTCCACTTTTACAGCCCTTTAGATCTCCTTCATAAATAAGAATTAGCCTACTTATTAGAGTTTTATTATTATATGTTTTGGGAGTCTTTTTATTTTTAGATTCTAACCACACTGCAGCAGCCTTGCACTGGATCAATATTATTCATATTTAAAAGAAAAAAGAAGCAAATCATAAGAAGAAAACACTCTCCTGGATTCTGGAGGTTGAAAATATGCGCTTTCAGATCCAGCAGCCCAGCTGGAGCGCCGAGGGCGAGGGGGAGAACAGCGCATGCGCACAAGGCGGCTGTTGAAGCCTCGAAGTAAATAGACTCGGAGCTGAAACGGTGGAAGCCGAACTTTGGTGACGTCACCGCGCCACACCGAGCTGCTGGCTGTAGTAGTGAGTGAGATAGAGAGAGGCGCGCGGTAGTAAAGCACGCACTGCCATGAACTTCGGAGTGTAAACTTCACCGTTTTTGTCACCGACGGACTGGTGGGGAGACTACGAGCGGTTTTGGCTCTTTTTTTTCTTCTTAGCAGATCGAAACGCAGCGCACGGACGTTTGGAGAATTTGCAGCGCTCGTGTTTTTCTTCCTTCCCCAAAGCCATGTCCTCCGCGGCGGTCGCTGCCTCGCGCAGGCAGTCGTGCTATCTGTGCGACTTGCCCCGCATGCCGTGGGCGATGATTTGGGATTTCACGGAGCCCGTGTGCAGGGGATGCGTGAATTACGAGGGCGCGGATCGCATCGAGTTCGTGATCGAGACCGCGCGACAGCTCAAGAGAGCTCATGGCTTCCAGGAGGGTAGGTCGCCCGGAGCGGGCAAGTCGGCCAAGGACATCCAGGCTGTGAACCACGCGGCTGGGGACGGTGGATCGCGTGCGCCGCCGCCTCCACAGTCCCTGGATCGATACTCTCTCCCTCCGGAAAGACCTCCGAGACTCGGCCCCGAGTATCAGCCTGGTACCAGGCAGGCGAACGGCCTCATTGTTCCGAATGGATTCCCCAAACCGGACGAACCGCCTGAGCTGAACCGCCAGAGCCCCAACCCGCGCAGGACGAGCGCGGTCCCTCCAAGCCTGGTGCCCCTGGTTAACGGAACCCTGCCGGTGCACGCTCTTAACGGCCGGCCGCCTCCCATGGGTATCCCCGGACCGTTAGCCGGCGACCACGGTGGAAAGCGTTCCGACGACGGAAAGGAGAAGCACCGACCGGACAGCGTGTCCGAACTGGCGGAGAGCCACAAGCGAGACGAGTGGAGCAAAGGCAAGACGGTGCGCGACTTGATGGCCCTGCAGCACACTCTGGATAGCAGGTTCAAGAAGGAGCATGCACCCATGCAGCACCGGATGGGATATGAAACGAGCTCTGCTTCCTCAAAAACAGGTACAAAATATTTACTGTCTGTAGTTGCACTGATTTTGTGCAGGTGGTCCATCTGCACCTGAGTTCTGAAAAAAAAGTGTAGATTGCATTTTCTACTTTGTGTTCAACAAACAAGGCAACAATCGCTTGGAAATGACTAATGAATTTGCCTGCACATTTCTCTGACTTGCATGACAGCAATGAAAATTGTCAAACAGTGCCAACAACAGGTCATACTGAGTTTTTCAAGAATGAAAGCGCTCCATTTTTTGCTCTGTGTCTCTCCTCTCTTTAACTTTCTCCAATCCTCCTCGCTCCCTGTGCAGATCGAGGCAAGCAACCTCGGACGAGCGTGAAGAGGAAAGCCTCCCCCGAGCCGGAGGGTGAAGGCCCCGGCCCCAAGCTGAACGGCGACGGCCAGCCCTGGCCCCCCTCCCCGGCTGAAGTGCTGAAGATGCCCGCTCCGGGTCTGTCGGGCTACACGGGCGCGCCCCCTTCCACCATGTCTCCGCATCCACGGACCACGCCGCCGGACGCCGTGCAGAACGGCCAGTCGCCCATGGCCGCCCTCATCCAGGCGGCGGACAACGCAGGCACCGGCTCGCCCAAAGACGCCAACCAGGTGCACTCCACCACGGCACGTAGGAACAGCGGCAGCCCGCTCTCGCCCTCCTCGGCCAGCCAGCGGAGGCTCACCCAAAGGGACGTGATGGGCCCCGGGGTGCCCGGCACGGCCGCCGCAGGCACGGCCGCCAGCCACGTCCCCGGCGTCGTAGACCCGCAATCCGGGCATCCGCAGAGCATTCCGGACTCGTCCGTGCCCCCGGGCAGCGTTCCTCTGTGCTGCACCTTGTGCCACGAGCGCCTGGAGGACACACATTTCGTCCAGTGCCCATCGGTGCCCTCACACAAGTTCTGCTTCCCCTGCTCACGTGAGAGCATCAAGCAGCAGGGTGCCACGGGCGAGGTATACTGCCCCAGTGGTGAGAAATGCCCACTGGTGGGCTCCAACGTGCCCTGGGCGTTCATGCAAGGGGAAATAGCGACCATCTTGGCCGGGGACGTGAAAGTAAAAAAGGAGAGGGACCCTTGATTTTTCCACACTTGTCTCTCTTCCTCTCGTTTTTGTTACTTTTCTTTCTCTCATTCAACCAACAACAAATGACACTGACGCATATACGATTATACGACTATAAATAAATCAGATTGCGTACCATCCAAGCAAAAATGATCGGACATGTACATATGGACTCAAGGGAAGTGTACACATAAACATGGCTGTATAAATTTTTTTGATTTTTCCCTTTTTTTGAATACATTGTTTCTATATTTTTTTGAAGATGAAAAGGTATGTACACATTATAACAGACTACTTTTCGCCCCCTCCACCACCCCCCATCCCTTCAACCCCGCCCTTTTTTTTTCAGTTTGTTGTTCAACGCCAATTATCAGTGTACTATTAGAACTGGTGGCAGTCCATGTTTAAACATAGAATGTGACTAAAAACTACTCTATGAGCACTTGGCAAAACTGAAACGCTTCTAGCTGTACTTGTATGCACTTGTTTAAAATTGCCAAATACAATTTTTTTGACCTTGTAATAAGAGCGTGACGTGTTTTTGCTCTGCTTCTTGTCCATTCTTCTCGAGGCAGTCTGGAGTGGGGATGATGCAACAGCCTGTGCAGGGAAACGGGACTCGGTCTGGGCGAAGGGAAAATAGGAGCCGGTTAGATGTGGGGAGCGTGGGATGGTTTATTGAGGCGACACGTTAAAACATCGCACGACGACGCCTGAATTTGTAGGAGTGGATATTTGTTGTGATTTGCATGAAATGTCATTTCAGCTCGCGTGTAGCGATTCTTAATCCGGCCTGCAATTTGATCCGCTAGCTCTATTTTTACTCCTGCTCGCCACATGTTTGGGGCTCGTAAACACTCTTTCCTTTGGCCTTTTTTGGACATTTTGAGTTCCTCTCCAGCCATTTCTGCACCTCGTGTCTGTACTGTTCCCATGTCAAGGATTTAGTTCCTTGTTTAAAGTGTTACCCAGTCATTATTTCACCACTTTTATTCGGATTGAATCTCAACTCCTGTATGTTTTAAACACACAAGAGCGAGTCGACCCCGGGCTGTTGATTTAGCCCTAATGAAACAGGCCTGACCACGTGGTGTTTGCCCCGTGGGGTGGAATTCCTGAGTCACCGTCCTTCATCTCTCAGTCTGAGGCCCCTCGGAGGCCAATAGCCTGCTACTGTTCAAGGCTGATCGCACACACTTTTCCTTAGGCTTACAGAAGTGAATGGAGGCCTCTGTTCCGCCCCGAATTCACATGTCCTCACCATTCATTGAATGCTACACGTTCGTAACCATTGCTAACTGTTTATCATTCCTGTTTTGTATTGGCACGGCGACTTTTCATATTCCATTTTGCCCCAGGCCTGTACAGGCTTACTGTATTATATCAAAAGCCTTACTGTGTGATTGAGCATTACACATAAACAAACGGAGCGCACTAAATGTGTAACTACTACACCAGAAATCTTTCCCCCAACCTTAAGGTGTTCGCTATCAATGTGGACTATGGACCCGATATTCTGTCTAATCCCTGTCTTAACATGCTCTGTAAATACTCCACCTTTTCATATTTCCCTGTTCCTGCCTTACTTGGACAGCATGCGCGCACACACACACACACTCAGCATTGATCGAGTAGTGACGTCGAGTGTTGTTGCTAGACTCGTTCCTATTCATCCCTCATAACGAAATTCACCAAAGCTCCTTTGTTATCGCGGCCGTCCCACCCTTACCTAGTTAGTGTTCAGTCTAAACAATAAAGCCTTCAGCCATTATGAGGTGTACATTTCGAACTTTCAGAGTTTGTAGGCAGTGCCAAAAATGTACCGACCGATATAGGCAAGTCAGACAAGAAAAGACAAGCTTTTCTCTGTGACTTTGGACCTAACCTAATCTAACTTTCTTTCCATTAGTACAGTGTCATTAATAATTCAGGAATCACCATGACCCTCACCAGGGAAAGCAGAAGGGAAACGAGACTGAGAGACGTTTCAGGAAGTATACTATTGTAAACAGATATAAATGGCATCACCAGAAATAAAGACTTAACGGCTTGCAAACATGAACGGAAGCAAAATAAAGCGAACCATTAAAGAATCAACCTCTTAACTAAGTCATGGATACAGACAGGACCTTTTGATCCCTTGTTAATTATTGTTCAGTTATTAATCCTGCGGCATATTACTCAGTAACTGCTCTGAATTATTCAGCAACTCGAGTGAAACGAATAAAAAACTCCTGTAAGAGTGAGCAACGTACGTCTGGACTGACTGACGGATCTTGGTAATCGGTTAAACGCCTTAAACAATGAATAACGAGTTGAAAGGGTTTGTTTTGGGCTGCGTGTCTTTTATTTGTAGGATTTTCTTGCAGGCTCTGCGTTGGCACTGCATTAAAGCTGATCTGGCGTCTAAGCCCTGACGTGTACTTCAGACACATTTCGCTCGAGTGTGCAGGGGTGGTCTGAGCACATGTTTCGCTCCGGGCCTGGAACGATCTGCTCTGATTGGAGGTTTCAGATTCGAACGCGGCTCCAGAAGGTCAACAAGTACGCCGTGTGCCTCGGCCGGCCTGGAAGTGTGTTCGCCACGTCAGCACATTGACTCAGCCCGCCTCGGGGATCTGTGGAAATCCTGCAGGGGCCTTAGAGCCGCCGCTTTATTACACGCTCGCCTTGAGTGAGCGCACACGTATGAGTGCACAGACAGACAGGAAGGGCTGAAAGGGGGAGAGCAAAAACACCCCAGCTCACATTCCAGAGGGGGAAAATAAAGCGAGAAGAGAATGTGAAAGGTAGCAAGGGAGGAATGGGAGAGAGGGGGAAAAAAACCCAGACAGAGGGGAGGGGGGTAGATATAACCAGCAGTTGCACTGCCTATAATTAGACAGAAAACAGCGAACAGCGAAGCTCTCCTGCCATCCATCATGGCGAGGCAGCACCAAGAAAGGAACATGCGCCCCGTTGACTGGAGGCCTTTATCTGGAGGAAAGGTTTTTATGTCGCACCAAATATAGCGATCACACCCTCGCTGAACGCTGGAGCGTGGCTCAAACGGGGGCCTCCGTTGCCTGGTTACCTGCTGCAGGAGTAAACAGAGGGTAATATGAAGGTGCCACGGCCTTTGATTGGGCTTCCACTGTAGGAAATGTGGTGAGCAGGGGTAACATGGGTGGGGTTGTAAGGGCAAATCAGTCTTCCTGTCTGTTTTTTTGGCATTATGATGATGGCTAATATGATCATTCTGGTCAATTCAGTCATGAGTCCATCATTAACCAATTAAGAACCAAGGTGGCATTAATTGAGTGTGTATTTTAAATGGCTAATAAAAAGAGTTAAACCAATAGATTTAAACCATGATTACTGAATCCACCAAGGTCAATAATAATAATATGGTATGATATCATTCAGGTAACTTTAACACAACTCTGAATATGTCACTCAATATAAGAAAACAAATATTGGCATAATTAATGAGAAAGGGGTTATAATGGGGTACAACACTAAAAAATGATGAGGAAACAAGACATGACGATACAAACTGAACTAAATTTAGAGAAAATAGAAATCATAGTCTTGTAAAATTGTAAAGTTGCTTTGAGACAATACTCCATTGTAAAAAGCGCTATATAAATAAATCTGACTTGACTTGACTTAACAACTCCAGAGCTTCCATCTCTGGCTTCTTTAATGTGTCATTTCCAATCTAATACTCTGTTACCACTGTTTTTGGCTTAATAAGAGCACTGATTCTGTCAGGTAAGTATTCAACAAGGTCCTAAAATAGTTCCTGCACATTTGGCTGTATGTGCAGTCCAGGTAGTAGGTGTTACACTACTGACAGTGTTGTTAATGGATAGGTTGTAACTGGTTTTGTGGTTGTTTTTATTTTCTTGGCTCTGATATTAAAAGGCCGATGATAGATAAGTAATGAAATATAAGTAATGAAGATACATTTTTTAGAATGGGGGAAGCTATAGATAAAGGGGTATACAGTGGACATCAAAAGATTGACAGCACTATGCAAATTTTAATACATATTCCATTACAAATCATAACAAGGTGAGTGAATCTGTCATGGACTTGCCCAATGCACCTAACATCACACAATGCTCTTTGGTATACAGGTGATCCCCGACTTACAACGGGGATACAAGTTGAATTCATCAAGCTGAGGACTTTAATATATACTGTGTATATCATAGCAGCCTACAGTCAACGCCTTTTCCTCTACTACATTTCCCAACGGCCATCTCTACTGCCTTGTGACTCCTTATATCACGCAGTACCGAGTGCTGGAGAGTGTTGTAGTGCGTAGTGTACCTTAAACGTCTTTAGAAACTACAGATGGGCAAAGTCTTTAACATAAATCTTATTTTGTGAGGCAGTTTAATATCTCATGTATTGAATAATGTATTGAAAGAGAAAAACATAAACGATTACTGCACAACCATGGTTTTTGACGCCTACTGTACATATTAACATATATGATATTAAATCATCTATGAAGCTAAAGTGTTTTGGTATAAATCAGTTTGGTATATATAGTATACTGTATATACAGTAGTAAATAACTTATGCAAAGTGAATCTATAATGTTAAGGTGTAGGTTAGTAGAGACCCAGAGAAATGCTGTCTGAACAGAGCGCTGCTCTAATTCTCTCCAAAAAAGGCCTTAAATACTTTTAGTTCATTGGAATTTAATTTAAATTTGAGCTTGAATAAATCACTGAATCACACTGACAAATAAACAAGGAATTTAGCTATAAAACAGGCAAAAGCCGACGTATAAATCCTGAGGGAAGATATATAATTAACTAAAGCTTCCTTTCAAGTATTTTGACGCTTCCTCATAAGACCTCATAAGATCAGTCACACATCTCTCACAGCCCGCGTAATCATGGTTCTGGGTTTTTGTTTTGTTTTTTGACACAGTTCCTTTCCATCTTCCTTCACGAGCCGTGTTGTGACCACAAGCCTCTATTCATCATTTTCCAACACCCCCCATACACACACACACATACACAAACACATGTCTCCAAATGTGGGATGAGTTTAAAAGAGGAAAGGGGAATGGGTACATTTGGATGTGAAATGTTACCAAAGAGCAAATCCAGTCTTGTTCTAGCTTTGAAATGAGGCTCCTGTTTCAGGAAGCTTGATGTTAGAGATTTGGTCTTTAAAGTGGATCCCTCGCATCCTCTTTGTACCATTTTAAGATGGGGTTTTCTGGTGCACGTGGCACAGGGCTTCCCAACGTAAGGGGGTGAAGGGGGGGGGCTTACGGGATCCTGCTTAGATGTGTAAAATGAATGCTTTGTAATGAAATATCCCACCCAGCACGAGCCTGGGTTTAGGCGATGTGGGGGAGGAAAAGGTGGGGAAGCAAATGGAAAGCTTAGACCAAATGAGAGAGAGAGAGAGAGAGAGAGAGAGAGAGAGAGAGAGAGAGAGAGAGAGAGAGAGAGAGAGAGAGAGAGAGAGAGAGAGAGGGTGGGAGGGAGGGAGAGCAGTAGAGGAACTGCTTCTTGACCTCATTTGTTAATGTGTAACAGGCCTTTCTGTGGGTTCTGTTTGACAAGTGTTGCACAATCCTGCGTTTTCAAAAGCCAAGCGGTTCTTTGCACTCTGGCTGCCTTTCTACCGGCCCGTCATGGGTGTGTCGGATTGGCAGGATTAAAGCTCTGTAAATGGTTAGCTTTGGCAAGGACAATGTCACAAACTGTCCCACTCTCCTACTACTCAACCCATCTTTGCTTTTTCATTGCTTTGTTTTGCTGTTTTGCCCATAACAGTTGCTTTGTAGATTAGAACTGGCGCAGTTTGTTTCTGCTCTATGTAAAGGAAAGAAGGGAAGTTGGTCTCTTAAAATTGAGCCTTTAAACCCTTATGCTTTCCAGTGACGTCAGCAGACGGCATGTTAAATTCAAACTGATATGAAGGTTTTACCTAAAATGCATGTTTTTCTCCGTTCTGGCGTCTATTTTTAACCGTAACCATTTTTTTGAAAAGTGGGTAGTTTATAAACATCTATCATCCTCCTATTCTTGTCAAGAGATGCCAGCTTTAAGCACCTCACATCAAAAATATTTGAAGCCACTGGCTCTGCTCTTTGAATTGCTCTCAAATTTCCACTTGCTTTGATAAGACTCTCAGTCTGTGTTTCACATGGCTTTGCTTTCTCATTGGTTACCTTAAACGTCTCTCCACAGACACACCACCATGTGTATGTTACATTCAATTTATATTCCAGAAACGGTGGTAATGCTGAGGTGTAAGACTTGGAGATCATTTTATCATTGGATGTTCGTTTCTATAATGTTTCAAGAAACTACACTGGACCATTGTTGGTGTGCAATAACTATATTAGAATGAACTGTCTTGAAGGACATCATGTTTATGTCTTCACACAAGACGTATTGACACAAACACTTGACCTTTGACCATGCTGAACAGTCAGTAAAAACACAAACTGCAACCCACCCACAGAATAGCCTGCGGACATTGGTCAAGCCAACTGCACGTGATGGAAACGACTTGCTATGGAGGCAAAGTCCACAGTCCACATGTGTGCACAAGCCCAAGGCATTGGCCATGATTTCATTCATGATATGGCTGACAGAGCAGATGAATAAGCACTCTGAACAATCTTATCAACCACAAGGCTTTTAGTGAAACACTAACTCGAATAAAACGAGGTCGAACAAAAGCACTGAGCTCACGTAGGACTCATTGTTGCTCTACAGAAGCTGAAACGCAGCACTGCACCAATGTTGCAGGGCCTCGGGGATTAAAGGCATGTTGTGTTGTGTTGTGTTGTGTTGTGAGTTTCGTGCTCTGTGGTGACATGCCGAGTCGACGTCAGGTGGAGCCTGAGGGGAAAAGAGATTAAGAGCGTGGGAAGACGTGTTCGCCTCTTCCGCTTTTGTGAAGGATGACTGCAGGCATTGATTCGATCAGCTCAGGGAAAAAAAGAAAGCACAAGATTGAAAGGCTTATTAAGATGATAATTCTATTTAGGGCTGTTTGATGGAGCCTAAAATGAAAATCGTGATTATTTTTGACCAATAAAGTCCCTATTTACTGCTTATCACAATTATTGAGCCAATTTAGAAACTAAGTAGCATTATTGTAATTTATTGTTTAATGTTGCTTGCATTTTATCAGATGCACCTGCACAGTCATGAAATTCATCCATCAGCCAATCATGTACCAGCAGTGCAATGAATAAAATCATGCAAACATGGGTAAGAGCTCTGGATAAATGTTGAGTTTAGTGGAAAAAATGTGCTCTAGATGACTTGATGCCAGTTGGGGCTGATAAGCTGATCTATTGGATTTTCCACCCAAGTCTCCAGGGTAAAACAAAAAACATCCAGTGAGCAGCAATTCTCTTGGTAGATGTGCACTGTTGATGACAGAGGTCAGAGGAGAATGACCAGACTTGTCCGAGCTGTAGGAAGGCTGCAGTAGCTCAAATAACAACAGCGGTGATATTAAAAGTATCTCTCAACTTGTCAAACCTTGACGTGGATGGGCTAAAACAGCTGAAATGCACATCCTGCCAACCAAGAACAGAAATTTGACTCTACAGTAGGGACAGGCTCTGAAACTTTACAGATGAAGACTGGAAAAACAGTGGCTGGTCTGAGGATTCTCAGCAAACCAAAAAAGGCCCTGGAACATATGTAGCTTTCAGGAGAGCTCCTCAGGGGGTAGTTTCTCCCAGGTTAGTCTGTAGAACTATTTTGTGCGAAAGCGTCTTTGGCCGCTGCTGCTGCTGCTGTTGGTGTTGGATTTCTTGGTGGACACTGGATAACCTCCGCGTATCTGAGTGTTGCTGCTGACCATGTGCATCCGTTAATGGTTACAGTTTCCCATCTATGAGTGGATACTTCCAGCAAATTGTCACAAAGGACAATTGGTTCAGTGAACACAAAGGTTCAATATACAGGACAGCATGAATGTGCAGCTGACAAATCTTCAGCAAATTACGCCATGCAATTGCACTCCATTTAGCAACCCCCCACTCCAATTTGCTCTCACTTATCCTGGTCAGGGTCATGGGGGTTCCAGAGTATCATGGACAGGGAGCCAGTTGTAACCACACCACTCAACGTTCATTCTGCAAGCCCAGCCCAGCCTTAGGAAGTGCTGTTTCCCAGGAGCTGGCTCTTACCTTTGAGCCACAGAAACTCAGTTTAGCTCACCAATATTGTTTTTATTCTGTCAATTGCGGGGAGGCTAAAATCATCCTAAGTATTTAAACGTGAGTAATTGAGCAGCCTAAATTCTTGGAGTCTATAAAAAAATCCCTCTCTCTCGAGGCTGCTCTCTCTCTCTCTTTCTCTCTCTCTCTCTCTCTCTCTGTATATAACTGCATGACACCTTATTTAGTTGTCGATCTATTTTTGCTCGCTCGTCATTAGTCTTTCTTTAGTTCTCCGTGTTCTCCGACAGGCACTGGGCTAATGGAAGGCTGTGGCATAAAGGCAAAAGCAGGTCACCGCTGATTGGGAACAAGGACAAGACAGGAATGCAGAACAGGATTTATGCCGGGGCTATTTTGGTCGGAGTCATGAGGTTTCTAACATTAGTGGTATTGTTCCTGCATGAGAAACCTCGTCAGGCTGAAAGCCCCTTGGCCAAACTGTCCAATTAAGAACGCTTTAAATTAAAACACATCTGTTTGGCATCACCTTGTGTCCTTTATGTGCAAAATAGGCCGTTACTATAAAAATGAAATGTTACTGAAACCAAGAATGAAGTTATACCCTGGTGCCTTATTATAGTGCAGAGCAGAGCTTGTAACTATTGATTTTAAGCATGACTCTCAGTGAGGAAGAAAAAAAGCATTGGATATTCTCATTCATCTATATTCAACAATCACTCGCGCCCTGCAGGTCTATGAAATCATCTTCATACATATTTCAACTTCTGTAGTGCAATAGATACGCAACAGCTGATCTCAATTGAAGCCATAGTTTCTATCGCTACCCCCCGACCCCACAGGCTTCGCCTTTGATCTCGCAGGATCCGAGGGTTCGACTGTAATAGGCCACAGATGAAGCCCACCACCCCTGCGCAGAGAGCGGACGTCGTGTCCTCAGGCCTGCGCAGACATTTGTACAGTCGCTTCTGAGAAAACCTTCTCATGAAGGGCGACTCCGATTAGTTTGCTCTGAAATGTGTGACTGCTGTTTGATTGATTTTTATTTTTGCGTCGCACAGACAGAGAGCTGCTTAGTTTCCAGAGGCTAATCGAGAAGTAACCGGAGGAATGTATTCTTCTCCTGTAAGATTAATGCCCTCTCGTCCTGCCACTGAGCCACACTGCTCTATTTTTGGCGTGCAATGTCAAAAAGGGGGGCCTGCAGGAATCGCAGTAGGCTGCAATTCACATGATGGATGAAATCATCACAAAGTACAGTCTGTCTTTCACACCGAGCCTTTTCTTTTCTTTCGCTTTTTGCGTTTTTTCTTTTTCTCTGAAATGGAAATGAGCATTCCTTTTTTGTTCGCGCTGTGAAAAACGAGACGGGGCCCGTCGGAATGTTTTCTTTCAGGTGCTGGAACGCTGTCAAATTCACAGAAAAACCTGGAGCGAGCAGCGGCTAGGGGAGGGAGAGAAAAACGAGACGGGCGAAGAGGAACAAAAACAAAAGAGCACAAAAACAGATCTCGACAGAAAAAGAACTGAGCGAGAGCAAACGAGGTTGGGGGGGGGGGGGGCAGACAGAGGAGGCTTTTGTGCGAAAGACAGCCATTGCTGAGGGAAAGAGGGGATTGAGATCAGCTGATGAGCTGATGCGATAAAGAAAAAGGCGGCTTCTCTGCACACACAAAGGCAAACGACGAGAACGTCGGGCTATCACAAGAAGAAGCCAACCAGCTGCAGCTGTCTTAGAGGCTTTTGGCTTTATTTAGCGTCTCAGGATAATGTGGAACGGTGCAGTATGTTTACTAAAGCAGATCCAGAGCTATTCAGGCCCTCGTGTACCTGTACTCAATGGAAAAACTATATAATCACAGTAGGAGCAGTTCTTGGAAGGTTGTTAAGTCAAGGTGACTCGTGACAGGGAAAAAAAATAGTCAAAATTCAAAAAATGATTTCTGCCTAATAGAAAGGGCTTAAACAGTGTGTTCTAGTGTTTCAATCCCAAAGTGAAAGTCAGTGTGTCGGATTCAATGGCGCTCACACACTTACACAAACAATTACATTAACCACACACCCGTATCCAACTCTATTAATGATTGAGCTGGAAAATTAAGGGTTAAGATCACTGCTAAAGGGACCACCAGTGGCAACTCCGTGGAGCCAGGATTCCAGGGTATATGTAACCTTCCTAAGAACACAAATCCTGTACAGATTCCACCAGTGTCTTGAGATCCTGTCCATTTTAGCTCACGCTCCCACTAACGGTGTTCACACTTGAGCTAGTCTCTGCAATTATACTTCTTTCTGACCCATTTTACTATTCTTCACAAACCTCAGAGTCTGGCCACTGACAATCTAGTTTGATGGTACTTTCATCTAGATATACAACTAACTAACATTCTACACTAAGACAGCGCTGATATTTTTGGTACATTTCACGAACAACTGTGCACAAAAACATGTCTAGGATCTTACATTACAATATGCTACAGTAAAACACAGTTAGTTTGTTGTCTGTGGTGGTGACAGGAACAGTGTTGTGAACCAAGTCTTGGTCCTGCCACTGCTGGTCCCTTTAGTAGTTGGGTCTTTGAGCGAGGCCTTTCACCTTCAACTGTAAGTGACTCTAAACAAGGATGTCTGCTATAAGCTGTCAATTATTAATTGATTTACATCCATAACTATACCAGCTCCTGTGGCTCAGAGGTAAAAGCCACCTACTGGATTTTGGTTTGAGCCACAGCCTGGGCTTGCAAGGTGAAGGTTAAGGAACTTGTAGTGTACAGGGGGTCTGTCCAGGGTGTACTTCTGCCTTTGCCCAGTGAGTTCCAGGAGTTCAAACAGGAAGATTTGCTTGAAACGTTGACAAGTCTTTGTCAAACGTTTCAGTCAGCTCTAATCAATCCCTTTACTGTATGACAGGCCACAAAATAGCTAGCTTTCACACATGGTTTGGTTTCAGAAGGATCAGAGAAACTTCACTCAACCAAACCAAAGCATGGAAACGCCTTTCCACCCTTATGACCTTGATATTACTAACCAAATTCATTCACCTTAGTACAGTATGACTCACTTGGCAATAGAATTGACAGCAACATTCGGGATGGATTCGCCAATATATCGGTCTATACTGAACTACCCTGTGGAAAAGTGCTGAGGTTCTTCAGCATAGCACTGCCTCACCCAAAGTGCCATTTACATTTCCGACAAGTCTGAACTCGAGCTCTAGAATCAGATTTCTGTCTGCGAGAGAGTTCTTCGCACCACGTTCTCCATTTTGGCTCGGCTTTACACTCGCTCCGCAAACTGGCCCGTTGTCTGCCGCTTCGTTCTGGGAGCAATTAGAGTTGGATGATTTTCCTGGCACACAACCACATACAGTACAAATATGAGCCTCTTCTGCGGAGGAAAACATGTCCTCCAGTTCGAGCACTCTCAGTGCAGTGTTCAGGAGAGAGACACTTACTGTAAGGCGTGAAAGAAGAAGATGAATGAGGGAGGAGGATGAAAAAGAGAAAACAGATAAACTGAAGCTGGAGCTCTGAGCACAGACTCATAACTCAGTCATTGCTGCCGTTATGTAACCATGTCACGGTGAATAATGTGCTCGCCGTTCCCAAAAGATCAAACGGCACCTCTGTTTCGCTCTCTGCTCCTCTGTATTTCATGTACTCACTCATGTCAAGCTGGAATAAACTATTGTTTCAGTTCTGATTCATTGTATACTTCCCGCAGCGTGCACTAATGTACCGCCGTCGTATGTGTAAGGTACAGTATGTTCCGAATGCGGAGAAAATCAGATTTCTTTCTCAAATTCGATTTTTAGACTGACTATCTGCTACAAATTACGATACCAAATCCAGTTTGTCTCTTTTGGACTGTTTTCACTTTCACTGCCTTATTCATTTGTTGCTATGGTGATGACCTAGGTATGTCTGCGCGAAGTAGCTGCGCTGGAACTGGAGTAAACACGCTGCCACACTAGGCTTGTGTGAGAGAAATTCCATGAGTGAAATCACATTCATTTTTCAACGGAATTTGCCACGATGAGCAATTTCAGACCGCACGTTGTAGGGGAGGAATACAGTTTGCAACCGGAACTTCACACCGAGTTCAAATTTGGTGACATACAAATTCACGTTGTTGACCAACAGGAGTACTATAGTGTGTAGTGGTATTGTACAGACAAAACAGACTCATCGTTTACAGTGTGTAAGCACGGCATTTTACATAACACATTTCCAGTTTCTCAAGCTGAGAAAGCACAAGTACAGCTCGAAGTACTCCTCTCTAATGCTTTCTCATTCTCACTGCAGTGTCATTAGCCCAAATATGTTAACTGCACCATAATGGATAACTATTTGCATCACCAATTTTTGGACCCCGCCTATTTCAGAGTCATGCAAACTGCAAATATAGACATTGATCTGTACTAGCACTGAGACTCCAAAATAATTATTTATATGAGGGCAATGTCCATATTTATAATGATCATTTTTTAAATAAATAATAATACGTTTTAAGTGTTTGTCCAAACGCTGCAAAACTGCCTTCACACATTCAGCAACATATTCTTACATATATGTCTTTTTCTGTAAGTTGAACAGAACTCCCCTGTAAGTTCTGTCTCCTCACAAAGACAGAAGACTTCTTCATTGCTCCAGGCTGAGGTACTCTATCGCCCTTGGAGTTTATTCATGTTGTTGTCGCAACTCTCTGATGCTGATAGTCGGCAAGCACAGAATGACGTACAAACCACATCAGATCCTATTTCTCGAAATCCCATTGTGATCTTATTTGAAACCACATGCAAACGTGGGCTGGAACCCACTGGGAGACGTCTGATTCAGTGTGGCTTTTAGCCTTTCATACTGCACAAAATCTGTTTCTTCAAATCTGATCGTAAATCGGATCTGAGCTGCCTGTTTGAACATAGCCGCAGTGACACAATTTATTCGATATTTCCAGGCAACAGCTGGGCTTCCAGTTAAGCCCATCTAATCACAACACATCAAAGTTCAGATGTCTCTTAGACTAGTAATCTCCGATTAAGATAGCTATTTAGCTAGCCATCAGGGTCTGAGTTGCTGTTCTACTGTTGAATGAAAGTCAAGGGGGAAAAAAGCTAAAAAACATGCCTAATGTTATGCCAAAAACCCAAAGTTGAAGCAACATGACTGGGGAAAAAATACTACACCACTATTAGTTTAGAGTACTGATAGCGTTAATATTAATATAAGCTTGTATTTCTAATAAATATTTTCACACATTTTAAGTATAGTACTAAAAAGTTAGAGGAAAAGCTCTTTAATATTACATCACCTAATGTGATGATACCTTATTAAGGAGAAAATTATACTTTTCTGAATAATACGATTAGTTATTACTTTAGACTACTGTTTGTTGAATCGCATAACTAGATGGCTAACCTAATGTATATTTCACAAAGTAACACTGCTAGCTAAGCCTGGCTACTGTGCATGAAATGACCAAGGTAGTGAGTGAGAATTCTAGACAGTTCACGGAATAACATAGCTAGCTAAGTAGCTGGATATCCAATCAAATGTTTTACAAATGTTGCACAAATTTACAGGTAAAAAATGAAAATATGAAGATTGTGCTTTAATGTACTGTTTGCAAAAATCCCAAAGTTGTATTATAAAGGAAATCCATCCTGTGAAGTGACAGACAGACTTTTTTTCTGCCCAGCCACTCAAGATAAGCTACATGTTTGGGGTTTGTTTTTGTTGTTGTTTGTTTTTTACCATAAAACACTTTTGGAAGTTTGGTTCGGGTTGTTCATCTTGAGTGTTATAATGGGACAAGGGGGGCAATAAGATCAACACTTAAGTTGTACCACGATTATCGCACAAGTATTGTTTTGTATTGTTCTCCACTGTCTTTAAACTCAGTAAGGAAAACGATTATTAAAAAATACCATAAAACCGAACAACACTCCACTCCTAAATTAAACGAGGACTAATGATTTTGTTTTAATTATATGTTATGAATCTGTCATGTGTCATGTGTGATATCTGATGTTCATGCCTCCAAACGTTTTCTCAGAGCAAAGCTCTTCAACAAATTTGGTGTATCTGACATGCTAGTCCAGACTTTGAAATGTTTATCAGAAAAATGTGCTGGACCACGTCCCAAAACGCATGGTTTGCTTCTCCTCACATTCCCTAACAACAAGAAATCTTACTTACATGATAAATGGTTTACTTTCAAAGATTCTGTTTGCCAAATAAAGTACTTATCTAGCTACCTAATCAGCCATTGATAGTTCTGGTCCATTTCTGAAAGAGAAACTACAAATGTATTAGCTTTTCTATGGACAGACATGTCCTTCTCAACCTAGAAAAAAAAGTGCTTATGTTTTTTCATTCGGCTAAAATGTGAGATTTGATGTACGTGCCTCCATATGCATTCTCAGAACAAAGCTCTTCAACAAATTTGGTGTGTCTGACATCCTGTGCACATCCAGACTGTGACCGATTCTCAGAAAAATGTGCTGGACTGCGTCCCGAAACACGTGGTCCGCGCCTCCTCTCATGTTCCCAAACAAAGAGAAATCTTAATAACATACTGCTGACGAAGGGGAGAGAACATGTGAGGTTCTCCCCCTCTCCCCCTCCCCTCAAGCTCTTTGTTTGTGTGCACATCTGGGATTCAGTAATAGTAAGGGTAGAAAAGGCAACATGTCTCCTCCCCCTGCTAGCAGGCGGGCCTGAGTGTGTGGGAAGAAAGCGATCCAGTGTCATGCTGCATGGAAAGTTGTTGGCCGGGCCAAGCAGGATGTGCTGGAATGGGAGGGGGCATTTCTGCACAAGGGAACGTTCAAATCCAGCAGGCTTCCTGCCAAAAACCTCTGAGTCTATGCACCATGTGTGGGTGTACTTCGGTGTGTGTGAGAGAGAGAGACTGTTATTGAGATATTTTCATGACTGGCAGCATTTCAGGTCGGATCGTTTACAGAGGTTTTGGTAGCACCTGCTTCTGGAAAGTTTAGCACTGTGATCCGCTGAGATTTTGGAATGCCAAATCCTGATGGAATGACAATACTGGAATGTGTTTGTGAGTCATTTGTACTCACACACACACACACAAATGCACCATGCAACACATATGAAGGGTTTTGTCCTTCCTCAATGCCTTAAAAACTACACCTACCATACAGATCATTCATCAATCATCAACCTATTAACAGCATAATGACAGAGCTAGCTGCGTTCATGAGCTACGTTCCATTCTGACAATATTTAAACAATCTTGCCATTGTATTCCATGTGTCATCATACGTCATCATTTTTTTATTGCCTTGCTCATGTGACTTTTGTGTATTTACTATTGTCCCCCAGGTTATTCATTTACCTGAGGACAGATCATAAACAAGCAGAAAAGAGTTTCCTGGTACTGCACACTATCATGGGATGCTAATTTGGTGACCCATGTCATGCTTTTAACCAATCAAACAAAACAAAATATGCTGGTCCTTTAACAGAGAGATTACTGTACTTTAAATAGCATAGCTAGCTTATGAGGTTAGTCTGTTGTTTCCTCGATAACACAGCAAGCTACTGACTCTAGATGACGTCTAGATTTCCTCAAAAATGTGTAAGCCTAGCCAAGACTGGGGTTTCCTCAATAGCTAGGCTAATTAGTGACTCTAGACCGCTGTTCACTTAATAGCATAGGTAGTTAGAAACCTAGATGAATTTTCAACAAATATACTAGATAGCTAGTCAGTCTAGACTAGTGTTTCCTCAAAGCATATATATAGCTAGTGAGTTTAGAATAATGTTTACTCTATATAATTGTTAGAAAGTGAATTGTTTCCTTAAACACTTGGCTAGCTGTTCAGCCTAGATCACTAAGTATCCTACAGTGGTGCTTGAAAGTTTGTGAACCCTTTAGAATTTTCTATATTTCTGCATAAATATGACCAAAAACATCATCAGATTTTCACACATGTCCTAAAAGTAGACAAAGAGAACCCAGTTAAACAAATGAGACAAAAATATTATACTGGTGTGACCCCCCTGTGCAGCAATAACTGCAGCTAAACGTTTCCTGTAGCTGTTGATCAGTCCTGCATACCAGCTTGGAGAAATTTTAGCCCATTCCTCCATACAGAACAGCTTCAGCTCTGGGATGTTGGTGGGTTTCCTCACATTAGCTGCTCGCCAGTATTTCCATTGGATTAAGGTCAGGACTTTGACTTGACCATTCCAAAACATGAACTTTATTCTTCTGTAACCATTCTTTGGTAGAACGACTTGTGTGCTTAAGGTCGTTGTCTTGCTGCATGACCCACCTTCTCTTGAGATTCAGTTCATGGACAGATGTCCTGACATTTTCCTTTAGAATTCTCTGATATAATTCAGAATTCATTGTTCTATCAATGATGGCAAGCCGTCCTGCCCAGATGCAGCAAAACAGGTACAAACCATGATACTACCACCACCATGTGTCACAGATGGGATAAGGTTCTTATGCTGGAATGCAGTGTTTTCCTTTCTACGAACATAATGATTTTCTTTTAAACCAAAACGTTCTATTTTGGTTTCATCCATCCACAAAACATTCTTCCAGTAGCCTTCTGGCTTGTCCACGTGATCTTTAGCAAACTGCAGACCAGCAGCAATGGTCTTTTTGGAGAGCAGTGGCTTTCTCTTTGCAACCCTGCCATGCACACCATTGTTGTTCAGTGTTCTTCTGATGGTGAACATTAACATTAGCCAATGTGAGAGAGGCCTTCAGTTACTTAGAAGACATGTGTTTGCTAAAGAGTTAGCAGATATTTTGTTCTAAGCTACAACAGCTACATTAGTGTTACATTAGCTGGTTGATTTCAAACACTTAAAAGTCATAGACACACATAAGGCTGTTGACTAGGCTAATGCGACTTGGATACATCCAATACCACTCTCAAATGTGACCTCAGGGTTAGCTGCCTTACAAATGGCACAGTGGTTCATGCTAGCTAGGTTTCTATCTTAAAACGGGAACGCTGTGTTCCAAAATAATATATCTAGGACAGTGAGTGCATAATACAAACTAGCACTGACAGTGACATTAGGAGAAGAATGTGTACCCTCTTAAAGGTATGTGCAAATAGGCTTATGTATCAGTTAGCAAATACTGTGTGGTAATACTGCCTCTACTACAGGCTGATATGGAAACCCAGCCGTCAGAAGAGAAGCGAGTGGCATGTTTTAGTGTGGAACGAGGTTAAATATAGCTGGAGGGAAGATGGTATCGTGTGTGTGTGTGTTTAGGAAATGTTGAGTACTCCTTAAAGTTTGGGAAAACAGCAAGTATGGTCAAAATTAGCTGTTCATAAGTAACCCATTTGCAGATGTAGTGGCTTATTTCGAGGTTTAGAGGTCTGTTTGTTCACTAAGGCTGATATGTGTGAGCTGTACCATGATGGCCGCCATGCTGGATGGGGGTATGAAGGAAGAGTTTGGCTGTCCATCATCACATCTGCTTTCCCGGAGGCCTTCAAGTCTGGCCTCGACCGCCCGACTTCAAATAGAAGTGTGGAATGAGCTGTTATTTTAAGATGAGAGCGCAGTCTGTCAGGATGCCTCACCTTTCCTGGTGGAGGAGTGTTGCGAAACAGCTACGTATGGACCTTTTTATATGGTGCGGCAATGTATTTTGGACTCTTTAAAGTTTATTTGCTGCTGAATGCCATTCCACCAGCATCGTGATGGTTCTTGTGAACCTTGCCCAATTTATCCCTACATGATCTGCCGAGTTGGTCATTCAGAAATTTGGCTCATTCCTTCACCATACGAAGTTCAGTAACACCCTTTTGCCACTTTTCCAGCTCTTACGTTATTCTATTCAATATTTTTTTATTTATTATTAATTATTATATCTTTAAATATATTCTCTCTGTTAATATTTAATTAGCTTATGGTTATTTAAACGATTACTATAAACGTATTAATTAGTTTAATTCTTGCATATATCGTCTAAGCCACCTAAGGAGGTTGGGTCCCATTTTGAGTCTTGGTTCTCCCAACGTTTCTTACTTATAATGTTTTTCCCTGTTTTCTTGTTCAAGTTTTCCTTGCCCCTGTCGCCCTCGGCTTGCTCAGTTTGGAATTGGCCTTAGACATTAGAAGATAATATAAAATTGTTGCTTTGAGACAATGCTCTATTGTAAAAAGTGCTATAGAAATAAATTGCGACTTGACTTTCCGAAGTTTATAAGTATACAGTTATCACGTGTATCATAAGCGATGAGATTATGATACATGAAAACACATGGCCTGACACACATTCCTTAGTAAATTACACACACCTAAAACATATTGGTTATGCAATACAGTATATTAGCTAACACATTGGCTAACTAAGCTATGTGATGGTATTATACAGTCTCAGAAACCACATAT
Source organism: Ancistrus triradiatus (assembly GCA_025084515.1). NCBI lineage: Eukaryota > Metazoa > Chordata > Actinopteri > Siluriformes > Loricariidae > Ancistrus > Ancistrus triradiatus. Next base: position 1,713,212 of record JAJAGP010000006.1, on the reverse strand, counting down.
GTGTGTCTGGTACTGATTACTGAAACTCTACAGAGAATACCATCTTATGCAACAGTTTAAGCAGCCCTGGTCAAATTATATTTACAGAACAACTTGGCCAAATTTCCCTATAGGGATAAACAAAGTCTATATCATCAATCTACAGGTACTCCCCATTTTACCATGGTCCGGTTTACGATTTTCCAACTTTCCGTTGGGAATCCAAATAATACACGTAAATAAACATTCAGCAGAAACCATTTTCTGAATTTTGAATTTCGATTTTTCCTCATGCAAGTGATATGCACTACGATACTCTCCTGCAGATGCTGGACATCTGGGCAGAAGTCAGCTGACTGAACCATTTTGTTTTTCATTTTCAATACATTATTCATTAAATTACATGAGATATTCAATGCTTTATTATAAAATAAGATTTATGTTAATGGTTTTGCCCAACTGTAGGTTAATGTATATGTGTGTTTTAAGCATTTTGAAGTTAGGTATATATTAAACTCCTCGGTTTACAATACAACTTGTGATGGATTTGTTGGAACATATCCCAATCGTAAATCATGAACCACCTCTGTGTACTTTCCTATCTATCTAACCCACAACCATCTAGGTTAACCAAGCTACCACTGACCTCTGAGTCTCAGAGTCTGGCCAACAACTTACATTCCTACAGGTGTGCAACTTATCGACATTGAGCTTTTATTGTCTATATACCTCATTAAAAAAAGGATTTCCAAGTGACATCAGTCTGTTAAACCTGTTCTAACTGAAGGTCACACATGACTGATTTTTTTTTGTAATTGAGCCGTCACTCAGGTTGTTAGCAGATTAGGCAACATATAAATGTATCTTTTGTGAGGGTGACAGATGAATCTGTCTATGTCAGAGCGGTTGCTATCATGGCCATGTTGTATGGGAGGGGTTTTTGCGTGTATGTGAGTAGGTTTCCATGCACGTATTCAGGCCCTCCCCAAACTGCACTGGCTCTGCTCTCATTACCGAGTGTCCTTGGTGAGCATGTTATATTTAGCTGTCGTAGGCCTGTCAGAGCTGAATGGCATCTGACCTGAGCACTCGGGCAACCGGCACAGCGTCACATTTCACAAGCTGAGCTCAGGCTCACTGGACCACTCAGTTTCCCCAAAAGGCGGTGATTTATAGAAGTGGATCAGGTGTCCCGGCGTCTGCTGAAGCCATCAGGGACGGTCTGCTCAACTATCAGACTTGTGACCCGAATCAAGGGCGAGAAAGAGTCAAAGGAAATTCGATCTCAGACTCGGGACCAGTGCTACAGGCAATGCAAGGGGTGGGTGGTGTTTGGCACTGGCCTCAGCATGAGGGATCAGTGACCTACTCTTGTCACCTACACATATTTAAGCATGGTGAAATAAACGCAATGTCTGTTGTATCCCTGAGAGACCTTGTCTGGGCTAATAAAAGGGAAATCGAGCAATATGGTTTACAAGTCTTCAGGTAGAGGCTGTAGCCGGCTTAGGCTGTGCTTCGCCAGAATCACTGACAGCACCTTTAACTTCCCCATCACGGAAGTATCATCTGATATCTGTAGATCCCAGACTTTTCCTCCCACATAAACTAACTATCCTACATATCTCACATAGCTTTCTCCGTTTTCATGCCCTCCTCAGTTTCAGATTTACGTGATGACACGTTTCACCTGGCTGAAGCTCGCAGAGTTTTCTGTCAACAGTGGCTTGTGGAGAGGGGGGTCGTTTTGGGTTCTGGGTTCCTGGAAACGTCTTGTCATGTTCTAACAGGAAGAACTGTGTGTCTGCCAGCTCAGCTGGGCTCTGAGTCTGAGTACTGCAACACACACACACAGATGTCAGCTATCTCCATCTAGCCTAGCATAGTAAAATAACTTGATTCTGCTGAGTAAGATTTCATCAGCCAATCATAAAATTGATAATTTGGCAGTACCACAAAACTTTACCCATTATTAGCAAACGTTCTCCTGTTTGAAAAAAGCCTTTCATTTAGTCATTTGGCAGATATTCTAATCCAGAATGATTTACAACAGATACAATCTTATAATGTACAGTCCAAGCAATTGTAGATGAAGGGCCTCGCTCTCGTGCTGGGCCTTGGTCACCGAGGGGTAAGCTGACACTTTGCAGAGTTTTCATTACTATTTGACTTCGACTGATAATGAAACACAAAGACCAGCACATGATACATCAGATGTTGGTACCTTGGTAGACAAAACACACAAATTCCTGGTTCCATATTGGTCCAGGTTGGCTTATACTAGTTAGTGCTGACTAGTCTAAAAATGCATTTAATGCAAGGGATAATCTGTGACTAATACAGGGTTTCTATAAAGTCCCACTTTAACACTTTATCGTCGGCCCATGGGGCTCACATTGAATCTATGTAAAGTGGATAAAACCTGTGCTCCTTGTGCTTCATATAAATATGGCAGCCTCATATACTTTGGTTGGTGAGTAATACATTTATAATATTATAGTATGTATAGTCTGTATACCCTGTATAAGCTTGGTCTTACAAAATAAAGAGCTGCTTTCAACCAGCACCCATTTCTCTAGCATTGTGAAAGGTGGGACTATGGTGGCCTAGTGATTAAGCTAGAGTACTACGGACCAGAAGGTCCAGGGTTCAAATCCCAACTCTGCCAAGCTGCCGTGTGTAATGTAAAGGTCATACATGTAAATGCATGTCAGAAGTTTCCAAAGGAAGATTTTATGTGAGGAACCTGCCTAGAACTGTAACAGCTTGTTACCAAAGTAAGATTACCTAACATACCAGAGAACTCGGTTACAGATTTAAATTACTCAACATATTATTTATCATATGGAGAAATTACTGTAAAACTTGGCTGGTGGTTTAAATTACACAATATATTACTAGTTCATGTTAGCTAGCCTTGTTAGCACATATGGTCAGTGGTTTATCCTACACAATACAATATCGTAATGTTAGCTTGCATACCAGCGAACTCGGTTCTATTACGTAAAATGAAGCGTTCGCCATGCCTCGTCATTTGTGCCGTCCGAGCCTGATTAAGGACAAAAACAAAACACGAAAATCTTTCCTCGGCTATGATGTCATTCCCAGCAGAACTGAAAGGGGAAGTGGGAGTAATCTCGCAATGTTGTTAAACTCCCATCCTGTGATTGATCACAGTGAAATGTGCGTGTGCATGTGCATGTGCGTGTGTGTGCATGAACTTTTCGACACACCATCCTGTGTTTGCTTGTCAGAAGGGAAACTTTGTTGTTGCACTGATACTTTGCTGGTCCCTCCCTGCTGTGGCATTTCTTTATGTAATCAGTTCCCATGAATGGAACGATTCATATTTCAAATTCTCGACATGACTTCTGGCTTGAAAGGACAGTAATAGATTTATACAGGAAAAGAAAAGAAAGAAAAAAAACCCACAACATGCTAAACAAACAGCCAAATGACCAGATTGTCTGGTCAGACTAGATCATTAGTACGGGTGGCTGATTGTGGGTGTGGGTGGATATGTTGGTTACCAGTATGGGTGGCTGATATGGACAGTCATCTGGCTAGGTGAGTATGACAGCTACCAGTATGGGATGGTGGTATGATTGGTATGATGGGTGTCATATTGTTGGAATAACTAAATCTGTGAACCCACGCCCGAGTCCAGAACATTACACACAAACACGAATCGGCTGACACGACTGGAAGAAAGGCAGGTGGCATGCTCAGTCACTGACTGGTTCAAGCAGAAGTAAGTAAGGACAAAAACCACAAAAATATTCCAAGCAATGCAGCTCTCAAAAAGCATCTATGAATGAGACCATGCCAACGTTAGAGCCATTAAACAACAGTATTATATAATCAATACCAAATTGAGCAGACTAAGAAAAAGCATAAACGAATCATCATCCCTGTGCAACAGTAATGTGCAGGTTGCCATCATCCCGAGACGCAAGCAGAACACGTAGCACCCATTCGGGAGCCTCCTACCACCATTACCGTAATGAAATGGCAGCTGAAGGAGGGAGGAGAGGCCTCAACTTCTCATTATGGCTTTTTGAAGCTCCAAAGAGGATTAATGTTGGAAATCCAGGGCTTTTTATGATGAAATGGTGGAGGAGAGATAACAGGCAGGATAGCAGTGAGATCTCTGAGCTCATACCCCTCGCTATTACAGGGCTTGGGCCTCATCATTGATTTGGAAGGTTTATATAAACTTAAGTAGAAATGCTGATGATCTGATGTTAGATTTGCAACCAAATCTCTGGTCTGGTTTGAGGCTATAACCAGCGTTTTCCCTGCCGTCGAAAAGTTAATGTTTGTTTTCAATGTCCACCTGAAGGAAACGGATTCATTTCAGCTTCTGTGTATTAACAACGCAAATCTCTGCATCTTGCCGGGGGTTTTACATAGCTAAGCTTCCTGTCTGTACAGGTTTGCAGCCTTTTTCCAATCATTAAAATAGCTCACGTCACAAAGGGTGTTCCGGTATCAGTCTTCGTTTTAATCCTTTTATTTAATATGAATTAAACCTGTCGGAATACGTTATAATAACTGCATTTTATGCAACTGCTTGTAAACTATTAATTGGTCATTTGTCCTTTTAATGTAAAAATGTAAAACAAACAGATTAATTCCAGCTTTTGTGTTTTCTGTTTTGAGTCAGTCAGAAAATTTAACTGGCTAATTTTCCTTAGCGTAGCACTCAGGGATGCAGTTTTGTTTTTAATTCTTACCGTATAGCTAAAATCTTGTGTAATATGTTTCAATTCCTTCTTAAAAAAAACAAAGCAATAGATTAACGTTCTTTAAAGGGCACACTCACTTCTGTGCCCTGTGTTTTCAGAGGATTGTCACCATGACCCTGATCAGGAAAATGCAAGGTTAAAACATAAAGAAAATATTAATTCCCACTTATATACCATTACTTTTAAACGTTTGGCAGTTGCCTTTATTGAGAGTGACTTACAAGTGATACAGCCTTACAAGGTCCAATCTGAGCTATTGTGGAATTGTTAGTTAGCAAGGTAGCAATGTCAGAACCTCAGTACTGATTTAAATGCGCAATACATAGCCGACAGTTACCAAGGTTGCTTGCAAACTTGGGTGGTTTAAATGATGTATTACTTATAAGCCTATGTTACTCATGTTTTTAGCCTCTTTGGTAGTATTGACCATAACTGTACAAGCTTATTGACTAATATGGCAGCATCCAAAGCACAACATTTGCTGGTCTTTGCTGTTTTTCGACAGAACTTTTAGCTAACTTTAATAGCTACTGTGTTAAATTCTCAAAGTAACAGCTAGTTAGCAATCTGACAGCACATCTGCAGCCTCAACAGGTTTAGAAGTCATGTTAGCATGCTGTCTACCTATAAAAAAATGTAATATATGAATGTGTCCCTATATCAGGAAAGAAAATGTTGGGACACGCCCCTGCACGCAACCAACAGTTTTGGGGCACGCACACGCATGCAGCCAAAAGTATTTGGACATAAATTACATTCCACATTCTCAATTCAAGCACTGTTGTAGTTCCTTCAGGAAATGCAGATCTAGTTATTATATGACCACGCAAGCAAATTCAAATGCAAATGCATGTTGGTTGCTAGATACATATTGAAGATCCCAGCCAATCCTGTATGAAATGCTATATGGGCAACGTAAGGACAATCTAACATATGTGAAAACGATCAATTCGAATCACATATATGGCAGATATACAGTGGTGCTTGAAAATTTGTGAACCCTTGAGAATTTTCTATATTTCTGCATAAATATGACCTAAAACATCATCAGAAGTGCTAAAACTCGGTTAAACAAATGAGACAAAAATATTATACTTGGTCATTTATTTATTGAGGAAAATGATCCATGATTAGTGAGTGGCAAAAGTATGTGAACCTCTAGGATTTAGCAGAAGTTAAGCAGTTAATTTGAACATGAAATTAGAGTCAGGTGTTTTCAATCAATGGGATGACAATCAGGTGTGAGGGGGCACCCTGTTTTATTTAAAGAACAGGGATCTATCAAAGTCTGCTCTTCACAACACATGTTTGTTGAAGTGTATCATGGCACGAACAAAGGAGATTTCTGAGGACCTCAGAAAAAGAGTTGTTGATGCTCATTGTTCTAGAAAAGGTTACAAAACCATCTCTAAAGAGTTTGGACTCCACCAATCCACAGTCAGACAGATTGTGTACAAATGGAGGAAATTCAAGACCATTGTTACCCTCCCCAGGAGTGGTCGACCAACAAAAGATCACTCCAAAGCAAGGTGTGTAATAGTTGGTGAGGCCACAAAGCACCCCAGGGTAACTTCTAAAGAACTGAAAGGGCTCTCTCACCTTGGCTAATGTTATGTTCATGAGTCCACCATCAGAAGAACCACTGAACAACAAGGGGTGTGCATGGCAGGGTTGCAAGGAGAAAGCCACTGCTCTCCAAAAAGAACATGGCTGCTCATCTGCAGTTTGCTAAAGATCACGTGGACGAGCCAGAAGGCTACTGAAGAATGTTTTGTGGACGGATGAGACCAAAATAGAACTTTTTTTGGTTAAAAGAAAAGCGTTATGTTTGAAGAAAGGAAAACACTGCATTTCAGCATAAGAACCTTATCCCATCTGTGACACATGGTGGTGGTAGTATCATGGTTTGGGCCTGTTTTGCTGCATCTGGGCCAGGGCGGCTTGCCATCATTGATGGAACAATGAATTCTGAATTATATCAGAGAATTCTAAAGGAAAATGTCAGGACATCTGTCCATGAACTGAATCTCAAGAGAAGGTGGGTCATACAGCAAGACAACGCCCCTAAGCACACAAGCCGTTCTACCAAAGAATAGTTAAAGAGGAATAAAGTTCATGTTTTGGAATGGCCAAATGAAGTCCTGACCTTACTCCAATGGAAATGTTGTGGAAGGACCTGAAGCGAGCAGCTAATGTGAGGAAACCCACCAACATCCCAGAGTTGAAGCTGTTCTGTATGGAGAAATGGGCTAAAATTTCTCCAAGCCGGTGTGCAGGACTTATCAACAGTTACAGGAAATGGTTAGTTGCAGTTATTGCTGCACAGGGGGGTCACACCAGATACTGAAAGCAAAGGTTCACATACTTTTTCCACTCACTAATATGTAATATTGGATCATTTTCCTCATTAAATCAATGACCAAGTATAATATTTTTGTCTCATTTTTTTAACAGGGTTCTCTTTATCTACTTTTAGGACTTGAGTGAAAATCTGATGATGTTTTAGGTCCTATTTATGCAGAAATATAGAAAATTCTAAAGGGTTCACAAACTTTCAAGCACCGTGGTATGATCCTATATACTGTATATTGGTCATATCCTCTGTGCCAATATCTCCTATGGTAAGAAGGATGAACTCAATGTTTCAGTAGATCTTGAACTGACCATTGTGGCTTGAATCATTAGTTTGGGGCATCATTACACCCCAAATTTGAACTATTGTCTTCCAATGTTATCGCATGAACTATTGAAGAACAGCATTTGAAGGCAAAATCACCTGGGGGTCCGAAGAGCACAGAGTGCAGGCAAAACCGTATCCTGGATGGGAAGCCAGTCCATCTCAGAGGTGCAAAAGTTTAATCAGTTATTTTCTCAATACAGGAGAACATCAGTGCGGTAAATGGAGATGAGGCTGAACAGCTGGACGATTCTTTTAGCAGAACCCGCCAGTACAGTGATTTAAGAAGAATACTGCACTTTCTCGACAATTATAACGTCACTGAGTTCACCCGCTACCAGAGAGGGCTCTTATCCAGAGCAGTGGAAGGAAAAGAGTAGCTCACGTATCCAAGGTCCAAAACCCTGAACAGCCTCAGGGCCCTGCACCAGCGGGAGGATGTGCAGCCATGACAACCTGAGCATGTTTCACCCAAACATCTCTTACCACCAGCCATGTCTATTCTCAACCAACTGTCAGGTAATAATTGTTAACATACACACATGCACGTGCATGTAGCAACTGGTCTAGAGGAAATGTCGATCTGCGGCAGAGTGCAAAAGTTTGAACGTCCATAGAATAAATAAAGTAGATTTATTTTAGAAGAAAAAGACGTTTACTATGGGTGCCATTATGACAAGTAACAAAAAGTGTTCTTTCTAACGTTTGCCAGTGTTCCAATGTTTGCCGATTCTTCATGACATCTTCTTTACACCAGGTCTGGAAACCAAGAGGGTCATTATGAAACAGAACAAGCACGGTTTCGCCCACATAAGTGTGTGTTAGTGCTTATGTATTTCTTTCTTTCTTTCTTGCTAATAGATGCTAAAGTAAAGAATAGTCTGGTAAGTCTGAAGATAGGGAATAGTCTGAAGATGGAGGAGAGTCTGGCTCCTCCAATCCCCAGATCCCCTAAGTAAGTCCATGTCCACACACACACACAGACTTCAAATGCGGTGCTTTCAACACAGGCTGGTGTTGGGCCACACAGCTTCCCAAAGGTGTCACAGCAGCTGCTTCACTCCACTGCTATAAATAATCGTGGTGACAAGATTACACACGCACACACACACAGACACACACACACACACACACACAACCGCCAGTACCTACAACAGCCCACAGTACGACCCCGTCCCCAGAGCTACAGAGACAGCCCTCCTACAGCTACAACTCCTGCAGGCCACAGCACATCAAATTAGCCAATGCTAACACCAAACTTCACTGGTCCATTGTAACACCTGCGTTATTGGTTTATTTTTTTAGTGGTGATCTCTGTTGATACATAGCTCGCCATGTCAGTTGTGATAACATCGTAATATAACAGATGCAGCTGAACACAGATTCTTATCTGAAGCTCCAGGCTGGCTCTGAAGAACATAGCATACACACAGTCTAGCATTTTCGCTATAAATATATCCGACCACATGTTCAGAAACAGACTTCAAAACACACCATTAATGGTTAGACTTTTTTTTTCTCCTAACATAGATCTTGACATGATGAGGACCATATGGTTCCCCACCCGTTGCCTCACCGCATCCTTCAAAGGTAGCGGTCTTACTGGGTAGCAGTTTAACTGAAGAGGAACCTTGGCAGAGATTTGTGACAGTATTCAGAGACAGTAAATATTATCATTTGTAGTGCTCTTCATGTGTGGTTATTAATTATCTTGCTGGTTTATTGGTTTGCTGAAGAATGGATTACAGACCTGTTTACTCAAAAGCACTGCTAGTTAACCATGTGGCTAGCAGGTTAGCTGAATAAGCAAGCTACAAGCTGTGAAATTGCCACATGTTTAGTTTTACAACCGCAAAGTGACTTCTGGCAATCTACAAAACGTATATGTACTCATATACTCAAAAAAACTTAGAGAGAGAGCTAGGTTTAAATCTGGATCTGCCAAGTAAAGCGTTTTAGTTTTATTGTTTTAAAAGCATATTTGCGTTATGGATACACACACAGTACAGTGCAAAAGTCTTAGGCCTCCATTAGACTAGATATGCCATGGTTTTAGCAATAATATAATGAACATATATAATCAATCTCTTTTTTGGAATACAACCAGAAAATACAGGAATTTTGTACAAAGTATTAAAAACTAAAATAAAAATCAGACAAAAACACTTTCTATAGGCTACAGTGGCATGTATTCGTGTGATCTCCCCTTAAACTGGAGCATCCGCAGCATCTAGGACCATCATCGGGATGCCAAGTTGACATTTCTACAGTTTGAAGAAAGAGAGAAACAAAGGTTGTGAACCTTTCCAGATTTTTAACATCTGTAAAGTGTTGTGGCCAGTAATGATGGATTTAATGATGTTTTTTATATCTTGTTTTATAATTATTGTAAACTCTGCAATATGCTGTCTGGATATTAATGCATTCCTGCTGCCCAGTAATCTACACCTTCCTCTCGGACTGGACAGAGGAGACCATGTTCAAAGATCAGATTTCTCAACACAAACAGGAGTCAGAGATGTAGAAGTAGCACCTGGACCCGGGGTATTGAAGGTCCCCAAAGATGAGGACTTACTGTAAGTCCATAGTCCTGTGTCTACTAAATGCTGTAAATGTAAATGTATTCGTACTGTACTTGGGACTTGAACTTGGTTCTCAATGCTAATGAACTGCTGCTGTGCCACCCATGTGCCACTAAATAATGTACATTATAAATATAAAAACTTAATAACCCCCTCCTTTCAAGAGCTAGTTGAATCCTGGTTTCTTCTGCTCCCCATAACAAGCAGAACACTAAACCTTCTTATCAAGATGCCACCTCACAATCCAGGACCACTGACAGCAGAATGATGGATTTGTAGGAGGCACAGCCACACCAGGGTTACAGATTTGAGGAGACATGAATCAGGTGGCCCTAGTCTTATCTTATCTCAATGCTTCATCTGGGCCAGAACCATCTTCCTCCTGGTCCTGATAAGAGCCGCAGAAGTGGCCAAAATGACATGAGCCCTGACCTTCTCAGCACAAATAACAAGCAAATCTAATTCCAGATCTCAGGTACTAAACGCACATGCTGATAAACAAACACACAAACACACACACACATGCTCTCAACAGTCACCTGCTAAAGAACTAGTCGACTAATATGATAATGATGATGCTGATCTGATATCATCATGATAATGATGATGATAAGTCATGACGTCATTCCCAAAGCATGTTAAGCAGTAAGAGGTGATTAAGCTCCGTCTCTTCACGGTTATCATTTAGCATGAAAAATATTCTTTGGAACAGCTGTGATGTTATGCTCTTTAATTCTCGCTCTGTCGCACTTTCTTCTGTAGATGTGAGTGTCGGTCTCTCCCCCTCTTTCCCATCCAAAAGTTTGTGTCCTACTTTCCAGGCTCTTTGAAAACCAGTAGTTGGAGCGTATCGGATGAAAGATAGCAGGAGATGAGACAAGGCGAGGGGGAGGGAGAGTGAGGAGAGCAGAGAGAGGAAGGCCAGTGCAATCGTGTGAAGGCTTGCCTCCTTTATCGCTCAGCCCAAGATGACTGACTTTAAAAAGACACAGCAGCCTCTCGTGGGACCCCATGCATCCTATGCCTTTAATGATCGTCTTCCATGTAAATAGCAGGACACAGGCCCTCTCACAACGGCACTTACATCAAACACAGATTTTTTCAATATTGTAAAAGCTAGGAATGTAACAGTATTAAGAGCCGGTAGTGCACTCATGAATTTGTGCTTTCAACTTTGGAAGTCAAACACCCAAATAGCTAGCCATTCAAGTGGGTAAAGCCATTGGAACCCTGAAATACTATGTGCTGTCTGGCTTTCAAGTATTATTGCTGATAGAGCTGGCAAATAAGATAACCTTGCTAAAAAAGTCTAGCATATGTTGTGTTTTGGATGCTGGTCAATTAGCAAGACCACACGACTTCCATGTTCCATATTAGTCCACGTTGGATTATGCTGATTAGTGCTGGCCTGTGCTGGTCCATAGGATGGTTTTTGCTGTTTTCTTTTCAAAGACTGTGTCTGCGTTGTTAACAGGCTAAATAGGAGCTGCGTTTCAAACCTGTGCAGCCTCACAATCGAGTGCAGCATGACATTTACCTGCTGTTAGCGTCTATTAGTTATTATATTTATCAACTGTAACATATCTCTTAACGCAGTCAAAATATGGACTGTTTTTTTTTTTTTAAGTTTAGCACCAGCACTGCATCAGTAAAGCTGTGTGTGATCTGTATGTCTGGCACTGTTAAACATTATTGTAAACGTTCAATTTCACACCCTAGCCAAATGATTTATTCACTGACAGCCCGGATGTAAACCTGAATCTGCGAGGCCACGCCTGTTCCAAATCTGCTGGAGCAGTGAAATATAGGCGATAGAACGACTTTCTGGGTCATTTCAAGCCCTTCACTAGAGCATGACTTCTCCGCTCTAAAATAAGGTCAAAAACCAACAAGGACATCAGCGTATGTGTGCTAATTGTTTAGACTGGCGTGTCTGAAGGGCATGGTGGTGCTGAATGTAGAACAGGTCTATTTTGGGCGCCGGTACAGTCCACACATGGGTCCATCATTACAATCCAGACTGCACTGCGTCCCAGATGTCACTTTAGCAGGAAAACTCGTTCTGTGACGTCTCAGCCCATTTAGATCAAGCCCCTGCTGAGCGGTCTGTGTGTGTGTGTGTGTGTGTGTGTGTGTGTGTGTGCTGTCTCAGGGTTTTGGGAGGAAGCTGAAGTAGGATTTGTACCTCATCAGATTATCCAGCAGCTCATGACAGGTTTGTGCTTCATCAGAAGCGCTTCTGAGAACCGGCCAAAATGAGCATCAGGAAAACAGCGAAAACAGAACTTAGTTCTATCCATTGTAAGTCCAAAAGTATGTGGACATCAATATTGAGGAGACCCATTGCATAAAATCGAGTATTCAGACATACAGCTCCATAGTTCATCACTAGCAGTGAAGTGGGTACTCATGAAGAGCTCTCAGCATGGCATGATACGCTGCCTACAAGTCATTTTGTGTCATTTCTGCCCTGCTAAATCTGCTTCAGTCAACTCTGTTGTGAAGTGGAAGCATTTAAGAGCAAGGACATCACATTCTATTGACATTTATTAACTGGGATTCACATTATAAGAGCCTTCACTCTTCAGAAGGATTACTGCTAGATTTTGGAGTATGACTGTGATGCTTTGCATCAATTTAGCCAAGAGCATTAGTGAGGTCAAGTACTGATATTGGGCCTTTTAGCCTGGCTCACAGTCCTAATGTATCCCAAAAGTGCTGAAAGTGGTGGGTCAGATCTTCCACACTAGACTTGTTTATCATCCTGCTTTGATAATAAACCAATTGTAAATCCATTAGTTAAACTCTCAGGTAAAATGGACCACACTGGCCACCAATAGACTCTTATGTTGGTATACAGTGGTGCTTGAAAGTTTGTGAACCCTTTAGAATTTTCCATATTTCTGCATAAATATGACCTCAAATATCATCAGATTTTCACACAAGTCCTTAAACGTAGATAAACAGAACCCACTTAAAGAAATTAGACAAAAATATTATACTTGGTCATTTATTTATGGAGGAAAATGATCCAATATTACATATTAGTAAGTGGCAAAAATATGTGAACCTCTAGGATTAGCAGTTCATGTGAAGGTGAAATTAGAGTCAGGTGTTTCAATCAATGGGATGACAATCAGGTGTGAGTGGGCAGCCTGTCTTATTTAAAAAATAGGGATCTATCAAAGTCTGCTCTTCACAACGCGATTGTGGAAGTGTATCATGGCACGAACAACCGACATTTCTGAGGAGCTCAGAAAAAGAGTTGTTGCTGCTCATCAGGCTGGAAACGGTTACAAAACCATTAATCCACAGTCAGACAGATTGTGAAAGGAAAACCAGATACTGAAAGCCAAGGTTCACATACTTTTGCCACTCACTAATATGTAATATTGGATCATTTTCCTCAATAAATAAATGACCATGTGTAATATTTTTGTCTCACTTGTTTAATTGGGTTCTCTTTATCTACTTTTAGGACTTGTGTGAAGAATCTGATGATGTTTTAGGTCATATTTATGCAGAAATATAGAAAATTCTAAAGGGTTCATAAACCTTCAAGCACCACTGTACATTTATATATAAGGCCATTCTTGGTCTGATCCCATAAAACCTAAGTGTTTTTTTCAAGCAGAAAGATTCTGGTAATTGGAAGCTGAGATTCTGTGTATTTGGCACCTTTGATATGGAATGACTTAATGCTCAATGAATTTGTATTGCTAAATGGTTTAAATCCAAAATGAATGATTTAGAGACTGACTCTTTGATGCCAGTGTTTTATATATAAAGTTATATGACTGACGCCTAGATAGCGTTGGGTATCAAAACCTGGTTCCGATTCGGACCTAAGAAAACCAAACTTCTCTCAGTTAAGTACTACTGGTGATAATTACGCTCTACTGCTGAAATTATTAACTTGTGATCCAAAAGGAAAGTAAAAAGTTTAACTTATAGATGATTAAGGATTACTTTCATTTTGGATCACATGTTCGTCATTTTAGCAATTATGATCAGTAGTAATAGAGAGAATTTGGTGTTCCTAGGTCACTGCTTTAGTACATTAAGCCACGTTAAGCTTTTTACTTATAATAGGTTTATATGATAAGAAAGAAAGCTTAACACAAAATAATTACTTTTGAAGTTGAAATACAAAATACAAAAAAATAAACATAATATTTATACCTAATTCTTTGGCACATTTTTTTCACCATTTTGGAATCGAAACTTTCATTATCGTTAAGAACCAGAATAGATCAATAAAATCAATAAAATGCATAAGGTAAGTATGTGAATTAACTATGCCTTCCATCTCACTCTCTCTGTGTCTCTTTTCTCTGTGTTTATTGTTGGTAACTATGTGTCTGCTTTAGTTGCTGCCCATCTTCAGCAGGTCTCCCTTGAGATACAAGAGATAGACGACACTTTCTTTCACACAGTTCTTGGAATGTCACTGTGTGTTCAGTGGAACTAAATGATAATACTCATAGGAGTTGAAAAAGTCTTCTTGCTGCTAATATTTAACTATAATCCAGCCGACAAGCCTTCTTAAATCATTATTATATGATAAGAAGTGAGTGTCGTGTCTACAGCAATGATTTTAAACACTGTAGATTGGTAGCTCCTTAAGCATGCTATGCCGTTCCCAATGCCCTTCACCCTTCACTCACAGGCGTCTCGGTGATAAGGAGCTATTGTGGTGTCACCACAGCCATTGCGACACGTGTCAGCCAGTGCGAGAGCACAGCGCTATCTCCTATGGTTGCCTTGTTTGAATCGTACCCTGACTGAACCTGATCCAAGGCCACTTTTGGTGCACGACAGTTCCGATTACAGCAGATATATCAGGAACTGACCTTCAGCCGGTACCTGTCAGTTATTCTGAGAAGGAAAGCAGCCAGCTATCTGCATGAGCTTGTTTTTTCCAGGCTGAAGCATTGTGTCGTAATCGCTCGGCCACATTGCCAGATCTCTTTGATGCCGTGCCTGCTGGTTTTCCTGGAGCTGGGCCTATCTATGGGAAGGAACACCATGCTTTTATCTAGCACAGAATGGAGCATGTCTGGTGATGTGGGGTTTGTTTTGGCTGGGGAGAGTGAAGTGTTTTGTGTGAGAAACCGAGGTCCTGTGTGATGAGACGATGGCTAGACGGCGACGGGCAGAAAGAGGAAGGCGTTCTTGGATAAATGTGGGAAGATGGCGCAACGCTCGATGAGCCTGTTGGCATGGCTGCCAGCGCTGGCACCAAAGGACGCGAGAGAAAAGTGCGATTTTGCACAGTAGCCAAGCTGTCGTCAGGCTGCTTCAGCATCCTGCCAGCTCACACAAACACACACACACACACACACACACACACACACACACACACACACATTAAAGAGCTGAGGGTGAGTGTTAGATGTTTTATTTTGATCTAAGAGCCGAGCTTTAGCATCAATGCAGGCAAGAATGGGCAAAAGTACATCAAAAATAAATGGAAATAAACTACTTATAGCTAAGGCTAGCTAAGCTTTCGGAAACCACGCTGCTGTTGGCGTGCACTAAATCCTGATGGTTCAATCAAACATGGGATTTTTGGTTTCTAGAGTATTACTGGTGCTAGCCTGTGGTTCTATTATTCTCTCAGGCGTAATGATGTGAGCTTAAATAGATCATCACTTAGCCTGCGAGGCCTCTTCCAGCTTCCTAGCTAGCACAAAGTATGACGAATAATAAAGGAAACGAATTACTGATCATGTAACACCGACGGTAATTGGTGGATAGAAATAAATCCGCTGAACCTTGCTACCTCTCCACGTTCCCCCGCATGTAAAAACTCTGGCACCTCTTCATGAGCTAACCAACAGCAGAAATGTTTAATGTTTTTAAAAGTAATCAGAATCAGTCATTTCTTTCTTTCAGTTCAGTTGCTGCTGATGAGCTTTGCAACTGCACTCACTTGAAGTGAAGCCAAAACTAACTCAACAAATCAGCAAATAGCCTTTAGGGGTGAATGTGTTTGGTAAAGGAGCCTGATTTGGATGTATGTAAAAGAATGAACTGATTTTTGCTGTCCACTGTTCGGTGAGTCAGGGTTTGAATCAGTGAATAATTTAGTTATAAAGTCATAAAGTTTAATCCGAGTATTTCCTCCACTCTCACGCAGTGGGTCACTGAGTTCGTTTGCATGCACTTAATAGTCTAATAACTGCAGAAAATCAGCTTTTGTCAGTAATCCGATCAACGAATGTACATGCACTTGAGTAATCAGGTAAATAAACCTCCGAGTTTACATGACTCAGGCAGTAATCAGATTTCTACTTTGCAACTGGCTAATAATCTCACAGAAATATGTGATATAAACTTCCAAAATTTAATATGAAATAATCAAATTCTTCATTTTCTCAGGTTTATTCTGCGTTTTGGAGTCTCCACAAAGTGTCCAAAAACCGTTTCACTGCCTTAAATTCTGTGGCGTGTTTAATACCAGGGTTGCCAGATCCTGTGAGAAAAAAAACTGTCACATGGATCACTGAATCATTCTGCCATAACAAAGGAGATTCCCTTCTTTATTCCCTTCTTCTTTATTAAGTCACTGAATCATTTGATAAAGAATGATTCCCTCCTCTCTCAGACCGTCAGTGTTTGAATCAGTGATTCATTTATTCGTGATCTCTCATTCAGAGGATCAGTGTTTAAATCAGTGAATCATTTGTTCATGAGCAAAAGTCCCTCTTGTCGTTTAGAGCTTCACTTTAGGCACGGTGAATTGTTTGAGCATGATTACCTCCTCTCTCAAGTTTGAGCTGCCTGCACCCCGTACAACACTAGGATACAACGGTTACTGAAGACACTTGCTCGAATAAATGAATCAGTACTGATTTGTTTCATAATACTGATAATTCTCATTCACAGTTAGTTTAGTTTCATGGAAGTAAATATGGTGTCCTGTACTAAACCTTCAAGTTTGTCTTGTTACCTCCGACACGCTGTGTGGCTGAGGAACTGCTGCATTGGAGTCCACATTTAATTCACTATTTCAGGACTTCATTTTAGACCCTAATTCTAATTACACCCCGTGTGAGCTTTTCCGACCAGTCTGCACCATTCCAGGTGGTGATGGATTGGTTTAGCTTGGCTGACGGTCCTACAGTTCTTTGTGTCCTGTGTGACTGGCTGCCTGTGTGGGGGAACATGTGGGCTGGCGCAGGTGTTTGGGTAACTCTCCATCTCAGCCACTTCCCTCAAACAATGACTGGCTTGTTTTGAGCCCTGCCCAGTTCATGCCATGTCTCAGGCTGTATCAACGCTGTGTGTGAATACACATGACTGACTGTACTCATCACACTACTGTAGAAAAAGGAAGCGAAAGAATTCAGACATGTGTATTTTGGGAAAAGGATTTGTTTCGAACGTCAAGGAGGAAATACTTTATCCTTTCAGGTCATTTAAAGAAATCCTCCAGTTTTTAACCCTAACCTCTTAACCTAAATTGCTTAGATTACCATTACAAGCAACAACCTAGAATTGTATTGTTAAATGTGGGATTTTCCTAGGAGAAGATATAATGCACAAACTGAGAAGAGGTTTGGAATTTGTTGTGAAAGAATGAC
The DNA here is from genome assembly GCA_025084515.1 of Ancistrus triradiatus. Taxonomy (NCBI): domain Eukaryota; kingdom Metazoa; phylum Chordata; class Actinopteri; order Siluriformes; family Loricariidae; genus Ancistrus; species Ancistrus triradiatus. The sequence continues at coordinate 1,695,637 of JAJAGP010000006.1, read as the reverse complement.
CTGCACTGAGCTCTGACATCAATGCCATCCAACTCCTTTGGGATGAACTGGAATGCTTACTATAAGCCAGATCTTATTTCCCCAACATCAGTAATATTCACGTAGCAAGAATAAGAGTGGACGCCCCAGCGTACAAAGAGAAATGATTTTGCTGTGTTTCTTGTTTAAGACCTTAACTGGTCTTTACCAAGTCCTGACGTCACCCCCTATAATACCTTTGGGATACACTGAATGCAGGCCAGGCTATATTTTTGTCTGATGCTCTTTTGGCTGAATTGAGGAAGCTCTGGTGTCTCTTTGGTAAGACCCAGCTGCTGGAAACCACAGTCCCTGAGGGCTTGGATGTCAGCCTGCACCCAGTGAAGTCCAGCTTAGGCTCCAGACCTTCTACTACAACCCTGACCTGTATACGTGGGGCTAAAACAGGAATGATTGCTTTCTCCACCACCCTCGCGAGGAGAGTAAATGGAAACTGAGAGTAAGAACTAGACTGGCCTTCAAGGAGCCTTGAGGTCACCTCCATGCAACGCGTTTGTGGCTGCAGATCAGGCTTTAGTCCTTGACCGCCGCGAGTAAGCGAAGCAAAATGTCTTTTGAACCCGTCTTTAACGCTCTTAGCCACAGCTCATTTCCCCCACCCACAAATCCACATTCTCACAAACACATTCCACATTTCATACGTCCCCTCGTGAATAAACACCCACACACCCTCTGGATCTCAGCAGCGCCCTTGCGTGTGCATGCACCACTGCTAATGGGGTGCATTATGGTGAAGACGCGAGCCGAGGGAAGGCTGAAAGCTGCAGGTTGTTGATGCTTAGCACAAACGTGTCGGAGCTCCATCATCATCATCATTATCGTCGCCGTCGTTGTCCTCACAGTGCTCGAGCGGAACCAGGACACGCACCTGCCTCAGATACCATCATAGCATAACAAGGAGCCCCCCTAAACATAGTGGGTTGCTGTGGATACCCAGGTGGAGAGACCCAGCACCGGATTGTAGGTTGGCAGTGAATGGAGGTGGTTTGAATGCAGGTGAGGTGGGTGCTGACAGAAGGAGGGTTACATTTAAATGCATATGTGGGAGCATTCAGCGGTTCCATGTCAACCAGAAAGGATCCTCCATGGTGCGTCTTCTTAGGAAGAAACGTTAGGCGGCAGTATCCAATATTACCACAAGAAAGAAGTTCTAGAAATGAGGATATAAGGAAATACAAATGTGGCTTCAAAGGAAAGATATTGCGTATTGACTGAGAATTCAAGGCTGGATACTAAATCGCATAATATGTACTAAATAGTATGACTACATATTGCAGCAACAATAGAAAGGGTGCACTAACATATATATTAAGTTTTAAGTCCTTGCTAAACATGACCATTAGGAAAGGTGCACAAATTTGTGCACACCCCAAACTATATGTTCATTTATCCCCATATTTTTGATTATGTAGGCCCTTACATTTGCAGAAATTGGACAAATTTATGGTTGATACTCTGTTTTTTTATCCGCCTCACTATTACAGAGGTTGTACCAAAAACCTTTACCTAGCAAGCTAAAGGTAGCAAGCTAGCTCTCTTCCCACATCTTCCTCAGTCCGAAAAAGTACTGCAAGTAACTCAAACCTAGCTAAATCTTTTGAGAAAGGGTTTTCAGTGTTTTTCTGGTCCTTGGTTCAAGTTTTCCCACTCTCAACAGTCCTTCATGTGGCTCTAAGGATGGGGAAAGTGTGCTAACCTGTTAGCATCTTAAAACAGGCCCATTTTCAAAAGCTAATAACATTTTGGTACAAATATTGCTCTGTTTAGAAATAATGCATCTTTTAGAAGCCATGTTTCATGGCTTTAAAGAACTGGAAGGTAGGACAATATGAATAAAGATTCTTTATAGGTACTTATATAGTTTATTAACGTTTTAACTCTTCTTTGACTGGTTAGGGTCACTGTGGCAGCGCCAGGGGATGATCGCTTTCCTCCCTCCGACACAGCCATGTGTCTGCATGTGATGGTTGACCTGGCATGAAAGCATTAAAGCATCAAACCCAGGTCTGGCAGGTTAGCGCCTGGTATTTTCATTTTTACATTTGATTTCAGACTTTTGTAAAGACCTAAACAGATTGCCTTACTTTAAAATAACCATCAGCTAAGTACAGTTGTACCTTAGTCTCTAACAAATGATGAAATAAAAGCAGTGAGTAGTCAGTAATGTAATCAGACCTCTGGCCAAACTGTAACAAGGCTTTATTACCCAGGGTCAGTTCTGGCTCATTATTCCTGTGCAATACTGTAAGATCGATTGTGGAACTGAGTGCCAAGTTCCACGACTTCATTCTGGTCCGACGGGCGGAGACTGCTGCGCTAACAGATGTTTATCCTATTAAAAAAGTTTCGCTCAAGTTCAAAGTGAACACAAATACACGGCATAAATATCGGTGTTCGAGTTCGAATTTGGCAGCAGTAATGAGCCGAGAAATTATTTTCCTCAATTTAATGGAGCCCGACCAGCTTTTAATTATGCATGAGCGAAATATTCGCCGCATGTTACAGAGCAGGAGGGAGGAAATGGGGAGAACGACATTGGGGAGACATTTTTATAGGCCCTTGTTGTTGTGTTGAGTCGCAGTCGAGAGGCCGCGAACCAGGAAAGGACACAAAACACGTCTTGTAAAACCCCGCGGCCTGCGAACGAACGGAAGGCGTGTTGACATTATGACTTGTGACCCTAACCGCAGTCTTTCCAGCTTTCTTGCGCTATCAGTAAGGTCTGAAAAGCATCATCATTTCTACGCCAACTGAAACTGACAAAAACTTTCTGCGGTTGCAGCAGGCCACGTCCAAAGCCAGCGCTTCAGCACTACAGTGTGTCGGTTTTTTTGTGTTCGCAGGCAGTTTTGCGACGCGGAACTGAAAGTGATACAGCAGAAGTGAAAGTGTGTAAGCTGGGGATTTCGCGTTGCCGTTACAAGGGAGATTTTTTTTAAGGTTAGAAGGAGTGTATCATAACTCATGTGGCCTTTAGATAAATGTCGGTTTGCACCCATGTGACAGGTCATGATGAAACAAAAAAGCACACTACAGTTAAAGGACAACTCTGGTGTTTTTCCACCTAATCTCTGTACCACAACTGTGGAGTGCGTGCGATTAACATTTAACTGTGTGTCCCTGTACTGAGCACAACTTATTTAATCAAGACTCTACAATGGACAGCTTTAAACTGAAAGTATGTTTACAAATAAGTTCTGTATTGGCTTATTATTCTAACAGGTAACTTATTTTTAGAGTTATGGATTAAAGTGGGCTGGAGCAAACCTAAATCGTTTGGAAATGATAAAAAAAAACTTTTCCATTTTCAGTTGAGTTACATAGGAGTGCACACATCCCTCAGTCTTTGTGTCTGTATTTAGGTTGCCAGGTGTAGACATAATGCACATTAACCTTCTGTCTCACCCAGAGCCAGTCACCTGATTGGAATTTAAAATGCAACAGGAAGCCCTGACCCAGATGAGAAAGTCATACATTGACAATGGCAGTTTGTTACTTAATAGCAACGTTAAGCTCCTCACATGTGTAATGCCAGTTTCTCTATGAAACATTTATGCCGGATGATGTTTATATTGCATGTCATCACCTGTATTTTGTACAGGCAAGCAGGGACGCCCATACACTAGCCAATTAGGTATGGTTCCCCTCGTATTTGTGTTTATTGGCGTGGGAAAGATTAAGGTAGCAAAACCGTTTAACATTGTTTTGGAAGCAGATTAGAATGAAATGGAAACAATACAAGAAAAACTAAGCTTCAGCGCATTGTTTCCGAGAGCTGTTTTTGGCTGCTGGTTTCACTTCGGGAGCTATTGTTAAACCCCAAACGCTAGGCCCAAACTCTGTATCCCTTAGACCCATTGCGGTGGTGATCCAAAAGTCATCCCTGAATTCCAATCACGGTTTACTAGAAGGAATTCAGAAACAACCACTTTTCATCTTGCACTCTGTGTGGCTTTGCTGTCTGTGTGATACATTGCCGGGTAATGATGTGGTGAGAAGCACGAAGATACAGATTCATACTTGTAAAAACAACGCTGGGAAGTTGTGTACCATGTAAACTTTGCTTCAGGTCTCATTTTGTTCAAATATATCTTTGCACGGCGAATAAATAGCAAGTTCACCCGTTGGTTATAACCCCCTTAAGAGTGTACCTATTTTGTACCTAATATATTTGTTAGACCTTTCTGTAGTACTGGCTCCTGAGAGGACTGGATTCCTGTGAGCTGCAGAAGCCATAATTTCATTCTACTGCACTTATATAAGGACATATAAGGACATATAAGGACATGAGCCATTTAAGATTCAGGCTTCCACTTCTGCTCTTGAAAAAGTTATGTTTCCCATATCGCAAAAACCACCATGAGTCATAAATCATGCTGCAGAAATATTAATTCTGGTTATTTTTTATGGGGAGGAAATGCAGTTTTATGGTGGCGTACATGAAGCCAGTCTTGCATCAGCATGAAGAGGCTGAGAAGTGCTCAGATATGCAGGAGAGCAGCAGAGGGGAAAATAAAATGCGGGCGGTGGGATGATTAATATGCGTCCGCACAGGTGGTGCCTTCTAATTTATGCTGATGAATTCTGAGCCAGACAACATGATCTCTAATCAGTTTCTCATCGAGCAAATGGTCAGTCCATTACAGAAAAACAATTCATTCCCCTGGCAAAAGGGATGCAATGGCAAGCCTGGCTGGATTAGCATGTTATCCATTTACTAATGCTTAAAGAAATAATTTTATCTTTGTAGATGAGTATTTTTTAGCTCGACTCTAAAACCCAAGGGCGGCCGCTGTGTTTGTCTGAAATAGAGCTGGAAACTGGAGCGGGCCTGACCTGCGAGGAATGAACGAGAGGCCCTGGCAACCTTATCCTCCACAAAGCCTGAAAAGAGCTGCCCAGGAGGACCACAAAGCTCCAGCGCTGCCAGTCGAGATGATAGGGTAACATGAAGCCCTCTGGAGGGGCTCCATTTCATCCGCATAGCATACTCTGCTCTCGTCTCCTCCTTTCCCCATCCCGCACCGCAGTCTCCACGGTACAGCTGATCAGGAAAAGGCTGAGTGAGTGTTATTGGAAGAGCTCGAGGGCCCAGGGGATGGAATTAAAACAAGTTCTGTGATGTTTTGGCAACCCCGAGCTTAGTGACAGGTACAGTTCAGGGAGATGTTTCCAGGAAACATAAGTAGGACTCTGTTTATCCATAATGATCAGCGGTGTCTGAGTACAGGGCTGCTTGAAAGTGTGTGAACTCTTTACCATTTTCTTTATTTCTGCATAAATATGACCTACAATGTCATCAGAGTTTCACACAAGTTCAAAAAGTAGATGAAAAGAGAACCCAATCAAATAAAGGAGGGCAGCAATAAGTACTGCACACCAGCTTGGTGGAACTTTCCTTTCATACAGAACAGCTTAAACTCTGGGATGTTGGTGGGTTTCCTCACATTAACTGCTCGCTTCAGGTTCTTCCACAACATTTCTGTTGGATTAACACACGACTTGTGTGTTTAGAGTTCTTGTCTTCCTGCATGACCCATGTCCTCTTGAGAATCAGTTTCAGAACAGATTTTCTTTCTGAATTCGCTCTTAGAATTCAGAATTCGTTGTTCCATCAGTGGCACCAAGCCATCCTGGCCAAGATGCAGCAAAACGCACACAAACCATAATGCTACCACCACCATCTTTCACAGATTAAATAAGGATCTTGTGCAGGAATTGCCCTGTTTTTCTTTCTCCAGACATAATGCTTCTTATTTAAATCAAACAGTTCCATCCATCCACAAAACAAGCCTTCTGGCTTATCTACATGACCTTCAGCAAACTGCAGACTTTCTCCTTGAAACCCTGCCATGCAGGGTCTGGTCTTTAGGGTTTCCTGATGCTGGATATTAGCCAGTATGAGTTACCCTGAGTAAATTTGTGACTTCGCAGACTATTACATCTTACTGTTGGAATGATCTTTGTTGGTAACAGTGATTTTGAATTTCCTCCAGTTGTACACAATCTGTCTGACTGTGGATTAGTGTCACTCAAACTCTTTAAATATGGTTTTTGTAGCCTTGTCCAGCATGATGAGCATCAATAAATACTTTTCTGAGGTCATTAGAAATCTCATTTGTTCATAAAACACTTTTGCAAAACATACCATGAGGTATCCTAGAGGTTCACATAATTTTGCCACCCACAGACTATTTTATCCAATAAATAAATGACCAAGTATCATATTTTATAATATTTTTGTCTTTTTTAGTTTAGTTACATTCTTTTTATCTACTGTTAGGAACTGTGTGAAAAGCTAATGATGTTTTATGTCACATTTATGCAGAAATATAGAACATCGTAAAGAGTTCACAACCTTTCAAGCACCACTGTATCTGCGCTCTCCCACGAGACGGTTCATTATAACAACTCCAGAAGGTGTGAGAAGAGGGTTTGCTCTGTATTTGGCAACAATATATCATGGAGAAAGTGCGATTTTATTGTGAGTGCAGAGTTTCCCTGGTTACATGTACTAAATTGGGTCTACTTCCTCTCTCAAACCAAACATGGTGATCCCTTTCAGTGAGAATGAACAGACACCGGTAGAGGAGGGTGTACAGGGTACAAAGATACAGCAGCTAGGACTGAGGTAGAACCAATTCTGAAATACATACATTAAATGTTCCTTACTGAGGGTTTTTCACACCTTAATATGTCTTACAGAGGAACTTTTATTGTGATAAATCAGAATGTAAAACAGTATACCAGGATTATAACAATAATAATAACAATAATAATCCAACATTATTTACACAGCACATGCATAAAAAGCAAAGTACTGTGAAAAATAGATTTGAAAAGAATGGGCAAATTAATCAGCTGTAAATTCACTAATCAGAGGTGGGCCAGGGCCTATCCGGCAGCACAGGGCACAGGGGGCATAGGCATACACACACTCACTGACTCACACTGGGACACTTTAGAGATGCCAATTAACCTAACATGTATTTGGAATGTGAGATGGATTACCCAAAGGAAATCTATACAGACACTGTATGAGAACATGTAAACTCCACACTGACAGGCTGGGACTTGTCTCTGGAACTGCGTGCCCAACAAATTTACACTATACATAATGGTGCCTTCTGGCTGGTTTGGGCATCACAGTCACGACTGGCTGTGTTTGATGTAGGGGAAGCCAGACATCCCTCTGTGCTGCAAGAGCAAACCCTGCAGGGCCTTTGACGGACTGTCATTATATTCAAGATGTGCTTCCACCTGCTCCCACTGAATCTTGGGATAGGATCCTGACAGGAACAGGAAAACAGGACTAAAACATTAAATGTACAGTGGTGCTTGAAAGTTTATGAACCCTTTAGAATTTTCTATATTTCTGCATAAATATGACCTAAAACATCATCAGATTTTTCATAAAAGTCCTAAAACACACAAGTCCTAAAAGTAGACAAAGAGAACCCAATTTGTCTCAAACAAATGAGACAAAAATATTATACTTGGTCTTTTTACTTATTAAGGAAAATGATCCAATATTACATATTAGTGAGTGGAAAAAGTATGTGAACCTTTGCTTTCAGTATCTGGTTAACTCCACTGTGCAGCAATAACAGCAACTAAACATGTCCTGTAACTGTTGATCAGTCCTGCACAACGGCTTGGAGGAATTTTAACCCATTCCTCCGTACAGAACAGCTTCAGCTCTGGGATGTTGGTGGGTTTCCTCACATTAGCTGCTCACTTCAGGTCCTTCCACAACATTTCCATTGGATTAAGGTCAGGACTTTGACTTGGCCATTCCAAAACATGAACTTTATCCTTCTGTAACCATTCTTTGGTAGAACGGCTTGTGGGCTTAGGGTCGTTGTCTTGCTGCATGACCCACCTTCTCTTGGGATTCAGTTCATGGACAGATGTCCTGACATTTTCATTTAGAATTCTCTGATGTAATTCAGAATTCATTGTTCCATCAATGATGGCAGCCGTCCTGGCCCAGATGCAGCAAAGCAGGCCCAAACCATGATCCTACCACCACCATGTTTCACAGATGGAAAAAGGTTCTTTTGCTGGAATGCAGGATTTTTCCTTCTCCAAACATAATGCTTTTCTTTTAAACCAAAAAATTCTATTTTGGTCTCATCCGTCCACAAAACATTCTTCCAGTAGCCTTCTGACTTGTCCACGTGATCTTTAGCAAACTGCAGACAAGCAGCAATGTTTTTTTTGTAGAGCAGAGGCTTTCTCCTTGCAACTCTGCCATGCACACCATTGTTGTTCAGTGTTCTTCTGATGGTGGACTCATGAACATTAACATTAGTCAATGTGAGACAGGAGTTCAGTTGCTTAGAAGTTACCCTGAGGTCCTTTGTGACCTCGCCAACTATTACACGCCTCGCTCTTGGAGTGATCTTTGTTGGTCGACCACTCCTTGGGAGGGTAACAATGGACTTGAACTTCCTCCATTTGTACACAATCTGTCTGACTGTGGATTGGTGGAGTCCAAACTCTTTAGAGATGGTTTTGTAACCTTTTCCAGCCTGATGGGCATCAACAACTCTTTCTGAGCTCCTCAGAAATCTCCTTTGTTCGTGCCATGATACACTTCAACAAACATGTGTTGTGAAGAGCAGACTTTGATAGATCCCTGTTCTTTAAATAAAACAGGGTGCCCACTCACACCTGATTGTCATTCCCATTTGATTGAAAAACACCTGACTCTAATTTCACCTTCAAATTAACTGCTAAATCCTAGAGGTTCACATACTTTTGCCCACTCACATAATATGTTAAATATGGGATCATTTTCCTCAATAAATAAATGACCAGTATAATATTTTTGTCTCATTTGTTTAACTGGGTTCTCTTTATCTCCTTTTAGGACTTGTGTGAAAATCTGATGATATTTAAGGTAATATGTATGCAGAAATATAGAAAATTCTAAAGGGTTCACAAACTTTCAAGCACCACTGTACTTTCCTTTTTGTTAACTAACCCTTTAATATCAGTATGGTGATACATAATTTGTGTGCCTACAGTATTTAGCAGATGCCCTTATCCAGGGGCTTGCTCCAGAGCCCGACAGTGGACGTTTGGCTGTGCTGGGATGTGAAGAATCTAGAGTTATCCGCTCTACCACCATTTCAGTCTGTTTCCATCTTAGCCTTTGTTTCTAACGCTGTCTGCAGTTTCCGTTCCTGTTTCCAGACTATTGTCTGAACACACTGTACTATTAACCTGTAATTAGCCCTCCCCCATTTTGGGAAATAGAGAGCGTGTTACCTCCATTCAGCCATTTCGTTTAAGTGAAGGCGAGTAACTTAATATGCACGGTGAAATAAAACAGGGCGCTGCTTCCATCTGAGGTTCAGACCACCATTCAGGTTCTGTTCATTCACTTTAAGCAGACGTGCTGGTGCGAGCAAAAAGATGGACTTGGTGGTACTTTAATCGCAGTCAGATTTAAACCAAACGAGACTGCAGCGTCTGATCTGACTGCTCAGAATGTAGTTTCCATGCACTTTGAACAGACATTACTGTCTGGCTCTTTCTAAATGGAGCAACACTAACCCACTCATAAGGAAACTGAAATCCCTGAAGCATGACCTCACTTCCATTACCCGGAGCTCTCTGGCTGCACCGAGCGGTATGATCGAATTTGTGGCCATGTTGGTGCAGGGCTGGGCAGGGCTGCTCGCAGCCGGCCGGGCTCTGGAGGTGACTCATTTAGTGTTTGAAGCAGCTCCACGTCTGGACAAAGAAACCTGATCTCCAACTGACGGCGCAGGAAACCCTGATGCCATTCGACTAAAGGGGTGATGTCATCCTTCCATTAAGCGCAGGAGCATATGCAGCCTGAGAGCTCGCTAACCGATCCAGGCTGTAATCCGCCCTTTAAGGTTTTAATAATTCATACAGCAGGTTATTAACGATGGTTACATTCTTCACATTCTTCTTCTAATGAAGTTCCGCATTCATTCATCGACCATCTGAAGCTTCTTCCACTCCCCTTTATGTTCATAAGCGCTAACGATAAGTGAGGCGAGTCGAAATAGAAACACTCAGGGTGCGTTCGAGTGCATTCCTGACATTATGGTTATGTCATTGACACTGTAAATATAGCACCCAGATATTCTCCTGCTCTCTTTTCTCTTCATGAGTCATGCAGGAGCTGTCGAAGGCCAGTTTGCTTTCACCTCATTCTGATAGCATGAGTCAGCACACGGCGGCTCTGCTCAGCCCGGCTACGACTTTATGCCACCCCGAGCACCCTTCACTGTTCTCAGGAAAGAACCACGACCAGGAAGCGTAATGATTTCTGCCTTACATTAATTATACAAAGCAGTTGTTTAAATCGATAAGATTTTAATTAGTTTGATCACATTTAGCTAACCCTCTAATGATGTGTATTAGCTTATATGCTACATTCGAATGTTCACAGGTACTCTCTATATGAACGGGCACTACATTCTAAATGAGTTAAAATGCACTGCATTATTGTATGTCAACTTATATAATATTGTATCATTTTAATTTATATTTACGTTCTTGCCAATTTGCTTAAAACAGCTAATACAGAAACATAAATTAAAGCATATTTCTGTACAAAAATGAAATAATAAATATAATCAACCGTAAAAATGGAAATCTGGATATCTGCATTTAATTTAATAATAGTTATTGCAAATGTAAAGTTATTAAACTGTCCACTTCATTGATACATATATACATCTTTAACTCTGTTATACATAAAGAAATGAGTTAAATTTCTAAATTACTTTATTATCTGATTTTAAAAGTACAGTCAGCTTCTGTTTTCTATTTAATACTGTTTTGAAATGTCTTTCCTCTCCAAAAACTTTAGTGTTTCAGCAGTAACAATTTTTTTGAGCTTTACGTGGAAAACACAGCTTTGAGCAGTTGCACACACATCAAATCATAATATTTTTTATTCAAATACAAAAAATTCAGTTAATTGCAAAGAATCTTTGTTCTGTACTGATAATTCCTTTATTTTCTCATCCGTTTCAGGGTTGCAGGGTCAAGGTTGCGGGAAGGCCGGTGCCTAGCTGGTGGCACAGGGCGGAACTCTAATCAGCGTGCCAATCCATCACAGGGCACACACACTAAAGGCACTTTACAAACACCAGTTAACCTAACACACATTTCTTTCGAATAAGGGAGGAAACCGGAGTATTATTATTAAATGTAATGTAAGTATTTTCTGAAGTAACAAAAAAAATTACCAAAAAAAAAAGAAACAAGCATGCTATTAATGACAATTTTGTATATATTAAGAAATATATTTATATGCATTTATTTATTTATTTAAAAAAAAAAAAAGTGAAAAACAAGGCTGGAGGAGACAGTAAGTAGGTAATTAGTCAGTGCTGCTTTGCATCTGTTTTGCAATGTGAGGAACCACCACTACCTTATTTGACCGTTTCATCAGTTCCAACAAGTCATGTGTGAAGAACACAGCCAGAGGGCAGAGGGACTTGAGTCTTGAGTTTTGAACGCACTGACCAATGGGATAACTAGTGAAAAGGTTCTTAGTTTTAGCTATTTGCGTTCCTAATAGAACGCATGTTCTTTATGTAAGCAAAGGGTTATTCATATGTTATTGGTCCTGATCACCGACTTGATTTTTAATGAATTAGTAAATAAAATATGTACTTTAGATATAATTTGTGTTTTTTTAAATCACGCCATTGTATTTAATCATAATTATATTGCACTAATGGTATTCAGTATTTCCTATGTAATTTACTGTTGGCATAATGAAAAATAGTATTTAGGTGAATTGTTTGGGGGTTTTTTTATGCCTTGCAATATATTGCAAAAACCTTACATATTCCAGTAGTTTACCAACCTGCAATCTGATTTAACTTCCACATGCATTCATGTTGGTAGAATGGAAATGAATAATTTATTTAGCTTATTTGTTGATTCTTTTTGCAGCATTTATTGCAAAAATCTGGACTACCCCACTAGCACTCAGTACACGGTGCATAGTCTTTTCTGAGTACTTCACCATATAAAACACATAAAGTCATAGCATGTAAAGACTGTGACGTGAGTGAGCGTGCAGTCCACAGGCAAGTGACCAGCAGCGCAACATGATTTCCACGAACTTGACCAGATCCTCAACTTCCCAGAAATGTTGTTGTGTAGTGCTGCTGCTGTGGTGCTGTTAAATTGCATGTTTAGCCTCATGCCATAAAACAATCTGGCATAATTGCTGTAGCCATGCAGAAAGCTGTGTTGCTAAAGCAGTAATGAATCCAAGGGCAATTAACTCATATGAGTCACTTTCCATCGACTGGAAATAGCAGTCATTTCTGCAAGGGTGAACGGCGTTACAACCTGCTCAGTGAATTTGACTCATTTTCCTGAGTAATAATAAAATAATTAAAAAACGCACACTTCAAACTTTTGCCTGCACACGGTGCCAGTCAGTGAGCCTCAGAGGACAGGAGAGGGCAGATTTTTGATGTATGTGCACTGCAGAATTAAAGTGTTTGGCAGGTCTGCTTGGGGTGAGGACCGACTCTGCGGCACCTCCATCTTCTCTGGCTGCTTGGCTGTTTATCAGCAGCAATAAGCCCTTATATCTCAATGACACACCTCTGCAGGACAGGTTCAAAGCAGGCCAGAAAATGTTCTGATTTAAATAAGGGCACAACCAATTTTTACAGCGAGTCTATACTTCTTTATTCTGCTCTTTGACATATCCTTGGAGAGCCCACAGCTGATATTGATTCAGTCAAACACCATGACACATCATAGTATGTTTATTGAGACATCACAACAACAAACCTCTCTATCTGAAGGTACTTCATTCCGAAAAAGTGGTTTTCGAGAAAAAAAGCAAACATTCAGACAGCAGGTGTTGTATTAGAGGGTGCATTGAGCCTACATGAAGCTCAGGCTCAGCACACGCTGAAAACGGAGCTCCCCACAGTCACCATTCTTTGTAGGGTCTTCATAAAGAGTCTATCAGGTTCTTATGCTGGGAATTTGTCTCTGTCTGTGTGTGTGTGTTAAAAGGAATAAAAAGAAAAAACAATCAAAGTTAAAAGGGAGTTCGGGGATCATAAACTATCTCAGCCTAAGTTTGTTGGTCTGTTTTCCAGTCTTTTATTTCGAATTTCTCGTGGTTGGTATGGCATTTTAGGACTTATTCGGTAAAGCACATCACCTGTAAGATGTATATTCAGCACTCCACCAACATTTCAGTGATGCCAGCATAACACAGTGGGGCAGGGGATTTCTGATTGGCCTGCCAATAATCTGCTGATTGAGCAGGATTTTGCCTCTGTATCATGAGAAGGGTTTCATGCTGGGATCCTTCTAGTGCTAAATACTGCATTATTAATTAAACAACCATTGCCTCATAAACAAAACAGAGGTCAAAAGCCATTCAGAACACCATCTAGAGCCACTGTTTCCAAGATCACCAATCGTTATAGCAGGTTAAGGTTTCAGAGTGCAGGTTAGGGGATTAGAAAACATCATACATTATAGCAGGAATATATTATATGGTTATACTGTGCGCAAACTATTTCTTTGACTGCCATGAGATAAACGCTGATTCTAATCCTTGATTCTAGATGAGCTTGTTGCTCAACAGTCCTTAGTAAGCATGCACACAGTTCATGGGAAATGAAGATACATTTCATAGTGAAACAGGATCTGAGTGTCTCCAGCTGCAGCCTACCGCTGATCCTCTCCAGAGGGATTTGTTGTCTTAACTGGGGCGACCCGTGAACTTTGTCTTTGCCGGGACCTCTGGAATTTCACGTCACAAGAAAAACACAAACAACAGCTGTAGCTTATTTCCCTGACTCAAGAAAAAGGTCACATTTACAGTGGCACACCTCCAAAGGTTGCTGGCTTGGACAGATTTCAAAGAACCTTATCAGTCTGATCCTTTCTCAACGTCCTAAATATAGTGATATTGTGAAGTATATGGCTTCAGTTCTCTGAAATGCGGCCGCTTTTACAGATTGACATGAGCAAAGTCCGTTCTTTTATAGTGTTTATCTTTTTAGAGCATCTGCCTGTTTGTTTCATGTCTTGTGAAAGGAACAGTGGGAAGGTAACGCTTTATGCTCTTCAAAGAGCTCTGGTCCATCTTGCTGCGTTGTTGTAAATCTGATTCCTGCAGGGCTGATTGAAAGGTTAATGAGCAGCCGAGCTGTTCCTCATGACTGACAGTGACTAACACTGCTTCTCCGTTTCCAGGAAGCTCAAGTCTCCTTCGCTGTATCGATCCTGCCACTCTCGTTCTCAGAGCTAATGGAAGAATCGCAGCATGTTAATGTATAACAAATGCAATCCGGTCTGTGTGCTTTTCATAGTGGATACACTAGAATCATTGTTTACAGGAAAGGAAAGGTGACTCCCAAAGGAAAAACTGAACGTAGACAGTTTTCCATTTCATCAGGCTGCCCTATGACTTCTTCTTTAGTAGCAGTGTAATGACAAACATATAATATAATACGTAGTGCTTATCAGTAAAGATACATTTTCATATAGCCAGCATTCATAGACACAGTATGATTAGACGTTCCTAGTTGTAATCTTTGACATTATTCCCATTCTTTTGTTACCGATCTACAAAGCGTACACCATAATGAAGACACTGCATGGACTTCCTCAGAGACATCTGAAGCCATCACCCCTGTCCAAACTGAAGGTCTTCATCATGGAAACGGGATTTGCGAGATATGAATACCTACCCTTCCTCCTTGAGCGTAGTTCTGCTCTCTTGGACCCCACAGAAGCCTTCAGCAATGCCTAACTTAATCACAAAACTCACAAAATTGGCAGACGCTGTTCTTACACATTTGCCATCACTTCTGACTAGCTACCAAATTTGAGTCGTCCATCTGAATGCCTTAAACATGAACTTATCGCTCGTGGATGTGGTGCATCCATAAAGAAAACAGATTAATAATGTCATGTTATGGAAATATCGGAAGAGTTGAGCTGGCTTTATGGAAAGAGGGAAAATAATTCTTGACGTGCTATCTCCATTATCCTTGCGCTCTAGAGAATAAGTTTAGCAGCAATCAAAGCTACATTTTATTGATATAAATCGTTTTAATGAATCGAGTCAGCCCATTCAAGTCTGGCTATTGTCTGTGGCTCGATACTTTTTCCTTGCCACTGTCACCTCTGCTTGTTTGGAGTCAAGACTTTAGGACAATGCCTATTGTTAAAAGAGACACAGGAACAAATTGAGTAAACCCCAAATGTGCCAGTCCCACTTCACTGGGATTTAATTCTAACTCTTGCATCCCGTGTACAAACCAATTTCAGTTACATCACCCTGCCCTTATTAAAGTCCTTTTTTTCCCTCATTCTACCGCAGGCTTGATATGTCAGTAATGACACAGAGACACGCATTACGAGCGAGCTGTTTCCATAGCAGACAATAACTCTGGGGCTCAAGCATCTCTACTCCTGCTGGTCGAATTGACACCCAGCATAATAGACTGCATTAGAGACTTCATTAGAAGTGACACTGCTGAGGATGATCCATAGGTGGGAGAGACACTCCCGGGCGCCAGTGCTCATTAGACTTTGTCCTATTCATATCTCCAGACCACATACAGTCCAGGTAGAGCCGTGGATTCATCCATTATGTTCTTGTCATGTTCACAGGGAATGTCTTAGAAGATGAATCCCAAAATAGATCCTTGAATGGTGTGGTGCCACAACGAATAAGTAATCTGGCTTTTTTCCAAGTTGGTTAGTCTCCTGTTTTTCTTATACACAGTGATTTGAAGATGATCTATTTATGCTCAGATTTTGGCTCAAAAAAACATATCAATGCATTATGCTGGCAAAAGAAAGCTCCCCAAAGACTCATCAGTAACTGCTTCAGCCTAGTGAGGGCTGCACTGGGTCCAGAGTCAATCCGAGTCCAGGCCATCACCCTGTTCCACATGCACTCATGAAGCAATTTCAAATAACCATTCCAGCTACGTGCACGTTTTTTAAAGAGGTGGAAGGAAATTGGAGGAAATGCATACAATCATAGGAAGAACATGCCAAACAATATCCAGAGGTGAGGATCACACACCATGAATAGCTACTTTATCACTGTGCCACTTTTGTCCCACAGCGTCCTTTGCATTTTAGCTGCACACACTGCATTGAAGATCACAACACTTCGTTTTTGCAATGATTTGAATCATTTAAAACTTATTTTGCATAATTCCATCACTTGAAAGGTAGATTTTGGATATAAAATCATGGCCAACTGTTTTATTGATGAATGAATAGGACTAAATTGGTATTGTTAATAGTTTATATGCATATGATATTTTTTTACTTTGGAGTGCATGAGTGCCCAAAACATATTTTCCATAGATGCACTAAAATCCCAAAATGTAACTATAGCTATGTGTTATAAATTTATGAAATAATTTAATGCAAAATGATGGACTCCATGTCATTGACCTTTCATAAGAGTTTGTACAATCCAGGCTCGACAACGAAAACAGCACCCACTCGGTTTATTACTAATACAGTACAAAAACATGGAACAAACAATAAAGACGCTAAAAATAAAACGCTCCTGTTTATATATCAGCATGTTTGTGTACGTGGATGGCTGGTCCGTGTCTGTGTGCGACACGCAGCCGATTATCTTTGCGTTGCACTGGAAACGTAGCTCCAGGATGTGCTCTCTGTGTCCTTTCAAACAAAGAGCTCCAGATTCCCCGTAATGCCCCATGCCATGCGTTGCCCTTGAGGAAAGCCGTTCGGGCCAGACCAGCTTCTGATTGGGTGTGAGTCTGTGGCTGTAACCATGGTGACTGCCCACGGCGCACCTGGAGGAGTGACGCAGGCGTTGTCATGGCTGTCGAAGGACGACGGGAGGATGAGAGTGGAGAGAACATCTCGGAGAGATGTTTGGGTAAGGATGGGTACACCAGCTGTGGCCTCTATACACACACACACACACACACACACGTACACACTCTCACGCTCTCTCTCTAATGCACATACACTCTATTTCTGACACAAACGCAAGGATACACCATGTAATATGAAGTGCATCATAGTGTCGATTTAAAAATAAAGTGTATCTGGTATATTATAGAGTGAACTGTAATGTGAAGTGTATCTAGTATATTATAGCGTAAGTGTGTAAGTCCATGGTTCCAAACCTGGGGTCTGCACCCCCCTCGGGGGGTGGCAAACATCACAGGGCGTGTGCCAGGTTTTGTTTGCTTTGAGGTGTTCTGAGTTTGTCAAAATACAGCTTAAATGAAGTTGAAACTGAAATAACACACTCACTGGAAAGAAATCTGTACATAAAATTACTTAAAAAGATATTTAAGAAGCGTATGCTTGATTTTAGCTAAATGTTTAGCTGTCTTAAAATGAGAAAAGGAGCCAAAATGCAAAAGAGAAAAAAAAAGCTATAAAAGGGATCCAAGAGAAAAGGAAAAAAATATATATAATTATTGACAATAAAGATTTGCAATTCATCAATTTTCGTTTGGTCTGTGTGTGTGGGCTGGGGGGCAGCTTTTCTGAGATACTCATAGGGGGGCTCCAAGGAAAAACATTTGGGTATCAGTGGTGTAAATTACAATATAAAATGCATCTAGTTTATTGTAGTGTAGACTCTGTGACATGTGTCTGGTGTATTATAATGTAAGTTGCTGTTTCGGTGGAAGGGACTGTGGTGGCTAGTGGTTAAGGTGTTGGACTCTGGACCAGAAGGTATAGGGTTCAAATCCCACCTCTGCCAAGCTGCTGCTATTGGGTCCTTGAGCAAGGCCCTTCACCCACAATTGCTTGGACTGTAAGATAAGGCTAAGAAAATCTGCTAAATGATGTAAATGTTTCTGGAAAGGAGGTTGCAAAGAAATAAATATCTTTTATTTAAAATTTGCTTATTTTCATTTTATCTTATATAGAAAAATGCAGATGTGCAAGGTCCACGGAACACATGCAGCCCAAAAATGAGAGGTACCGGATAAGAACTGCTGTAAAGTAGAGTACGTCTGGTAGCATAATAATATGAAGTATATCAGGTGTGTTATAATGTCATTGCATGTTATGTTTGTTAAACTGTGCCACCGGGGTTGTTTACCTTGCTCTAAGTAATAAACGCAGTGATTTTTCAGACGGCTCTAGGAACTGAATATGTGCTTTGTCACCATGGTGTTTCAAGGCTGTCTGATAAATGGAGAGCAAGAGCGAGAGAGAGCGAGAGAGAGAGAGAGAGAGAGAGAGAGAGAGCCTCTCAGTCGCCATGGCAACAGTCTCTGGGTAAAAAGCAGCAACAGATCATTAGCTGACACCGCTAATGATTAAAGTCTCGGTTATGCTTCAGTGCGCTCAGCCTTATCAGGCTAATCCATGTTCTCACCAGGGTTCATGAAATTCCATGTACGTGGTGATATATGAGATACAGTTTAACTTCCTTTTCATGTGGCATTGTTGCCTGTTCTTCAGGGATTTCAAAGGAGAAAGGAGCAAAAAGAAGAAGAAAAAACGAATGAGCCTGTTTCCTCTTGCTTGTATCTCTTTGTAGTTTATTTCTTTTCATCGGAAGGAGAAACAGCAACCCTCTGTGTCCTAACCTCCACCTGCCCTGCTTCTCCAGAGACACACAGGACTTCATTTTCACACATGTCCCGTGCATGTGCGTGGGTGTGTGTGTGTGTGTGTGTGTGTGTGTGTGCGTGTACGTGTACGTGCATGTTTGTACGTGTTAAGAATAACATGGGGGTGTTTTTCCCAGACGCTTTTCCACAACCAGGCCGACATAGTGAAGCTCTATTGTTGAGCGAGCAATGAATACACACAGAAAGAAAAACAGCCTCTCCAGTCTGACCTGAAAATCACAACTGCTGAAATAAGTAACACAGCTTTTCTAAGGACTTTTTTATAGATCGGCATAGCCCAGTCTCTTATTTTGGCTCCATTTGCCATTTTTCGATGATGTTTATTCATCCACAGATGTTCCACAGCGGTCATGGGGGGCACCCCGGGTCTGTGTCGTGTGAGCACAAACTCAGGGTCCTAACAAAGACGTGGCTCATCACAGGTGCTTGCGTGCTTCCAACAACGCATCTTACAATCACAATTACGTGCATCGTGGTTGGAAGATCGCACCACATTTACCATATTTAGTGTTTAGTCTGAATTTATATTCAATCGAAGGGGCAAAAACGGACCATATGATGTCCGAATTGTCCGAACGAAGAAGTAAAAGGAAGGAAATATTTTAAAATTGTATTATTAAAGAGTATTTTTTGCCACATTTACAATTTTTCCAAATTCTTTTTCCCAGGATCAATCTGCACTAGCTGGATATAATTTTGGCTGCAGCGTTGTCATTTGTTCTCAGCAAATCACCCACAACACAGCCACTATCCACATGCACAGTCTATTAGCCTGCTTAAGCAGATTACTAGTGTTTACTTGGGATTTTCTTAAATCTGAGCCCCAGTGTACGAGAGATACAGTGATAGCCTGCATATCCTGTAAAAACGTGTAGAAAGTCACTGTGAGACACGGTGTTTACACCGGAAATTAAACTGTGCCACGTTGTGCGACTAGCCAATTTCCCAGAGATCTTGCTGATAATTGAGTAACAGTGCCTCCACACACACACAAACACACACGCACTCACACTCCCATCCCAACCTCTATACCCATTGGATGACTTGTGACCTCCCACTAATGAAACATTTACTGTGGAAAAACACACAGTCGCGCACACACAAGGGATAGACCCAGTCACACTGAACCCATTATGTCACACACAAATGCTCTTGCCCCATGTCCCGGAGGTGTGTGACGTGTGTGTGTTGGGGAAGAGGCAGCCCGGGAAGGCAAGAAAAGTTCAGGTGGCTGCCTCAGGTTTCACCCGTCAATTATTAAGTGTGGGAAAGAGAGGGTCACCTATCACGAGGTGCGGGGCCGCTCAAGTCCGCCTCAATTCACAGC
This sequence comes from Ancistrus triradiatus, assembly GCA_025084515.1. NCBI lineage: Eukaryota > Metazoa > Chordata > Actinopteri > Siluriformes > Loricariidae > Ancistrus > Ancistrus triradiatus. Next base: position 1,675,618 of record JAJAGP010000006.1, on the reverse strand, counting down.
GCTGCAAAGGCGATACCTGTTTCATTGAGTGTGTGGGTGTGTGTTGATATAAGAGACATATGAATACGCTCGGGCTGACTGCAGCGACAACGAGAACATTTTCATCATTTCTATGTGTGTGTGTGTGTGTGTGAGTGTGTGAGTGAGACAGTTCTAATCTCACCAGCAGAAAGACAACACCTGCGGGGGGAGTGTGTGAATTCTACCACCCAATCTCACATGCCATGGGATCGCGGGCTGTATTGTGTGTGGATGCAACACCAAAATACTTCCACAAAGCACACAGAACCAGCACCCACACTTAAAGATACAGTATGCAAAAAAGAATACACTTTAAAGCCAGGGTCACAGTGGAAAATGTGTAGTCAGTGGAATTGCATCGCACTTTTCCAGCACGGACAAAATATATCTGTATTATTCCCATTTTATCTCCAATCTGTCCTGGTTGCTAGTCAGGACCGGCCTGCTGCCGGGGCATGACCTTCCTTTCCTTAGATGTAGGAAGTCGTGTCTGCACGTGGTGCCCTAATCAACCGGAAATAACTGCCAGCAGTTCAGCCTAGGTCACTTGAGCATTGGACTAGCATTTAAGAACCGTGCACGACATAAGCGCTTCAGTGTGTTTCATATTTATACAAGCAAGGTCAACAAAGTCAACAAATAACTTACATGTGTGTGTGTGTGTATAGATCTTGATTTGGTCCTGAAATTAATTTCCAACACTGTCTTACATCGCATAGTTAGAGGTCAGAGAGATACAGGATAACTAATCTTCTGAACCACTTTAATCTCCCTTTATACCTCCAAGACATAAACACGGACTAACCCAAATACACACAGTCATCAACAATGCAAACACATTAGAATATATTCAAAGAGAGCAACCACACCCAAAACACACACAACCCAGAAACCTACATACAAAAACACTAACCTTCCCCCTTACCAGAATGACACAATGATCCTGTGAGAGAGCCTGGTCAGGGGTGAGCTGGGTTCTGAAGCCGACTAGTGTTACTCAACGCCCGCTCAGTGTTTATACAAACATGCCAGAAGGAAAGGAGGTAATGATTGTTGTAGGGTTCTGGAAGAAAGCAGCAGGCATGTGGTTGTGAGTCCTCCGCTGAAGGGGGTCAGCAGGGTCATGGAGACAGAAGGGTCATTAGTTAACACGCACACACACATGAGCATACTGTTTTGGAAAGCGAGAGATGGATGTGGGCCAGAAAGTCCAGTTTAGGCCAGATGTAACATGATGACTGCAATTAAAGACTCCAGTATTAAGCCAGAGAAAGACTTTCTTCCACAGAATCTACGCAACTTAGTCAAAACTCTGTCGACACCCAACATCACATCCATCTGTGGATTTAAATCCATGGGTAATAATATGGAGCGGTTCCAAACTGGAGTGGTTCCCGCTGTAAGAGCCTTCACTCTTCTGAAGGCTTTGTATTAGATGTTGGAGCATGACCATGTGAATTTTCTTTCCTCATGTGTGGTCTTCCATTGTTGATCAGTCGGCTACAGGCCTGAGGTACAGTCAGCATTCTAGCTCAGGCCGAAGGTGCTGGATGGCGCTGAGGTCAGTCCAGATCTTTGACACCAATTTATTTCAGTATGGTTAATGCTTTCTGCAAAGGGCCTTCACTAGAACTATGATATCTATAACAATATATACTGTACACACAATAATAACAAATAGTATTACTATACTATAACAACAATTACTATTACTACTAATAATAATAATACTACTGTACTATAACAAGTACTACTACTACTACTGCTACTACTACTACTACTACTAATAATAATAATAATAATAATAATACTGTACTATAACAATTACTACTAATAATAATAATACTACTGTACTATAACAATTACTACTACTAATAATAATAATACTGCTACTGTACTATAACAACAATTACTACTACTAATAATAATACTGTACTATAACAACAATTACTATTACTACTACTAATAATAATACTGTACTATAACAATTACTATTACTAATAGTAATAATAATACTACTGTACTATAAAAACAACTACTTTTACTACTACTACTAATACTAATAATAATAATAATAATAATACTGTACTATAACAATTACTACTACTACTACTATTACTAATAATAATAATACTGTACTATAACAATTACTACTAATAATAATAATAATACTGCTACTGTACTATAACAACAATTACTACTACTAATAATAATAATAATACTGTACAATAACAACAATTACTATTACTACTAATAATAATACTACTACTGTACTATACAAACAACTACTTTTACTACTACTACTAATAATAATACTGTACTATAACAATTACTACTACTACTACTACTACTGTACTATAACAACAATTATTACTACTAATAATAATAATACTGTACTATATCAATTACTACTACTACTACTACTACTACTGTACTATAACAACAATTACTACTACTACTAATAATAATAATACTGTACAATAACAACAATTACTATTACTACTAATAATAATACTACTACTGTACTATACAAACAACTACTTTTACTACTACTAATAATAATAATACTGTACTATAACAATTACTACTACTACTATTACTACTGTACTATAACAACAATTACTACTACTACTACTAATAATACTGTACTATAACAATTACTACTACTACTACTACTGTACCATAGCAACAATTACTACTACTAATAATACTACTGTACTATACAAACAATTACTTTTACTACTAATAATAATAATAATACTGTACTATAACAACAATTACTATTACTACTAATAATAATAATACTGTACTATAACAATTACTATTGCTACTAATAATAATACTACTACTGTACTATAAAAACAACTATTTTTACTACTACTACTACTACTAATACTAATAATAATAATAATAATAATAATAATAATACTGTACTATAACAATTACTACTACTAATAATAATAATACTGCTACTGTACTATAACAACAATTACTACTACTACTACTAATAATAATACTGTACAATAACAACAATTACTATTACTACTAATAATAATACTACTACTGTACTATACAAACAACTACTTTTACTACTACTACTAATAATAATACTGTACTATAACAATTACTACTACTACTAATAATAATAATACTGTACTATAACAATTACTACTACTACTACTACTACTACTGTACTTTAACAACAATTACTACTACTACTACTAATAATACTGTACTATAACAATTACTACTACTACTACTACTGTACTATAACAACAATTACTACTAATAATAATACTGTACTATACAAACAATTACTTTTACTACTACTAATAATAATAATACTAATAATACTGTACTATAACAATTACTACTACTACTACTACTACTACTGTACTATAACAACAATTACTACTACTAATAATAATAATACTGTACTATAACAATTACTACTACTACTACTACTACTACTACTACTGTACTTTAACAACAATTACTACTACTACTAATAATAATACTGTACTATAACAATTACTACTACTACTGCTACTGTACTATAACAACAATTACTACTAATAATAATACTGTACTATACAAACAATTACTTTTACTACTACTAATAATAATAATACTAATAATACTGTACTATAACAATTACTACTACTACTACTACTAATAATAATAATAATAATAATACTGTACTATAACAATTACTACTACTACTGTACTAGAAAAACAATTACTACTACTACTAATAATAATAATGCTACTGTACTATAACAACAAGTACTAATACTACTACTAATAATAATACTGTACTATATCAATAATTACTATTACTACTAATAATACTACTACTGTACTATTCAAACAATGACTTTTACTACTACTACTACTAATAATAATACTGTACTATAACAACAATTACTATTGCTGCTACTAATAATACTACTACTGAACTATAACAACAATTACTATTACTAATAACAATAATAATAATACTGTACTATAACAACAATTACTAATACTACAAATAATACTACTACTGTACTATAACAAAAATGACTAATACTACTACTACTAATAATATACTATAACAACAATTACTATTACTAATAATAATAATACTGTACTATAACAACAATTACTATTGCTGCTACTAATAATACTACTACTGAACTATAACAACAATTACTATTACTAATAACAATAATAATACTACTACTACTGTACTATAACAACAATTACTATTACTACTACCAATAATACTACTACTGTACTATACAAACAATTACTTTTACTACTACTACTACTACTAATAATAATAATAATAATAATAATACTGTACTATAACAACAATTGCTATTACTACTACTAATATTACTACTACTACTACTAATAATAATAATAATACTGTACTATAACAACAATTACTACTACTACTAATAATAATACTACTGTACTATTACTACTACTACTATTACTAATAATAACACTACTGTACTATAACAACAATTAAATACTAATAATAATAATACTGTACTATAACAACAATTATTACTACTACTAATAATAATAATACTGTACTATAACAACAATTATTACTACTACTACTACTATTTAAATTAATTCTACTACTGTACTATAACAATTACTACTAATAATAATAACAATAATAATAATAATAATAATAATAATACTATTCTGTAACAACAATTACTACTACTACTACTACTACTAATAATAATAATAATAATAATAATAATAATAATTCTTCCCCATAAGAATAACGTAAATAGGATCCATTCCCAACCCCCAAATTATTGTTTTACTGATTTTCTATATTCGTTTGTAATTAATGATTAAAAGCATGAATAAAGCAAAGGAATGTAGTACAATGCATAAAATCAATAAAGACACGAAATACGTGAAAATAAAGTGAAACTTTATAGCCACTGAGGCGACCGCAGTTTCGGCCCGTCTTATCACTGGGACAGTGGCGCTGAGTTCAAAAGGCAACACATCAACAGACCAGCACTGACCAATATAAACCAACTTGGACCAATATGGAACTCCTATTTCCTTCCAAACTCACCGCACCCAATGCACAACATATGCTGATTCTGCTACTACTTAAAGTACCATTAATAACAATTAATGGTACACCTGCTGCTACTGCTACAATTATAGTACAACTATAACTACTAGTATTACAACTATTACACTACAGCATCAACTGCTAGTACTTTTATTATAGTACAACTGCAACAACTGCTAGAAGTAAAACTATTGCACTTCAATTAGTACAACAATCACTACTACTGGTGCTATAGCATAATTACAAGGCGTACGCCTACAGTAAATACTAGTGCTACAACTGTGACATCTACTAATGCAGTGACTAACACCACAGTACAACTTCTACTACTATTATAACACAACTACTACACTACAGAAACAACTACTAGTACTACAACAAGAGCCATTTAGCTACAATAAATACATCCATGATTGTATACTGTATGTGTGTGTGTGTGTGTATGAATAATGAATAATGTGCACACATACAGACTCCTCTTCCTGTATAGAACATGTCTCTCCCTGCGTCCTACATGGGCATGCTGGCTGGTTTTCAACTAAGGCTAATCCAGGCCGTGGAATTCCCCTCTGTCAGCAGCAGACCTCACACGCCAACACACCCACACACACCCCACACACAGACACCCCCTACACACGTCTACACACACAGACATACACACAGAGCACTGCACTGTATCCCCCAACCATAGACCTTCCTGCTCCACCCTTCCTGGAGGCATCAAACGACACTTTCCCATACAGTCATGTGCTTAGCATGTAAACAACCCCTCTTATCCCCCACTCAATTACTTCCGAGACTCCCCAATTGGAAGGAAAATCAAGTCTTCTTTCTGAGCCGGGGATTAAACCGAGTTTGTGTGAAAATAAACGGGAATTAACGAGACAAGTTAACCTAAGTAAATTGCACAAAGGTTTCCCTTTATTACAGAAATACCGGTTTCATTCAGCCTAATCTCCAGTTACCTGTATCAGAGATTACCAAGAACAATGATTTCAGCAGGATATCCTGTACTGAGAAAATAACAAAAAAGAATTACGCAAAAATCACTCAAAATTCTTGTTGACAAGCAATTAAAATATATGACTAAATAATTCAGAATCAAAACTACTGCTGACTGTAACTTATAACAAAGGCTGCAAGAAGTTCAGGTTTAATGACAAAGCCGTTATATACAAACAATCCACGTCAGAACCAAAAATATCCCTAATGACAAGCAAACAGAACCGACAGACGCTACACAAATCCCCATTGTATGATATTTCAACTATCTACGATGGGAATCTGATAATAAACATAACTACACATTGTAGTGAGGAAAAGCCGTGGTCACGCAGTAATCGTTTTGTTTTTCACTTTCAATACATCATTCTCTAAATTCCATGAGAAATTCAGTACTTCATTATGTAATAAGTTTTATGTTAATGATTTTGCCCAGCTGTAGTTTAATGTAAGTGTTTTAATCATGTTTGGGGTGCGCACTACAATACTCTCCTGTGCTCGATTTGGAACTCTGCAGTGCGTGACGTGGGCAGTCACGTGGCAGGAATGATGAGTGCTGGGAAGCCTAGTGAGGAAAAGCCGCGGTCGCGGTCGTGTACAGTATTAAGCATGTGTAAGGAATGCTACGATATTTATGATGGTGTTTACGATACATACAGTGGTGCTTGAAAGTTTGTGAACCCTTGAGAATTTTCTATATTTCTGCATCAATAACAGCTAAAACATCATCAGATTTTCACACAGGTCCTAAAAGTGAATAAAGAGAACCGAGTTAAACAACTAAGACAAAAATATTATTCTTGGTCATTTATTTATTGAGGAAAATGATCCAATATTACATATTAGTGAGTGGCAAAAGTTTGTGAACCTCTAGGATTAGCAGTTAATTTGAAGGTGAAATTAGAGTCCGGTGTTTCAATCAATGGAATGACAATCAGGTGTGAGGGGGCACCCTGTGTTATTTAAAGAACAGGGACCTATCAAAGTCTGCTCTTCACAACACATGTTTGTGGAATTGTATCATGGCACGAACAAAGGAGATTTCTGAGGAGCTCAGAAAAAGAGTTGTTGATGCTCATCAGGCTGGAAAAGGTTACAAAACCATCTCTAAAGAGTTTGGACTCCACCAATCCACAGTCAGACAGATTGTGTACAAATGGAGGAAATTCAAGACCATTGTTACCCTCCCCAGGAGTGGTCGACCAACAAAGATCACTCCAAGAGCAAAGTGTGTACAACACTGTTGGCGAGGTCCACAAATGGACCTCAGTAAACTTCTAACGCACTGGAAGTCCCCCTCTCACATTGTCCAATGTTTAATGTTATAATGAGTCCACCACCTCAGAGGAACACTGAACACAATATTGTTGCATGGCAGGGTTGCACGAGAAAACCCACTAGGCATATCCAAAAAGAACATTGCTAGCTTCATCTTCCATTTTGCTACACAAGATCACATGGACAAGCCAGAATGCCCTACTGGAAAATGTTTGTGGACGGATGAGACCAAAATAGAACTTTTTGGTTTTAATAAAAAGAAAAGCGTTATGTATTGGAGAAAGGAAACACTGCCATATCAGCATCAAATAAAAACCTTATCCCCCTCTGTGCACATGGATGGTGGTAGGATCATGTTTGGGTCTGTTTGCTGCATCTGGGCCATGATGGGCTTGCCATCATTGATGGAACAATAATTCTGAATTATTCAAAAGAATTCTAAAGGAACATGTCAGGACAAATCTGTCCATGAACTGAAATCTAAGAAGAAGGTGGGATCATGCAGCAAGACAACGACCCTAATCAACACAAGCCGTTCAGACCAAAGAATGGTTAAAGAAGAATAAAGTTCATGTTTTGGAATGGCCAAGTCAAAGTCCTGACCTTAATCCAATGGAAATGTTGTGGAAGGACCTGAAGTGAGCAGCTAATGTGAGGAAACCCACCAACATCCCAGAGTTGAAGCTGTTCTGTACGGAGGAATGGGCTAAAATTCCTCCAAGCCGGTGTGCAGGACTGATCGACAGCTACAGGACACGTTTAGTTGCAGTTATTGTGCACAGGGGGGGTCACACCAGATGCTGAAAGCAAAGGTTTGCATACTTTTGCCACTCACTAATATGTAATATTGGATCATTTTCCTCAACAAATAAATGACCAAGTATAATATTTTTGTCTCATTTGTTTAACTGGGTTCTCTTTATCTCTTAATCTACTTTTAGGACTTGTGTGAAAATCTGATGATGTTTTAGGTCATATTTATGCAGAAATATAGACATTTCTAAAGGGTTTGCAAACTTTCAAGCACCACTGTATGATGGGTTTGTCGGATGGTTTCCCCGTCATAAATCAGGGAGTAAGGGTACTTAGTATTATTACAGGACTATTATGTACTATTATTACTACAGAACACTGAATACTGTTGTGAATACTACTACTATGCTACAACTACTAGCTACAGCTATGTGGTACAATAATTGTACAGCTGCTATTAATACTATTTGATAATACTTGACCAAATAAAAGTTTTCCATAACGTGTAGGTCTTTAACTCAGATCCTCCCCTGCTCCTGTCCTCCCCTGTACCTCTGCAGCCCTGTTTCCTAGGGTGTTTATGCAGATGCGGGCCAGTAATTTTCCGAGAGTTGTAAAGAGCGAGCTCCCTTGCAGAGTCTCTCATCGATTCAAAGAAGCTCTCTGTCCTCTCCAGCAGTGTCACCACAGCAACACCATCTTTCCTGTCGTACCTTGCTCCATCCAATCAGAGCGTGCGGTTCAGGACACATCCCATCTGGCCTGCTGTTGGATCTGGAGCGGTATGAACTGCAGAAATGGTATGTGTACCGCTAAATTCCTATGTTTCCATTTACAGGAGAGACACATACCATCTGTTTCCTTGCCTATCACGTGCCGCTGGGAAGCACTTCAACCACTTTTCCAGAACGCGCCGTTCCCTTCCAAGGTCACGCAGGAGTCCGTCCGAGATTTGAACTGTTTGAATAACGCAGGCCTCCTTTGAAATTGTTCATGAGTATCTTTCCCATGTGCTTGCGGTCGGTTATGAAGTGGAGCGAACGCACAGGGTGGTGGGGTAATCAAGACAGACAGCCTGGGCTCGTCCTCACCACATGGCACACAATCCGCCTTTTTATTCACATTCCTTGATTTGTATGGCTGCCTGTTGTTGTTTTTCCAACGTCGAGGAAAAAAGACGCTTAAGTGGGTAAGACATTTCAGAGATTTCCGGTAAGGAGAGAACCCAGAGCGTCGCCTCCACCCCGTAATTACTCCATGTTGGCTTGGCAAGATCCCGTCAGAGGTCATGTGGAATGCTTTACCAGCATTTATCATTACGATATGTAGTGGAATGCAAAACACAAACATGCATACGCACACAGACTAATTAGTCTTCCTAACATTGTGACTTTCCATTGACATAATAAGCTTATTACTCTAGGTGAAGAATGCTGCAGCTACACCTAAACCTAACCTTAACCTCGGTAACCTAAAGCACATTTTTGGCTCTTTTGGTTTTTCAAAAGAAAGCTGCAGATTCCTTTGAAAAAATCTTGTGCTGACCAGCGAAATATCCCCACAAAGTAAAAAACTGTCAGATCTTTCTATCACTGTGGGATCATTAGGTCCTCAAAATGATATATAAACTCCCCCATACATACACACACATAAAACCAGAATCAGGAACAAACATGGTGCTGACTCATGCCCAGATTACCATATCAGAGGGACAAGGAGAGAATGAAATGTACTCATTTGTCCCACTTGCCTTGAATGCCTCAATCAGCTAAGACATGATTGGTGTGGCTTATGTCGGAGTTACAAGGTAAACCTAGATAACAAGTAATGGAAGCTTATAGCTGCACATGCATCACACGTTCGCCTTGAGCTCTGTCGAGTTGTCAAAGAAAACCAGTTATTGTCAGTTTTTTTTAGTTCTCTTCACATTCCAAGCTCAAAATAAAATTTTCTTTGGCTGCCTTGGGTTCTGTAAACAGAATAAAAACAAACAGAGGTGGACATGTACTCAACCAAACAGCAAGTCAGGCAAAATCTGCAATCAAGCGGCATTTTACTTGCCTGTTAATCATATTTGGGTACGCATGAATGCATGTGTCTGGGGGTTTGGTGCATGGCTTTGGAAGGGACAATGTCTGGTTGTTTGAGAATTAAAATTGTGAGCGTCAGCTAAAAACAATAAGGTTCAAACTTCACTCCACGGCCATAGAAAGTACATGCTTCTTATTGACTGGTGAGGTTGTATTAATTCCCTATATTGGGATCCGCTAAAGTGTAATCACATACACCCCCAGATGTGGGATACAACCCAGAGTAGCTCAGCACCATAGGCATGTCTAGCCCCTTTTTAGAGGTGCTCACGCAACACTAAATTGAAAAATAAGAGTAACATGTTGTTTTTCCTATAGGGACACATTTTTTTTGACACTCACAGAGATGTAATATTGGATCATTTTCCTCAATACATAAAAGCCCACAAATAAATCCTTTGCTTCATTCGGTTAATTGGGTTCTGTTTATCTACTTTGTTTGCCTTGTATGAAAATCTGATTACGTTTTAGGTCACATTTGTGCAACATTGTATGCCAAATTCACAAACATTCACACACCACTGTATGTGTGTATTCCATCTTACAAGAGGCTAGCTAGTCAAGTTGGGTCTGTGGTCACGTGTCATTCAGTTCAAAACTGACATTCAGTTCAAATTTCAGACTTGATCGTTTTACTAGATTTGCTGCAAAGTATGAACTGTGTACATTTCATTGTTTGCCAAAATTATTCTTGGAAACAGTGTTAATTTTGACAGCAAATTTTGATTTAGTTTTAGTCATAGTCTTTTGACTAAAATGTAATTTAGTTTTAGCCATAATTTAGTGATCAGAATTGTTTTTAGTTTTAGTCTAGTTTTAGTCGACTAATTATAATAAGATTATATTCAACTAAATGAAATATGAAATGTAAAGGCTGCAATACATAAATGCTTTTTTAACATTTCCCTTGAATTATTTAAGTCATTATATAAACGAAATGAAACATCTACATGCATGCACTGATCATAATAGTATACATTAAAGTGGTTATAACTCCAACTTTCCACCATAGATCTGCTTCAAACTTGGTGTGGACATGCAGCAGATATTCTAGAAAAGTTCAAGTTGGAATGAATGATATAATTAAGACATAAGCTCAGTTCTATATGTATGGATCGATAATAACAGCATACAGTAAAGTGGTCACCAAAACTCACAATTTCCAACAAAGATCTGCTTCGAACTCGGTGTGGACACTCATGAGATATTGCAGAATAGAATCATGTTGGAAAAAATAATCTATTATCAGCTTTATTAAACATATAAGATCAGAAGGTCAGATATATGTGCATGCTCTATATGCATTTACTCATAATTACAGTATTAAACGTGTTATGTTACCCGAACATTCTTTACAGATAATGTGAACACAATGCAGACAAAGTAAACTATATCCACGTCACGAACTGGAAACATATTTAATCCCTACTTTATTCACTGAAATATTCGCTTGAACATAATGAACTTAAAAGTGCGTTTGCAACGTCGTACCGTAATACCGCTAAAATAGGAGAATGAGCCATTTAGGTGCGGACAGCTTGACCGGAGTTTCAGGATAACATGCCTGCAGACGTCGTTTCAAGTTTGTTGTATTTTTACAACAAGGCCCACACGGTTTACAAAGAGTCTTGTTTTCCATGACATCAAATGAGAAATGTGCCAACATATTGACTCTTCGCTTTCGCTCAGGTGTTGACATTGTCAAGTTGGTTTCATGTGAAACAGTACAGAGGCTACTTGCACGGTCTTACCTAGGTTGCATCAAATGAGTCTTACTGCTTTACTGATTGGATTGCTACCCAACTTGTCCCGCCTTTCCACATATGCTAAAGTTATGATTGAATCTTTTCCTAACTTGTCCCTTCCTTCAACAAAACTAAATCAGATTTAGTCATCGTCTCGTTTTCGTTATAAAAAAGGGTTGTTGACGAAAACTGACAAAAATCATTCGTCAACGAAATTAACACTGGCTGGGAACATGCACACAGAGACTAGTGTGTTTATATCTGGGCAGTTCTGAATTGTTTCTCTTCTACATGGCCGCTGTGGTTTTGCTGATTTGAAAGTTGACCTTGTTTGAATACAAAGAGTAGCTTTTCACTACAAACATTTTTGCCATTTGTATGCTTTGTTCATTAGGCATGTTGTCTGAGTGCATTTTTTGGAAATTAAATGTTGCATTCTGAACTGTTCCCTACTCGCTAGTCCCTACATTCAGACATCTGGATCACTATATGGCGCAATATTATGATGCACAGAATCAACACTACCTTATATGGCTCATTAATGTGTGACAGTAGTGGCATATAAACACACTGATTGTCGCGGCACAGTTTAACACAGGTACACGTGACAGCTTAAACCTTCTGTTTCTAATAAAGATACCTAATAAAATGAATAATTTGTATTGAAAGCTATCATTCTGGTAATCTGTTGTGTTGGTTTTGTGTTCTGAATGATACTTAAATGCACAAGGTACAGGTATTCCTTGTCTGCTAGGGTACATGGTTTGTACACTACTTACAGTGGTGAATTGTGGGATTGTTAGAGTGTACTGTATATTTCGCACTGTGTTTTCGGATACCACTATAAAATGGCGGAGCTCCAAAATAGTAGTAGTGCCTGTAGGATGCAGCACCATTATTAATGGACTTTGCACTGCAAAACTACCACCGTTGGGCCCTTGAGAAAAGCCCTTATTACTCAATTGATTTGTGTTGTGCACTGTAAGATTATTAATTGTAATTCACCCCTGATAAGATTGTCTGCTAGGACTGAATGTAAGCGTAAATGCAATTGCTATGTGCAGAAATCACAATGCGAGACGACGACAAAAGATAAACATATGTAGTTGTGTCTTAAAACGCATGCTTATGTACCATTCTAGACTATTTTAGTATATTGTCTACATTATAAATTTACAAAGCGAACAGTTATTGTTTAAATTTAAGAAACCCTCCTAACAGTATGCACGATAACCTTTCTAGATTAGCAGACTACACAGTGAACACTTTTAAGGTCGCGGCAAGGACGCAGCCTGCTACAGCAACCACAGTGATGGCAAACAGATTTGAAGAGAAGCGAAAAGGATTTTGAATGACGTCTCTCAAATTTGCTTGCCAAAGTAGTTGGTTGTTGGTGTGAATTCGAAACACTGTACAGATTAAATGCATTTTAGGTATGTTTCAGACCAGACCTGGAAATAACAGATATTATTTTCACTAACTGATAACTTCAGGAACTTGGGCAACTTGATGACGATAAAAAACATACTTTTCCGCTTTCACATGCAACATGATGTACAGCAGGAGTCTAAGTTGTCAAGGAAAAGCATCCTGTTTTACCCCCACTTAGCAGAGATACACCCTGGACAATTAAGTACATCGCAGGGCTGTGTAAACAATCCACTTGACCTTCGTATTAAAAGCCCCACCTAGGATTTGAACCCAGACACTCAGGAATTGCCTTTTCCTACAGCTGACGCTACCTGCTGACTCTCTAGAGCTCCAACGCTGTTATGTAAACCCAATCGTGATTTGCTGGAAGGAAGTCAGAGGCAATCACGTTTCATCTTACAACCTATGTTACTTAAAACAACAGCGCTGATAAGTTAGAATTCTGCATGAATGTAATCTTACTTTGGCAATCTAAATGGTAGGTCAGTTCTCATTTTGTCTTTGCATGTCGTGTAAATATGGCATGGTCCTCAGCTGGTTACAGCCCCATTTCCAGTCATGTACACTTCCAACACCAGCATTTTCCACTTTGGATGCAGTGCATGTCAGTATAGCAATGCTGTTTTTTACATAAAGATTCTTGCATGACCAGAATATGCCATAATGAGTGCTGGTATGGCACCATGCCTGACACCAGCAGGCTTTACTGCTCAATCAGTAAGACCATGCTAGAACCAGCTAGGCCATGCGAGTTCACTGGCCAGACCAACATAAACCAGCATGGAAACTGTGCTAGGCTGTGCTGTTTTGGCATGATTCACATCGAGTCTAAGGATGAGTCCACCCGTTCAAATCCCAAGAACAAGCCTGAGGCCAGCAGGACATGCTCACTCTGACGTTGTATTTACATAGTCATAGGGGTGTAAATGCTGAGAGGATTGATGTAGTCAGGTGAAGTATGCTCTGAACCGGCGAGCCAGACAAATCCAGACTAGTCCTGCACTCCAGCATGGCTCTGTCAGACCAGCCCAGATCATCCATCCATCATGATCTCTGCAGCTCAGAGAGGAGAGCCATCAGGACAGACGCTAGCCATTGACTGGGCCGTGCTTAACTGTCACATTCATTAGCCTGGGGCTAGCACACCCTGCTGAGTAATCTGACTAAGCCACATAGGGGCCAGCCGGGTCCAATGACGTCCGTTGTGTGCGAGTTAGCTTCATTAACATCAGTCAAAGCGCCGGTGGCACCTTCTCTCTACATGTGATAAATAGCTCTATTTATAAACCTGTTCTCATAGTCAAGCGCATCAGCGCTAATGGATCGACTTTGCTTGTAAGCATTCCTGTACACAGCTCAGGTGTTAGCATTTAATAGCTTTCTATAGGGCTAGAAACACGGTTCATTTACTCTCATGCACTCTTTTACTTAAGTACATTTTCTGAATGGATACCTGAGTAAATCTGCATCTTTAGTTTTGACCATACAAATGGTTGCCGCTACAAACCACAAATGGCATAGCATGCATCATACTAGGCAATGTACAGTATGTCATTCATTATGAGGCACCCTATGTAGTGAACATACAAGTATGTATGTTTTAAATGTATTAAATAGGAACTAACTCAAATGCAGATTTTAAGGAATCTAACAACATTAGCCACGTCACAGCTTGCTAGCAGAGAATGCAGTCTGTTCCAGACAAGTTGCAGACAAGTGGTAAGGTACTGGACTATGGACCAGAAGGTCCAGGGTTCAAATCCCACCTCTGCCAAGCTGTCACTGTTGGGTCCTTGAGCAAGGCCCTTAACCCACAATTGCTTGTATTGTAAGACTGTATCAATTGTAAGTCGCTCTGGATAAGGGTGTCTGCTAAATGTAAATGTAAGTTGCACAGCTTTGATACACACAACCATGATGGAGAACTTCTTCGTAAGGAAACTATTAGACCAATAAGTGCTTGTTTAACTTGTTTTCTATCTAATTTGATGAAAAACATTGCAGGGACATCACTAAGTGAGAGGTTGGTCCCTATTGTATTAAGCCAGCAATCTCTAACTTGCAAAAATAAAAGTTTTGCTTTAAAACTGAACATGCTAGCAAGATAGTTCCTCCTGAATGACCTGAGCTTCAGTCTTCTTAGCATGGCTGTGGTGTTTCTGTTATAATGTAGTATTTTTCTCAGATGAGTTAGTATTTTATGTTTTAACCCCAACTTTCCTAGTTTTAATTGAGCTTAAAAGCCGCAAAGAGTGTCTATTTGAGCGTCAGCGCTAGATTCTCTGTTTAGTTATTTGACTTAGCTAAAACTACTGCATTTAGCAACTTTATGGAATATAAATGGTTGAAATTTTAAAACATGGTGCATGACAAGGCTGTGAACTGCAATTGACAAGGTTAATATCAGCTTGATGTAGAATATTATTTGTCCTTAGAGAAGGTCATGCCTCAAACAATTCAGGAGAATCACTGCTAATACTAAAGCAATAATTGCATTTTTCCCCTTTGTTTGTTTTGTTTATGAATCCATTTTATTCCTCTCCTTGATTTGGAAAAGCATATGCCATTAATGACAGTAATCTAATTTAATTAGTTTGAGGCATGCTTCACAAAGCCAGAATGTGCAGCTATTGTTTGGTGTATCTGTGCTTTGTTTTTTTGCCATGAACTTAAACAAAGATGGATGAACATCATACAAGGTTTAAAAAAAGCTGGTCATTCCATCATTTGTGTCAGAGGTAGTAACAAAACAGTGTTGCCTCTCTAAAGCTAGCATGAAATATCATATATTTTCCTAATGTGTGTTTAGTGAGGCGTTTCACAATATTATTTTCTGCCTGATTGTTCGTCTTGGTCTATCTTTTTGTACACTTAGCTTCTAAGTTAGCGTTTCAGTTAACAGTGCTGTTTCAGCTAGCTGTGTCGCTTACATAATGTTGCTAAATGCAGTACTTCCTGTTAAACTGAAGCTGAAGAACTCAACAGTGAGGCTAGCATTGAAACTCAAATATACACTCATTATTATTTTTAATGAAACCTTACTGCTGTAGAGAGCCACATTTTTGCTCCCTGGGTGAGACAGATATCCTAACATAACAAATCCCATCTGACTGGTTCTACTTGGAACTTCGATGGCTCAATCTGGGATTTTAAAGGCTTTAGAGCTTTCTGGGTGGTCTGCATTTCAGCAAATGCTGAGGGGAAATATAATTGGAAAAACAGCATAAGCAGGAAAAGGTAGCAGGGGTTGAGCTGGCGGTGTTATTTTAAGAGCAGCTAGACAGATTTGTTCTAGGTCTCTCTAGAAATAGCAACAGATGAGACATGAATAAAGAGGTGTGAATATATATAAGAGGGAATAAAAATCGTATTGTGAAATCCTGGCGAAGAACGAGCGAGAAAGAAAAGGAAAGGAAGAGACATTGTTTATCTCTGCCGCTCATCGGTGATGCATGTACCGCGGCTTTCCTCCTTGGAGAGGATTCTGCTTAGTAACCCGTTGTCATGGCGGATGTCCTGCGCTCTGATAGGATGACAGCTATGGCCTGAGGGGCTCCAGCATGTTTGTGTTTTGAGCAGAGCAGGGGAGGACATGTTGCGTAACGGCGAAGGAACGAAAAAAAAAAGGAAGTGAGCGAGTAGAGGAAAAGACTGAAGCAGCAGGGAGGGGCTTGTTGAGAACGCAGACAGGGTGGTGCAGGTCCCACAGGTGCTAACCACAGGTTGCCATGGCAGCCCTTATAAAGGAGTCTGTGTGGTAGCGGGGGTCGGTCGTTCTCCACCGAAACCCAGATGTGCCCAGTCACGAGGCTCAAATGCCGCAGGCAAAGCCTCTCATCAACCCTACTCCCCCACCCCAGTCCAACATCAGCAGCATCTCGGTCTGAGTCAACACTCCGCATATGGGCCGCACATGTCTTGATATGTGCTGATTGTATTGTATTTGACTCCTGCTCAAGCACATGCCTCATTTCCTGGAGACGGCATTTTGATGGCTCTACTCTGCAATCTTCTCGGCGCATGTAAACGGCATCGTTTGCTTTGAACCCATCCGTCAAGCGATCAGAGCGTAGCCACAGGCCATGTCGCCACGCAACGGCCCACTTCTTTTTTAATCTCCTTCAAAATTGTTTACATTGCGTCAAAGATTTTCGCTGAAGGTTGCCCGGCTGTGCTTTCGCACATCAAAGGGAATATATTTCGCAAGAGTTAAATAGTGGCCGCGTTTGCCGCAGCTGCGGAGCCCCATGATTTTCCAGAGCCAACATGCTCCTGCCATGCCAAAAATCATTCACCAGCAATGTTTCTGTTTTTGGGCTTTGCTCAGACTTTTGTATGGCCTCCAGCTTTTCATCATTCGGAACATAACATAAAGGGACAGATCCTGTAACCAGAGAAATGTGAGTATCCGCTTCACTCACTCGAGCTTGCGGACCAAATGAGAAACAAATGTTTCTTCTCAGACATTCTTGGCCTTCATCCCGGACCCCTTGTCCTCCAAAAGTCTGGACTCTCTCCCCCTTTCCCAGAGTGCTCTGCACTGGCACAAAGGGAGCGTGGTCCATCTTCCGTTCACAACGTATCAGATAGCCCATTGTGTCTTATCAGTTTGCGCTCATCTCACTCAACGTGGAGTCTCGCCAAGGAGCGAGGACAGTCTTCATGCAGGAAAAGTGTTATCTGAGAGAATTTTAGATTGACCAAAAAAAGCGATACAATGCGTGCAAGTCTTAACACAAAACAGATCAAATCTCTGAGGTCATTAAGAGGCCTTGGTGCAATCACATAACTCCAGATCTTTAAGCTGCGAACATGCTGTACATGTACCCATTTGCTCCTCGAGGGAAGAACAATGTAAATGTTCTATCAAAGTAATTTGGCAGGTCCTATACAATTATGTTCAACTAACTCAGGGGTGTCAAACATAAGACCATGCCTGGTCTTGCAAGTGTTCTGTAATATAAACAGCATGGTATATTCTGAGAATTAGCATTCAACCGTCTGAAATGTTGAATGTAAACCATGGCTCACTTACGTTACACTTAATATTGACAAGCATTTAACATCGTTAGCAGCAAGTGTAGGTTGGAACAGTGGCATAAACTCCAGTTTCTGTCTGTTTGGCATGTTCCTCTCTCATTTCCTACAACTTCCTCTCACCCCAGGTCACGCCACTGGATGGACTGGCTATACTAAATTGTCCCAAGGTGTGAGTGAGTGTGAACGAATTAGTGAGTGTGTGGTGGCCTGCGATGGTCCTGTCTACAGGGTGTTCCCACTTAAAACAGTTTCCTAGACAGACTCCAGATGGACAATCACACCATGCTTCCCAAACAGATATTGTATCACTGTGAACCTTTACTGAAAATTAGTTTGACACCCTGATCTAACTAAAGGAAGAAAGTTGTACCCATTGACATTTACATTTAATTTTACAAACCCTCTTATCCAGAGCTTACAACTGATACAATCTTACAAGGAACAATTCAAGCATTTAGGGGTTAAGGGCTTTTCTCAAGGGCCCAACAGTGCCAGCTGGAGTGCTGGGGCTTGAACGTTGGATTTTTTGGCCCATAACCCAATACCTATGTGCCAGATTTGTTGGTGCATCAAGTGCTCATTCAAAGAGCCAGCCTTTTTCACAGTCCACAGCTCTACCGTTGTGTAATCGGATGTGGGAGTTTACTAATGCACGGCTTAAAATAATAACTGTACAGGGTTATGACTTTTAACTCTGGCTTTGAGAACAAATTGTCCTTCACCAAAGTGGAGTTCTTCACAGTCTATATTCAGCACGGAGTTATTGCCATGCAGTGTTTTTCTGGCTACAAGCATATGTTTGCAATAATTACTTCACTGTTTTTCAAGAATCGTTTTCAAAACCTCGGCCACATCATCTTTTTTCTGACCACATGTTTCATTAGTGGTCATGCAAATACAACTCAAGTTGTAATGGCAAGGAAATGAAATTGCACCCAAGAAACTAGTTGGTTACTTCTTCCTAACCATTTGGGTGCGGAAAACGAGGGTTACTCGCCCAACCTGGTGCCACAGGTTCCTAGAGGAGGGGGCTTTCTCTGAGCTCTTGGAATTGTCTTCAGTTCTCAGCGCTTTCGTGTTGCTCCTTGGGAACTTTTTCACAAAGGGAAGAGCAAGATTTCAATATGAGGCACCAGCACTGGATCTAGCACCTCCTCAGTGGAAAATGGCGGTGAAGGTAGGGAGGAGGCAAGGGACCACAAATCTAGACCTTGTTGGAAGTCTTTAAAGACATGGCTATAAGTGTCTCACCGATCTCTGCAATATCAGGCATGTGATTCACGGGTGTTAACCCGAGATGGACAGAGCGATCGATTGGATTTAAGATCAGTGGGTTTAGGCAGGTCTGAGGTTTCTGCAAGACTTAAAGCAGATTAGCCAGGCTCCAGGTACCACCTGGATATTGTCACTCCCATTTCTCCCATTTAAGAAAGGGTGAAAGATCACAAGGTCATGAGGTCGAGGGAACTTGTGGTGCCATCGCTGATAAATGACCCCTGATTGATGTACCCCTTTATTTAGCGAGGGTGTGTGAGGTAACCAGGTTCCTCCCTCAACAGTGTGTGTATGTGCTGTTAGGAGATGAATGAGGTAGGTACCTGAAACCTGAGTACTTGCAGACCTGTTATTATGAAGTGCTCTCGAACGTGATTGGCTGCTTAAGTCACGGCTGTGTTTGTTTGTGTGGTGATGGAAACCCTGTGGCATGCTGGAAAGGATCCAGAAACCAATGGCCTTGTTTCCGTGGAAACTCCACGGATGAAGGGAAGGAAGCTCTTGTTTTCCTGGAAGCACCGCTGAGCTTTATTGACTCACTGGATTTAAGCCGTTTCCATTAGCTAAGATCAGGAAAAGGGATGTGACCTCCTTTCTCGCATCTGCTCTGTCATTCAATATTTAGATCCCAGACACTTCATATCATCTCCAGTGAGTGCAGCAATAAAAAGGCTTATATACCGAGCGACTAGATTTGTTAAAGGAATATTTTATGGACCTGACTTGACCATACTCATGAATCACACATACACTACAGATGTTGTAGCTACAGATTAGGTTTAAATAATGCAGAACCATCTTTGAACCTGTCCTCCACCCTCCCTGACCTGCCCCAAAGCCTCTCCAAAGAACAGGAGCTTGGAAAGAAGTGTTTACAGATACTGGATGTATATACAGACAGATGGGGCGGAATTGACCCTACTGTGACTCTTTTATTCAGGTTTAATCCCTAACTCCATGTCTCTTCTCCCCCTCCCTCTCGCTGTCAGATCCCTGGGAGAAATCTTGCGTGCAGGAGGTAGATTATGGCCAGGTCCATGTTGTGGTCGGTTTGGCAGCCTGACCTCTAATGCACTGAGGATTAGCTCCAGTTACCATTAATGGAAAATAGAGCAGACTCCTGGCTTTCTATCTGTGTTTGTGTGTGTGCTTGGAGAGAACGAGGGAATTTTCTTTCCCAAAGCAACCCCCCCTCCACCAGCAGCAGAGCCATTCCTCATCTAAATCACTCTGGCTTGTGTGTGTGTGTTAGTGGAGGGAGGGAACGACGGTCCACTAAGCGTATCAAACCAAAGCTGCAGTAATCTCCGCTTTGTACGACGACATGGAAGCCTTTCAAAAACAACCAGCAGAGTCACAACACAGAACTAAAAAGAAAAATGCATGTAGATGTATGTGTGTGTGTGTGTGTGTGTGTGTGTGTTTGTGTTGCACATGAGCTGTATGACTTGGCCAAGTGCATTTTGTGGTTGAAGCTTAGGGGGATTTCGAGAGACCGCGTTTTCAGGAAATTGTAAGCTTAGCGTTCACTCTGCGTCGTTTTGTCGCTATTTTGGTTGGATGTTGAGATTGAGTTCAGACGTAAGCCCACATTAATCCCATTCCTGGCCTTTCCCACCTTAAAATGAGACCGGATCAAATTCCACACTAAATCCACGTAATAACAGCCATTGTAATCCTTGTTACGCTTCTCGTGAAAAGCAACTTTTTTGGCATGTGAAAATTCCTGTAAAAGTCACCTTTGACACAGATTTATGTCTGAAGGTTGAAGCTTTTAGAGGTTAAATTGCTTTTTTCGTAGAGAATAGATTTGTCATGATAATATTTCAACCAGACTAGAGTACCAAATGACGATATACGCTATTGTAGGAGTTAGCAGTATCCCCGATTGTAGTTCATAAATGCTAAAATTCTTCTGAATTACCAACCAAAACTCACAGGTTGTGGGAATGCTTTTAGAAAAGTCATGACAGATATTGTGCAGTGTAGTATTGTAGAATGACTTGGACCAGAACCCAAACCCACCCTGGATCCAGTTCAGTAAAATAATATGTAGTTCCAATGCTTTGTAACTCTATACTACACCTTTATTGAAATCACTCCGCTTCCTGTTCCAAATTTCAAACACTTGTCAAAAGGTTCTGCTCCACATTATGTACAGCCTTTCATCCAGAACTACACACCTACACACCAACTCAGGTCTTCATCTTCAGGGCATCTGGTACATCTTTGTCCGAGCTCGAAGCATGACTGCAAAGCATTTCAGTGTCATGGCTCCTCATTGGTGGAATGAGGTTCCCCCACCAGTTGTGTCTCTCTTCCTTCACCAAAAGTCTGAAGACTCACCTCTTCAAACAATACCAAGGATTCTCTTCTATGCAGCTCAGAGTTTTATTTACTGACATATCTTCTGAGGGCAGGAATGCACACAACTGGTTCTGTGAGAGGGGCGGCACGGTGGTGCAGTGGTTAGCACTGTCATCTCACGACCATAGACACCGCCTGTGTGGAGTTTGTATGTTCTCCCCATGTCTGTGTGAGTTTACATTCCAAAGACTTGTGTTAGGTTAATTGGTGTTTCCATAAGTGTCCTTAATGCGTGAGTGTGTGTGCCCTACGATGGATTGTCCAGGGTTGTTCCTGCCTTGCCCCTTGTGCTGCCAGCTAGGCACCAGCTTTCCTGCGACTCTGACTACGATTAAGTGGATAAGAAACTTTAAATGCGGCAAACGGTCATTGCTTCGAAAGCAAGCAGCAACATGTGACCTTGCTGTTACAGCTGCAAATCCGTCTTTATTTAGCAGTTTTCTTATCCCATTTGAAGGATAGCTGAGCTGCTCGCCGCAAGTTATAATAACCACACCCCCTCTGTGCTCTGATTGGTCACCGCTAAGAAACAATCGTGTGTAATACTGCCCTCAGAAGACATTTCAATCAATACTCTTCCAACCTCTGCACTTTTGCTGCACTAATTGCTTTCTGTATACATTCTTGTCGACGTTATCTTTAAGCTATTTATCTTTATTGTATGTTCCCTTGGTGTCAAACTGAGAACTTGTTTGATAGTGTCAATAATGACGTCAACTTTTGTTCAGACAGATTAAAACCCTGTTGGGAATTGCACCAATATAGAGGCTCCTAGTCTGCAGATTTTCGTTTCTAAAATGACTGTGGCTTACCAGCTTTCTTTTCTTAGTATTTCAACCACTTTTCAAGAACTGGCTAAGTTACAAGTTACAAACCTCTGGAGCTAACAATTCGATGCTTATACCAGCGAAGGAAAATATTATGCTAATTCTCAGAATGTATGTTTTTGTTTCATCTCTGTCTCTAGTAGCCGCCCTTTAATAACGTTTCAGTAAATACCTAGCAAGTTTCGTCCCAGAGCTCTAACGTTATCTGTATTAAAGTGGTCATGTCTGCTCAGCTGGAACGGGTTTAACCAATCATTACACTAAATTAAAGTCACCCCGATTCAAGTCCAGCTGTCACGTATAACGCATCGTGTGACTGCTGAAACCTAATCTGCAAAGTGTGTAAGAGCGAAAGCATGGAATGAGTGAGTATGATGAGGGGGAAGCCCATGGAGAGCTTTGGACTAAACTAGAAGACAAGAGCGGTCTTTGTGAGGCATAAACAGAGATCTGGCTAGAAGCTGATTTTTCTGCTGAACTCAAATGGAATCCAGCTTTACCCATGGTCTCAGACATTCTTACGAAAAAACACTTAAATCAGAGCAGTCTGAAATCTGATGTCTACCAGGATCTCAGAGGATGTCCAATCCCTGGCTATTACTCACAGGCGAAACAGAACGCCGCAGACATGGCTGACGTAAGGTCAGATTTCCCCATCTATGCTCCGCTTGTCCTAAAAACAGCGTCCCTGAGGAGGATCTGACCTGGTTTGGAGCCTACAGCTGTAAAGCATAAAGCCACTCTCACAAAACTCACGCTTTACTGCATGAAAAACAAAGCGTGATGGTCCGCATTCTGATTGTGGACTGAAGTCCAGAATGTTTACTCAAATAAAAACAGTGTTACTTAGAAGTAAGGACTCAAGTTAAAGTACAAGTAGCTTTCGACTAAATACCTGGGTGCCTATGGTAATGAAAGAAACCCATCATTCATAGCAGGAGGGAAACGTTTGTGATATAAGATTGTTACAAGTCATACTGGCGTGAAATGATTCCCATAAAGTATTGTGCACATTTTATAACAGACTGCAAGATAAGGTGCTCTCTGTGACCAGTCTAAGATTTTATAACTATAGTCCTGCAATACAGACAATGACTACGTGCTGCTCGCATCATCAAACTCTCAGTAGCATTGAATAGTTTTATAAAGGTAAACTCGACGCGAATAAGGAGCGACTGCTTGCTAGTTAAATAACTTGAAGCTGTAGCTCATTTGCTTTTTTCTTTCCATGCCGTGTCCTTATTTTCCCTGTCGTGATAAACCTCAGATGAGACATCAAACACATTCTCTCTGCTGCCACAGTTCCATAAACCACATGTTTCGTTTGTGTTTAGCTGTGGCCACTACTGCATTTGTAACTGTGCAATGACTTTTGTGTCATCCACTGCAGCTCCTACTGGTTGCTGGAGATTAGTCTGTTGATTTTTTAAATCCGTAACTTCTGACATTGCCAGAACTTTGTTGCCACTTGTCTTTGGATGCAGTTGCACTAAATCGGATGCCAGCATCTATGTCATGTTATGTGCCCTAAAACAACAGTAGACAAACTAACAGCTAGGGGTGTAATGATTCATCGTGATGCAAAAATGGGATGATGTGCAGCCTCGAGTTGGATCACAGGTCCAGGTATTCCCTGTTTTATTTAGATTTTTTTAAATTTATGATATTTCGACTTTACAATGGGAATCTTCAGCTGTAACCGTAGTGAATTACTTTTATTAAGCAGTACGATACTCTCGTACACTCTCCCGTGCAAAATGAGGAAGTGGGCAGTGCATGACATAGGGAGCTACATGGCGGGAGTGATGAGTGCTGGAAAATGTAGTGAGGAAAAGCCGTGGTCATGACAATAATTGTTTTTGTTTTTCCCTTTAAATACATTTTTCAATAAATTACATGAGATATTGAATACTGTATTATAAAATTAGCAATTGTAGTTTAAGGTAAGTGCTTTAAGCATGTTTAAGATAGGCTATGCTACGATACTGTATTTACAGTACATATTAAACTCCTCGGTTTTACGATAAACTTGTCTTACAATGGATTTGTCGGTAAATCGCTATTTGCAAATGTGTATTATGCCATCTAACGTAATTTCATTTTTTGAACACCAGAGGGTGCAGTGGTACTCACAGATGCATATATTTTATACAATAAAAGCACACATTATTTTGAATTGTTATAGTTCAGAAGTAAGAAAAGAATGTTTTCGTTCAGTTCCTCAAAATTTGGCGAAGCTACAATAGAACATTTTGTTTACAATTTTAAATCTCTGTTTCTAGTCATCTCTTTTAATTGCAGAGGACTAAAGTTTTTTAAGAACTTTAAAAGGAAAAAGGAATGCCTTTTATTAATGTAACATCGATAATTGTGAGAAATTCACCCCTACTAACGACACACAAAAAATGTACTTTTCATGCATTTCTTGAACACATTGATTCATTCACGGTCCAGGCTGGAAAATGTACAACATTCATTAAACTGACTGGCGGTTTATCCTCAAATAAAACAAGGACATTTTGTTCATATCATGGAGTAACATATTACGTTACTAGCCGTCTGTTTTCCTTGGATACGCAGTGCAGACCTCAGCAGTGTGCTGATCTGCATTGCTCTGAGGTACGGAGGGAAATAGGACGAGAGCAGGGTGCAGGAAGTGCATGGGGACACATTTATGGGCTCAAACACAACCCTGTGCTAACGGAGATTTCCTCTCTTCCTTTTTAGACGCTGCGCTCGTAAGTGGCGGCATCTGGACTTTTAAAGCGTTTTGCCCCACGAGGTTTCGCTTTAATTAGGTCGCCGAGTGCATGTGCGCCCCGTTTGTGCGTGCGTGTGTGTTTTTGTGTACATAATACCCATAAACTAGATCTGAGTTTGTTATATTTGTTTGAGGCAATCCACTGGTGGCTACGCGTCGTTTGCATCTGCACTTGTATATATGACTCATGCGTCTGAGTTTGTTTATGGCGCCGTGTTTGTTTGCGGGCGAACACATGCATGTGTGCGTGTGTGTGTGTTTATCTTCGAGGTCGTTTGTGCCTGCGGGAGTGTATAGGAGCATTTTTGCGTGTTTGTTCCCCTCTGTTTGTGTGGGCGGGTGAGATGTTGGTCAACATGTTCCTTTTAAGAGGTTTCGGCTGAGCCCAGACCACAGAGAAAGAGCTTGGCGACTGGTTTCTTTCTTAGGCATCTGGCACGTCGTATGATTACACTCATTGTTTTTTTTCTTTCTTGCATCATTGATGTGAAGCGCCAGGAAGGGCCGATCGAGTTTCTCCGTGACCGTGCCAGTCTTTCCCTGAACTTGACCCTTTCAATTAAACGCTGTGAATAATTGAACTAATGGCGAAACCGAAGCGCTGCCTCGTGGGAAGCGCGTGACATCATGCATAAGTCAGGGAAGATAAAACGGGACACGGTAGTCCCAAAGACACAGCCTATTGTTAATGTCTTGGTCAGCTCATCGTATCCGATTACCCAGCTACCTCCAGCTCCTCCATTTCTCCAGTCTTCCACCGCCTTGCTAAAAGGTGGTGCCACAAAAACAGGCAAAGACCAGGGACAATGTATGCTGCAACCTCAGACTGACTGGAACCCATTCTGACATTTTACATTCATTTTATTTCAATTTACTGTGATAATCGGTTTCACAGCCCATCAAGTTTTCCATGCTAATGAATGTCTGAATTTCAGTGAGTTCAAATGCACTGCCGACCAGTAGTACGGCTGCTTTGCTGTGCGTTCCTGTCACTCAGTGGTAAGAAGCAGCTGCTGGAAACAGCAGTTCCTGAGGACCTCATCTGAACCCTGGACTACGCTTTAACTGCTTCACTGATCAAAACGTGAAGCAGTTCCTGAGGACCCATGGATTCCAAACATGGACTGGGCTTAGATCATGACGGTCGATTGCAATGGTCTGGCCCCTTGCGCCTATGTAAGCCTGCACACAGTGTTTACAGTGCGTTTACATGCACTTAATAGTATGATAACTGCAGGAAATCAGATTTTGTCAGTAATCCAATTAATGAGTGTACATGCACTTGGGAAACCTCCAGGTTTACGTGACTCATTGCAGCCAGGCAATAATCTCTCAGAATAATGACGTAAACTTCAAACTTGAACATTAAATAATCAAATACATCTTGCTAGTATATACTGCGTTTCAGAGTCTCCACAAAGTATTCGATAGCCGTTTTGCTGCCTTTTTATTCTCTGGCGGTTTAATTTCGGGGTTGCCAGATCCCACTAGAAAAAACTCACAGGGCAATGGAAAAAGAGCCCAAATAATCCAAGTCTTTAGAATGAGCAGACCTATCAACCATATCGACTACTGAGAAAATTGATTGAAATCAGTTAACTGGTATACATGATATCAGAAATCTGGTTACTGGGATAAAATCCAGCTCCAGACATCTGACTATGACTGGTTTATAAAGTGCATGTAAATGCACTGTGATTTCCAGGATAGGTTCTGGACCACCCCATGACCCTGACAAGTATAAGGTGGGCTAAAACAGGATTCTTTCCTTTTTGCTTTTTTTGCTATTCTGCATTGTGAAGGTGGTCCTGGTCCTGTTTTTTCAGAGTCTTGTCCAGAAATCTTTGATACTGGACTAATTGATCTGCTTTCTGATGCCAAAAGTTGTGGTACTTTGTGCAGTATATAAAATGACTGCAATAACGCAATCATAACACGTGAACGTTTGAATTTTGAGGACTTGATGATTTGCTCTATAGGCAAAGGGGCAAAATTAAAGCCACCCTTGACCCCTGACCCGCGAGGAAACCCTACCTAACGACCTCATTTTGAAAAGGGGTCGTCTTGACTCCTTGTTTTCAACCTTTGATGTTCGTTGGTCTATTTTTGCAACAAGAGGCACCCATTCAACCTGACATCCTGCTGACTATCCACCGGTGTTTATAAACATCGACCATTTTCATTATCTCCAATACACGTAGCGGGGCATGCACCGCTTCAGATTCGATTAGGTCTCCTGACGATGGCTCTGATGTTAATTACAGGCATGTGCTGGGGCAGGAGGTGGGATACAGACCTACATTTTTGTCTCGGACTGTACTCCATTTATTAGCCAAAAGAGCGAATTCAACAGGCGCCATTAACTGAGGTGAACAAGGTGGAGGATTGTGTGCGTTGCCAGCCTTTGACCTGTAGCTTTTCTGAATCATGTGACCGTCGGACGACCAGACCATTACTCACATGTCCACTTCAAAAGACCTGAAGCCGGGATAAGAAGTCAAGGGTCATCTGTGACATCCCAGAGGCACAATGCGACCGTGTGCTGCTCTGTAAATTAAGGCATACACAACAGTTCCTAGCTGTGTACCTTTACAGCAGACATGCTGTGACCCGTATCCATTAGCCAAATGCTTTAGCCATAGCTATTAACCTGTGAGTGGTGATGGCGCCAAGTGAGACACCCTGCTTTCATTTTCACAGGAGGCTTTGATGACGCTGGTAGTGGTTTGTCACCGTTGAGGCCTGCATCACGTGGCCGGGGCCGAGCCATTTACTGTAGCTGCTACCATGTGAACAGAGTCGCTGAGACAAAGGGCCTCCTCTGAGGTCAGCATACGCAACACGGCAGCTTTCGCATGCAATGCCTCTCAGTGAAATTTAATATCAGAGACGAGCTTATGTTCCGCACACACTCGTACAGACGCAAACACAGAAGGAGGGGGATAAACCTTTAAGGAGCTGATTTGTTTGGACCAACATTGCCCCCTTGAGGTGAACTTCAAATACTCATAGCCCTCTTGTTATTGGACTAACGCGAACCGGTCCTTCACTTCCCACAATCTCCGACAAAACAGTGACTAAACCGTCACTGACTATTGTCTGTCTGCACATGTGTGTGTGTGTGTGTGTGTGTGTGTGTGTGTGGGTATGATAAAGCAGATGACGAATTGTGCAGTTATGCCACACGCTCCAGATTTTCCACTTCCATCCTGTTCATTTCCGTTGTTCGCTTGGCAGACGCTTTGATCCAAAGTGACTTACAGTTAATGCAGGATACATGCCAAGCAAGTAAGGGTGAAAAAACTCGCCTCGGTTTGAACCCTCAACCGCCCAATCAATAATTCAGTAGTTCTTGCCTGGTCTGTTCCTTTATATCCGTGTAAGGAGGCACCCTGGTCTGGGTCATTTGACTGCAGACCCATCTTTTAACAACGTTTTAACGTCATATTTTAACAATGGAAATACAATATGATGTTTAAACCATATACTTTCTATGATTTTAACATTTTTTCAGCTTAAACTTCGGTTTAAAAAGAAACAACAACAAAAAAAGACTTTTTACTCTTATTGTTAGTTGTCCTGGGACTCAATTTAGTGGTGCTTGAGCACGCCTGAAAAGGGGCCAGACATGCCTACGGGTGCCAGTGACCTGTACTACTTTATAACAGACAGACCTCATCTCCCCAGAGGTGGGGTACAAACCGGAGAAGTTCAGCGTTGTAAAACGGCGCTCCGTCTGCTGATATAGTCTGTTTTTTTATTTGGTGAGGTGAGGTCTTTCAGTTATGGAGATGTGTAGGCGCAGTGCTAAGGACCATAAAGTCTGAAGTGGTTCCTGACACCAAGAGTCCAGAATTTGTGGACGCCCCTGGTGCTTTTGACCCGCCATGGACAACAAGTATTAGAAAGTACTATATGATATGTAAAATGTATGGCTATGTGTGTTCCACCTCACCAGATGCTCCCGGGTTCCTCCGGTTGGGTGCTGGGACTGCAATCACGTGATGCAGACCAGGGTTGCAGCGTTATAAGGAAATGCTTTGCATAAAGAACCTCACAATTAAGACAGGATACAATCCAAGCATCTAAGGATTAAGGATCTGACTTAAGCACAGAAACGCAGCAACTGCGTGGTGGTTGAGTTTGAACACTCCAACTTTAGTGCTAGTGTGGCTCTGTGGCAATTTGCTAGCCTACCTCTGTGGTTACCCAGTTTCTGTTGGTTTTTTGTCACACTTTTTACAGTACGGCTTTCATATCTTATGACTGTACAAAGTACTTTTAACGTTAAACATCACTGGGTGATTCAAGCAGAAAGACCCAGCATTGTGCTGTCATGTCTAAGCTTGCGGTTTGCTCTGCAGCTGGATGCTACTCGCTCTTCTGATTCCTAAAGCTAATACAGCAGCTATAGAAGTTCAGCCAGGCTTCTGGTGGATCCTGCTCTCCTTTTGAACTTTGAATTTCCTTTTATGTGCGGTAATCGAATGAGGTTCATAAGAAGTAGTGCCTCAGGCAGGGGTGGTTATGTTTAGACATTGTCCGTAATTACACGGAAACCGACTCTATCAAGAGGCTGCAATTACCAGAGTCATCTATGCATACTGTGATTATAACACAAAAGTCAGTATAAATAGCACAGTGCCTCGCTAAGATTTAAAATGCAGCGGCTGACTAGACCCTCCTCCACAAAGGGTCCCATTTAACACCGCCCTGTGCCCATTAAATAATCATATGCTCCTTCCACAGTCCTTGAGGGATGGCCATGAAATATTTATCCATGCACTATGTGGGCGATTTGTCAGAAAAAGTCATGCCGTTGCTCCTACCAAAGAGAAAGGTGATGTCAGAGTGCAGTGACTGCGGAGTAAAACAATCAATTATTGACATCCCAAACTGACCTCATTCATCCATTTTTAAGGATCAAAATCAGGTCATGTAAGGTGAAAGATCACGCTGACGTCAGTGTCTGTAAAGGAAATGTGCAGCGTGGTCTCCACTCTCTCTGCTCACTACTGATAAGAATTTCTTCCTCCTTCTTCCGCTGCTCCTGTTAGGGGTCGCCCCAGCAGCCATCCTGATTCACATATTAGATTTGGCCCATGTTGTCTATCGAATGCCCTTCCTGATGCAACCCTCCCTATTTATCCAGGCTTGGGTCTGGTACTGCAAGTGCCCTTTTTTTGTTGGGGTTTTTTTTTTTGGAAATATATCACCCGACCTTCCTTTCACATTGCACAGGAACCCAGACCCCCGGCACTGCCATTTTCAGCAGCTGGCTCTATCCACTGAGCCACTGGAGCTGCAGGACTTATAAGTATATTATATAATTCGTTTTAAATTAAATGTGTAAGGTCTTGTGGATTCCAGAATGCTAAGAACAGGGGCAGATTCACAGTACAAAAAACAAATACATGGCCAGCTTCCCAGACAAACATTAAGCCTAGCTTTGGATTAAATTGAACTATCAGTGATGTTTAATCACTGGAGATCTTATTTAGTCTATGAATGATGAAGGCTCATCTTAAAGTGGTCAATATGTTACATGTGATTGGACAAAATATATATCTGAAAAGTGCAGCTAGTGAAATTAAGTTCCAGTACACAGACTAAATGGCTTTTACTAGCAGGGAGACACTGATGCAGTCTCAGGAGATCAGGAGATATTCGCCTCTCCGCCCCCCATCTCTCAGACATCAACCGACACTTCTGGAGGGCAGTGCCAGGATGAGGAGTGCCTCTAGAGCTTATCCTTCACAGGGCACAGGCGACCATGTACCCCGGACAGGGCACCAGTCCTTCACAGGGTCACATATTAGACCGCTGTGCAACTCAATTTAAAAATTTTAAACTCCTAACTCACTTACAGATCATGTTTATCACTCTCTTGTTTACGTCCATTTAGCTCCGACATGAAAATCAGTTTGCACTAGTGGTCACTTGCATAATAATTGAAGAATTGGGGTGTGCCCACGCCCTCCTCATACATTTATTATTAAGAGTAGTAGCAGCATAAAGTCATGAGGATAAACACTCAGCTGGAGCACAATAGGCGGTAATGTTGATACTGCTGGGCTTGGCAAGTTTAGTCCTTGGCGTGCCACGCTTACTGTTTTCTCTGCAGGAAGTGAAACCTGGGCAGACGTGTCAGGTTTGATGGATGGATGGACGGAAAGTGTGAATGAAGGACAAAACCACAGAGGAAATTCACAGCTGCATGTCAGTTCCCTTTGTCTAAAATACAGCCAGATTTATTGGAGAGGAAGGAATTCGGCTCTGTGTAGCAGTTCAGCTTCAGGAATAGAAGGAACAGCTCGGCAAAAAATCTAATGTACACAGGTTTTGCCTGTACCAGCCAAGACACGTTTGGTGCGAGAACAGGAGACATAAAACTGTCCTAACCTGAACCTACCACAGAATTCACAGAGTGCAGGTGAGTATGCTGATTGAGGCACCAGTCCCTCCCCTTTCTGGATTCCCCTCCCTCAGACCGAGCCAAGTGTGCCAGCATGACTGCAGCTATGGGAAATCAAACTGTCACCACACCACAGTCAGTTGTAAGGAACTGGTTTGGATTTTACACAATGCAAACAGCAGTTGTTTGCAAAATACGCTGAGATAAGATTGCCATAGCTAGTGGGCACTCAGTGGTTCAACCATCTCAAACAGAAGGACCCGAAAGGTTACAAAGACAGCCAGGTAGTGCAGGGACCGCACGTGGGTACAAGTCAGTAGGCAGAAACAGAGCCGAATCAGACAACAATAACTATGGAATTTGAAAGATCAGATGTGTGACATTTTACTTGGCAGAGGAGGTGATACCCAACAAAATGGCTGAAAGTCTGCCCTTTGTGCGACTTCAATAAATAGTTGGGTTTCAGGTTCAACATGTATGAAGATTTGGGTGTTCATGTCATGAAAAGATATTGGGTCAGACATTCTACATTAGCCTCAAAAATACAGTGGAAAAATACTTTGCTCATTAACTCTATTTATGGTAAGACTGCATTTTAGTTTCCCTATTTCTCTGTTCCTTTAATGCTTCATTCATAATCAGGAGATGCTTTAAACAGAACAAAAAGCCTGAATCCGTACCCTCCGTCTTCATACTGTGAGTGTAATGTGTTTCAGCTGTGGCAGTCGGTGGTTTACACGTCCACTGCTGACCAGGTGTATTTACGCCACACTAAAACCAGCCTGTCTTTCTAGGAGAGCTTACACCAAGTTTCCAGAGTCACACATCTGCACAGACATTACTCGAACCTAGCATTAGTTAGTGGTGTGACCCACAGATGTTTTCCTCATCCCCAAAATTGAATCCAAAAATACTCCGGTTCCAGTGATGCCCTGAGTCATTTCCAGACATCAAGGCAGAACTGCGACCGCCCATTACGGAATCGGTGCATGGCCTTTGAGTCACTGGCTGCGTGTCACAGGCTTCTCTTCTGAGGAAGCCCACTGAACGAGGTGACATCGTACTGGGAGGAATGCAATTAGGCTGATGTACGGCCGGTAGCGTGATCACATTCAGGATGCTTTCCAGTAGCTTTTGAGACTGTTTTTATGCTGCTGCCAAAGAAGGAACCCCAGAAGAAAGAGCTCTAATGAGAGGGAATGTTTTTCCCAGCAATAGCTGAAGCAAACCGGTTTAATGAATGACCAGCACACAGCTCTTGACTCTCAACCAAGCTGCTTAGTTAACTATTAAAATATAGGAATGCTTTTACAGGAAATTTTACACGTGTGTCAACTTTTGTTTGGTGAATAATTGATTTCTGCACTACCGCTGCAAGGCTTATCTATCTAATAACGGAAGTCTATCTGACATTAAATCAAAACCATTCTTTAACACTCTGCTTTAGCTAAATAATGTTGGCTGAAGAGCTTTTTAAAAAAAACAAAAAAAACAAAGCATTCTGAGAGCCTTGTGGTGGATTCCAGGGAGTTTGCTCATAAAGGATGTTTTGTCTCTACAGGAAAAATGGCTAGTGTGAAACTAGGCCAGTGGTAGAGCATCGGTTTAAGTTAAGGCTGAGAGTTCGACCACAACCGTTAACCCTTAAGTACATGCCGGACGTTTTAAAGCATCCATCATCATCAAACCTTCCATTGTACTGACATCCTGTGGTAGATTACAAAATACTGTACTCTCATAGTATATACTGTGGGTGTATCCCATTTCCCAGTGAGCATTGTTGCTGCCTTTGTCCTACATTGGCAGCCCTCTTGGACACGGGACACACCCTGTATATCTTGTACAGTTCCCATTTTCCATCCTCACTTATGTGTAATTGCTGTGCTAGAGTCCCCTTAAAGCTTACTAAGAATAGTTTAGCTGAGCAGACTTTTTTATTGCAGAGCTGCACACACATTTATACATCCACACAAAATCACTGTCAGCACTCTCTCTGCCCCCTGTTTGAAGGGTTGGCATTACTGTGTTGGCAGCCTGTTAATTACGGCACTGTGCGTGCCCGCCTGGCACCGGAGACAATTAAGTGTTTGTCTACGGACTGGCACGCGGGGTGGTGGGGGCAGGTTTTCCATCACCTGTCAGAAGGCAGTGGAAGCCCACGCACTCGCATACCACAGCTAAGTAGAGCCAAATGACATGGAGGGTGAATGCATGAACACATCTTACTAGTGTGAAATGTTCGTGCTTATTATTAGAACAAAAAGAGCAAGGGTGAAACGTAAGGAATGTATTTCATGTATTTACGGGATGCAGCCCTGGCTTTAACACAACATCTTGTGTAAGATGAATATTTCAGGGAATAAAAATAGTCTAAAAGCAAACTGCCAATGCTGGGCTCTTGAGCAGGGCTCCTAAACCTCAACTGCTCATTTTAATTATTAATAATGCAGTCGCTGAGATTTTGTCATCAGGCAGACATGGGGAGGGCATGCAAACTCCACACAAAAAGGACCCAGGACGCTCTATCTGAAATTGATGCTAACCCTTTCACTGTATCAATATAATGTAAGGAGTGTTACCGATGTACAGATTCCCGGTTTAGGGTTTTTCGACTTGATGATGGGAATACACATAAATACATTCAGTTGAAACCCTACACTGAAATTTGAATTTCGAGTTTTCCTTGGGCAAGTGATACGCAGTACGAAACTCTCCCACACTCTCCTGGGCTAAATGAGGAATTGAGGAGTGCGTGACGTAGAGAGTCACATGGTGATAGTGATGTGCACTGGGAAATGGAGTGAGGAAAAGGCATTAACCATTTTGGCTTTGTTTTTCACTTTCAATACATTGTTCAATAAATTTCAAGAGATATTCAGCACTTTATCATAAAACAAGTTTTGTGTTAATGATTTTGCAATAATATAGACCTAACTCCTTGAAGCATGTTTATGGTAAACTACCCAATGATATATACAGTATATATTAAACTCCTCGGTTTATGATGCATTCAACTTATGACAAATTTGTCAGAACGAATCCCCATCCTAACACAGAGTAACTCTATTTCAAATTTATCTACGTTTAGAAGATGCCCAGACTGAATCATTGCTACCAGAGGGGTCTCCAAGTCCCCAAATCCTACATTCAGCAGCTGTAATCCCTCCGCTATTCCAGGTCAGGGAACACAGAGTTTATGCCAGAACTAACAGCATGCAAATGAGCATATACCCTGAACTGGGCAGTGCATCGCATCGCAGGGCTGTTTATGGCTTGTTGATGATCCTCCCGAAAGGCCCTGGTGATCTATCAGATTTGCACTGCACCTAATGCATTTCACCCACTAACCACGTTTGAGTCAATCCCGGGAATTCACTGGGCACAGTCAAAAGTACACCCTGATCGGGAGATATTCTTCTGCAGGATTCCATGACCACACCGCATAATTGTCACGTTGTAAGCCCAGCCAAGTGTCTGAATCCAGGTACTGTTGGAAAAACGACTAGCTCTTACCCACAGAGAGCAGCTTTAGGAGATTCTTTATGAATACTAAAGCAAGAATAACTGTTAAATGGTAACCTAACAGTGTAAGGTCATACATCAGCCATATCACCACACCTATCCCGGTAGCAGTGTGTGTGACTGTACTCTCTTGAAAGCTTGACTGCTGTGGCAGGTTGCAGCAGTGCATTGTACCATGACATGCTCAACAGTACACAAACAGACCTACACCACGTCCTACTAATGACTCAAGGGGACTTTCCGTTCCCTCTGGCACTCATGCAAACGCTGGAAGATAAGGCTCACTGACTGAGGACGGAGCTGACACGGCTTTGATTATGCTGCTGCCTCAGCAGGGATACTGCTGTAAATACTGCAGATAACAGAAAATGAGGAACGAGGACTTGGTTGGACAACGTCGAGTTACAAATTTATAAAAACTGACTTGCTTTGTTGCATCAAAGGAGATAAATACATTACGAATGTATGTAGACTTGACTTAAGATGTTAAACAACAGCTGAAACAAAAACTAATGTGGCACTCGGGTGGCATATGGGTCTAAACCGCTGTCCCATTAACAAAGAGCCCAGGTTCGGGTTCTGCTGGTGCCTTCTGGCCAGTTCGGGTGTTATATGCAGACACGACTGGCTGGTCATGTGCAACAGCAACCGCAGTGCTGCAACAGCAACCCATACTCAGCCCTAGCAATGGGCTGGCATCCCATGCATGGCACGCTTGGGCCTAGATCATGCCAAGGTAAAAGCAGGCTTAAAATGTGAGAAATACAGAAACAAAACGAGATAAAAGTCATTTCTGAACTACAGTGAGATGCTGTAATGTGAAACAAATGCTATATTAGACAGGTCGAGCCTTTACCGTAAGAAGCCATTTTTCCAGCACGCAGGACTTTGCACAGCTCAACAGCGCCATCTGCAGGTTGTCAGTTATTAATTTCATAATCCATCGTCTTAAAGCAAAATGTGATCGCATAAATACGTTCTGTAGAAAGTTACTGACTGCAGTCGATCTCATATGCCCAATGTGTTAATCCCAGTTTCCCAATGAATTATTGTAGTGGGATTACCACCGAGCAGATATTACATTGGTTGGTCCATGCTGATGAGTACGACGCTGGTGTGAGTGAATCAGGTGTTTCATTTCAAACTAAAAGACATTTTACACGTTTTTGCAGTAGCATAATTGGCCAAATGCTCAAATTACCTTATTCTACGAATTGGGGTGAGGCAAAATCCTGGTGTGCGCGAAGATATGATCCTCCATGCAGATTCACTTTCACTGTAGGTAAGAGAATGAGATTTTAAAGACTGG